>CANJKZ010000192.1:672500-1025000 GCA_947471745.1 Closterium sp. Naga37s-1 | reverse complement strand
CGAGATGACTCACCTGCCCATGCCTATCCGAGATGTCTCACCTGCCCATGCCTATCCGAGATGACTCCCTGCCCATGCCTATCCGAGATGACTCACCTGCCCATGCCTATCCGAGATGACTCACCTGCCCATGCCTATCCGAGATGACTCACCTGCCCATGCCTATCCGAGATGACCCCCCTGATATCCCCACTTGCCTCTGTTATCCCCACTTCCCCCTGATATCCCCACTTGCCCCTGATAAACCCGAGATTTCCCCCCGTGGTTTTCTGAGGAGGAGGAGGAGGAGGAGGAGGAGGAGGAGGAGGAGGAGGAGGAGGAGGAGGAGGAGGAGGAGGAGGATGATGAGTAGAGCTGGATGATGTAGGGGAGGGAGAGAGACGTAGGGGGTGAGGAATATAGTAGTAGTGACTGACTTAGTAGAAGTAGTAGTAGAGGGGAGGGGAGTAGTAGTAGACTAGTGGGGAGGAAATGTTGTGTAGTAGTAGTAGTGGTAGCTGATCCCTACTGTTTATTATGCTTATGTGCACCCTCCAGAACTTGGAAGAAATCATTTCAGGGACTGGAAAAAAAACTCTATAAAAAATACGCCGTATTTTACCAGAAATGGCCGTAAAATACGACCGTATTAAACGGACCGTATAATACGACTTCCGTATTTTTCATCCTTGCTCCCACACATGTGTGCATGCTCCCACTCATGTGTGCATGCTCCTATTCATGCCTGCATGCTCCCACTCATACTCACATATAATTCAGCCTGTCCAAGGCACCGATGGAATCTGGAATGGATCCGGTCAAGCCTCCGTAAGACAAATCGCTGGTCAGCAATGGAATGGAATGGGTGGGGAACACTAAAAATCTTAGGAGAGGCCCATGCAGCCCATCTGCATTCCACCTATGCTGACATGCACGGAGATCATCGACACCTGAGAAGTGCATTGAACTCCTTTCAATATGAGCCACACAGGGGGAAATGGAGGCAAACGGGCAAGGAAACGTGGATGATAAGGTAGGTTAGACAACATTAACACCTTGTACCGCTTACAAATGTCTACCTTCCGTTTCTACGCTTAAAATGGACGTTTTGGTTCTGCAGTGACATTTGGAAGGAGAGAATTTGCTTTTAATGAACGGCACTGGCAGTGTGAATCTCGTCCCCACACGAAGTCTCCAAGCACGTAGCAACCCCTCCAGCAGGCCCTCAGCACACTCACTGCGAACTTGTCCACACCTCTCATATGCACCACGTGCCTCCCTCCTTCCACCCATCCATTTTCCTCTACTTCTCCCTTCACAAACTCCAGCAGAACTCCCTTCACGCACGCACCTGCTGCATACAACTGTTGCCACGCCCCGTAGCATGCCAACTAGTTCTCTGACTTGGGTATCATAGAACTTCTAGACTTATGCCCGCCCTGCTCTCTCAAACGGTCCTTTGTATTGATTCAGCAGGGGTACGAACATGCAGTGCTATCCATGATAACCTCCATCCCTTAAGCCCCTTAACTCACCCCTCTTTCCCCCCCCCCCCCCTGAGTGACCCTCTAGCCCTCCAGCGTGTGGAGGATGTCCCCCAGGTGCAGCGGCCAGGGGTCCGCTGCCATCTGGGGGTGCGCTGCCTCGATCCCAGCCCTGGCCTTGGTGTGCAGGGCATTCGCCTGGGAGCGCTGGAGGGCCACTGACCAGCGTTGGCTGAAGTGGCAGGCCATCTTCTTGGCCGATTTGGCCAAGAGGTTGGCCCTGAACCTGTTCCTAGCCGCTGCTGTGGCCAGCAGCTTAAGGAACGCTGTCGTGGGGGGCGCGTTTGCCCCGTAGGTCTCGACGGCCAGGGCGCAGAACACCACGTGTTCGGTGTGCCTGTAGTAGTCCCTCTCCTTCCGCCTCTGTGCCTCCCTTGCAGCCCAGCCTGGGGGTTTGCGGGCTGTCGGGTATCGGTTCTGCAGCACAGGGTCAGTGATAGTAGTGTCTGTGATCCAAGTCTCTCCACTGTCCGGGTCGCGTACAATCACATCTGCCTTCTTCGGGTCATCCGGTGGTGGGTACATTGCATTCTCCAGGTATACCACCAGCTGCGCCTCCCTCGCCATTTTAGCCACGGCGAAAGCCAGCTGGTTGTGTGTGCGCATTCTGTCCGGGCCTGTGCTGCAGCGGAGTAAGTGGTTGGGTAGGCTGCAATCGGCCACGAGCTCTCCACACTCGCACACGGTAGGTACATTCTGTCGGATGCCCATGCGGAAGGCCAGGGCTGTTCGGAATTGCCCTGGTGAGAAGCAGAGGTCTGGTGTCAGGGGTAGGGCTTGCAGCCATGCTCCCGCTCCCTCGCCTCTCAGGCTGACGAGGCGGAGCGTGTGGCCCATCTCGGGGGCTGACCTGATTAAGCGTGATTTCTCTGTCAGGGCGTCGGCCTTTGCCGCGTGCACCTCCTGAGAGAGGGCGCGCTGAAGCTGGTCTTGGGACGGGGTTTCTTGCTCCTCACGGAGGTGTTGCAGCGCCAGCGGCGGCAGTCGTCCCTCTATATCTTGGATGGTGACCGAGTGTGCTGCAGACGGCTGCAGGGCGTTGCTGTTGCTCCCCAGCGCCGCGGTTGCTGGTAGGTCAAGTGAGCGGAGCAGGCGTAGCGCCTCTGTCGTTGAGGCCAGGTAGGCCGGAGCTGCTTCTGTTGTGGGGTCCGTGAGGCCCAGTCCGCCTAGGGCTACTGGGAGGGTTGCTTGGCGGATGAGGAAATTGAACTCGGCTTCGCGGCGGGGTGGTTGAATGCTGGCGGCAGTCAAGGCGGTGTTGAGCAGTTCAGCGCACCACGCGTGCCATTCCGAGAGGGGAAGGATATCTGCTGGGGTGGTGCGCAGCAGGTAGCCGATTCTGCGGCTGATGCAGCGGGACAATAGCAGGAGGGCATGCTGTGGGTGGATGGATGCTAGGGAGCCCAGGGGTGCCGCCGCGTCTGTCAGAGTGCTGCGGACTAGGTCAGCGCAGAAGCGCTGTGACCCCACAGGGTTTAGGGTTTAGGGTTGTTCTCTCTCTCTAAGCGCTGCTCTCTCTCTCTCTCAATCTATAGAACCACATTTCTCCAACGATATAAAGCATATAAATATTAGAAACTTGGACGGGAGGTCATTCGAGGATCCCCCTGGAAGATGTATTTTAGTACATAACTTCAAATATGGCAGGGACGATTTTGAGTTCACCAAAGCAGGTAGTGGGTTTGGATGACGGGGACAGTTGGATGAATGGTTCAAGAAGCAAGGGAGTGCAAGTGAAGAACAAAGAACCACACAGACAGAGGCATTAAGGGATTGCATGGTCGTCATCGGTTAACTTGCCAAAATGCAACAAGGGATTGCAGGTACAGAACACGCAGAAGGGTGGAGCGAGAGGGAACAGAGAGGCATTCAAGTCAAGGCCAGCAAGGGTTGGTGCGCACATGGGGGATGCACGACCAGCTAGAGTTGGTGCTCTCACATGCTGGTCACCACACCGTGGGCATCGCATTTTAAACCGTAGGCCAAGCTGCAGTTCCCGGCAGCCACCCACCCAGAGAAGGTCTGCCCCCACGCTTGCTGCAAGTCCTGTAGGACTTGCACTGGCGACAGACGGTGGGGGAGGGGAGAGGGGGGCAGGAAGGCAAGGGTAAGAGAAGGAGGGGGGGGGGGGGGGGGGCAGGGAACGGAGGAATGAGAAATCGGCTCTCGTCACCTCAATCATACCAGCCTGTGCTGGTATGATTGAGGGGGGAAGAGAAAGGGTGTTGCTGGTATGTCGCACCCTTCTCTTTCCCCCTCAATCATACCAGCCTGTGCTGAACGACTGCGGAATGGACACGTGCGATGGAGAAGTACCTAGAAACCGAGACCCGAAGTTTCAAACTGCTTCATTGAGCAGCATTATGCGCATGGGAGCATGGGCATGCCATGGCCACTGATTCATCCGCTGAACTTGCGATGGTGCCACTGATGATAAGAGGCGTAAACAGGAGAGGAGGTCAAAAAGTAAGGGGTGAGTATCGTTGAGGATGAGCATTCCTGAGCTCCATTAGGCAACTCGATCACGTGACTCAAATCACTGACTACTGATAGTACTCGTGGTGAAAATTCTTGTTAATGGTCTGCGGCCTTTGCCATTGCTGCATCACCCTGGCAGCAAGCCACCCACACATTAAATTCCCGCCCCTATGCCTGCCGGAATTCCAGGCAGCAGTAGTTGCACTGGCGGCAGGGGGGAGTAGGTGTAACAAGACGGAATTCACCATGCGAGATGCATGGGAATTTCCGAACGGGTCCTTGCCTAGCTAGCTACGAACAACAACACTTGATGTCGAGATGCTATGCTATATTGAGTAGCGACACGGTATTCCTATCCGAGTCGCACCTCTCTTCTTTTATCATCCTTGGATCTTCTATTCTAATCTGAGAATCCTTTCATCTATCTTGATTCTCTTCTCCTCAACTCTCTCGTCATCTACATTTCTGGAGCTAGGTCTCTCTAGCCTAGCTTCCCTCCCTTCCGCTGCGTGTCTACTCTATTTTCTTAGCTACGGCGCCGCTCCTTACTCGCCAGGCCGGCCAGGCCAGCCGCGCCGTGCGTCGCTGCGCCGTAGCCTTGTTTCAGTAGGAGCCGCAATGGGCCAGTAGAGAGAAAAATAAGGGGCGGGAAACAGCCTAATCCTTAGGAGTTGGGGAAGGGAAGGAAAGATATGATAAGCGCATTAATCTCGTATGGCCTTTCCTACCTCTCTCAAACCCTCCATCAGAAATCCGTAATGCTGACAGGTGAGATGGGCAAGCACGAAGAGATTGCTCCACGCGTGTGGGAAGACAGGGGCCGGTCACCTCTCACCTCCACTCTCACCTCAACTCTCACATCATCCTCCATCAAGGGGCGGCCGACTCTCACAACCTTCCTAGAAACATCATCCTCCGACAGGGGGCGTTCGACTGACGCCAAGTTCGCTCTACAAAAACGAACCTTGGTAGGCGGCAAAGGGGACACATTGAACTGGAGAAACCACGGCGAGGCACGACAGAAAAATGAGTGAGCGGAGCCGAACGATGCGTGCCAAGCCGTCCGTTGCCATCGTCACCGTGTGAAGGTCGGAGCTTCTAGGAAGCCCAAAAGCTGATAGTGGCAGTAATTCGAAGGGTCAATAGAGACGCGTAAATAACTGTAGACGGTCAAATATTAAATTTAATTCTACCAGGAGTGCAGACGATGTGATCATGTGAACTAACGACTCGGATCGGAATCAAAGGACAGGAAGCAAAGCTCAGGAAATGAAACTGCTAGAGGAAAAGACTGGGAGGGAGGTGAGGAAAAGACTGGGAATTGGCAAAATAACTCCTCAATTCTTAGGTGGGTGCGACTGGCGAACATCCCTGGCGGTGTCGAATTCGCGAGTCCCATTCAGCCACTTGTTGTGGATCTCGAGAAATGCGAAATTGTTGTCAAGTTACCATGTTCTCGCGAATTCCAAGGTGTCAGGAGTTTCCACGGTGGCGTGGCATTCCGCGAATCAGGGCCACAAATTGTCCCCGCTTGACAAACAACCTTTTCATTCGCTGTCGCAACAACGGAACTCAACCAAACCTAAATGACCACTACGAAAAATGATCCATAAAATGCGTTGATCATACAAAGAGCTACTAACATGTTTGAACTTGCGAATTATGGCGGCGCTAGTGACCAGCTCCCTGGCGACCCCCGGCGGAGCGAACTAACTGCTCGGACCGCGATTTTGCGGCGGACCTACGTTATTGCAATCTAGAATTGTCAAGCGGTCTAGCGATAAGGTATAAAAGACAGATCAGAGGTCAATCGTGCGCCTTTTCTGTTGACTTGCAGCCGACAGTACTGCTTCTTGTTCAGGTACGTCACCGACAACTCCTGAAACTTGGTCGACGTCTGAATCTTCACGCTTAGGTCCTTCCTCCACGGGGTGAACAACATGCACAATGTCGCCTCCACGCGCGACACCTCCGGCTTGAACGCGAACGGAACCAGTGATGGCGAAACGAATCCGCTGCGCGACTTCACATTTCGCCGCCGCCTCATGCCGTTCCTTAGGGTCATCGCGTAGATAGCCGGCATTGTCGAAGAGAAAGGCCCCGCCCTCGCTTGGGCGCAGCCGATCTCGCCGTCGACGAGAAATTCGCGACGGATTGGTCGACGAAATGGGCTTCTGCAGTTCGACGGAAGTTTCGGTCGAGCAGGCTCTGCTCGACAGAATCTGGTCGACGAGCTCTGCGCGACGAGCTCTGGTCGACGATCTCTGCGCGACGAGCTCCCGTCGAAGAGCGCTGGTCGACGATCCTGGTCGGGGGAACTCTGATCGAGGAGTTCGGGTCGAGGAACTCTGGTCGAAGAGTTCGGGTCGAGGAGCTCTGCTCGGCGAACGTTGTTCGACCGAGCGATGTCGAGCTGATCGACCGAAGTTGCAGAGTTGTGCGAAACTCTGCGGAGGCGTGCGAACTTTCGCCCAGGAGGTTTTGGCAAAGTTCTACCTGCGGAACGGCATCACGTGGTCGACGGTGCGCACCTGGCGAAACCGACGACACGTTTTGTACCTGGCACCTGCGCAATGTGCCTGACGGTGAAACCGCCAACCTGCACCTACTTGGTAGGTGCGCAAATCTGCGCAGATAGACAACCTGCGACTGCAGATAGTTACCTGCGACTGCAGATAGTCACCTGCAACTGCAGTGCTGGCAGACCGCGCGCAGTGCAACGCTGGCAGATTACTCTGCTGCAGCGTTGGCAAGCCGCTCTTCTGCTGCGCTGGCAGATTTCGCCCTTGCTAGGTGTTGCATGCCATTCTAGTCCTTTTGTTCTGCATGCCTCAATTGTACTATCAACTTTTCATTGCAAATTGTTCTTTTCAACTTTCCTTAGTGGAATTCTTGCCAAACTTCTCTGTGAACACAGCAAGCAGTAAGAACGCTAGTGCAAAGCTACGATCACTCGCACAACCCCGTGCCCTCCTCCGTAGTCCACTCCCGTTGTGTAGTGTCTCTCCGCATGGTGCGGTGAGCATGGACGGCCCCGCGTTAGAACCTTCAGATAGCCGACTTCTGCGTTCATTACCTAAGTTGTTGTTAGGCCGGCAGCCGTCTTAGTCGCCATGGTCGACCCCGTGGTCGAAGCAGGTGTAGAAGATACCCTGCAGGCGAGAGAGGCTGGTGTTCGGGCACGCCACGGGGCTGGCGGGTACGGCGAGGCGGACTTGGAGATTCTGCTCCTTGGAACTCGTGCGCAGTGGGCGCGTGAGCACCCCCCTCCCCGTGCAGAAGCGGACGACGCGTCCGCCTCTCCCCGACCCGTGCACAATGAAGGCGATGGCGGCAATGTTGTCGACGGTGGAAGCACGAGGGTTCGCGGAGTGATTCGGCCCGCCGACGTCAGCATTGGCGGAGTGCAGGCGCAAGTGCTGCGATCGTCTGCGACTGGAGGCAGCTTGAATGGCAACATCGATGGTCGACGTCAATCTCCTCTGCGGAGTGGAGTCAGGCCAACTTCGGCGACTCATGCGTCGGCTGGTCGAGACAGAGGCATCGCGCCGGCGTACGGATATTTTAAATTTTCGCCGGACAAGATCGCTGTGGCGAAGCCGCTCGAAGGTCGACACGATTTGATCACGTGGATTGAATCCATTGAGCCTCAGCTGGAGATCGCCGGATTGAAGAAGTTCGTCGACGGCAATGTTGACACGCCGGACGCAGACGACTCTGAACTCTGGGCGGAATTTCGCGCTGCTCATCTACTAACCTTCATGGTCATTTCGAGGTGTTGCTCGCCTCTGGTGCAGGTCGCATTGACGTCGTGCAGACAACGGGTGGATGCTGGCTACCAAGCGTGGCAGTACATCATGCGAACCTACAAAGCGACCGACGACCTCTACATCAGCCAACTGGAGAAGAAGTTGACCAACATTCGGATGGGGGAGCAGGAATCGGCGACCGAGTACTGCGATCGAGCGCGGCGAGTTTTGGCCGATCTGCGGATGGCCGGCGTCGACTACTCGGTGGCGTCGTATGTCACGCATGTCATCAGCGGCCTCCCCTCGGGCTACAATCTGATGCGCCGGATGCTAACAATTCCCGGCACGCGCGAGACTCTGAACGAGGACTCGCTTTCGAGCCACATCATCCAGGACGAGTTCATGCAGGAGTCTGAGCGACCTGCAGAACTGCTTCCGCAGGCCAACTACGTCGCCCCGGCGAAGCAGGGATGCCAACAGGGGCAGCGTGGGAAGTATGGCAGAGGCGGTGGCACCACGACGAGGCCCGACATTGCCTTCGCTTGCAGCAAGCTCGGATCCGGCCTGACAGTGCGGAGCGACAACCACTGGCGTGAGGTCGATCGGTGTCTGCACTACCTCGCTGAAACCCGTGACGCCGCTCTGGAGTTCGGTGGCGGACCAGAGTCGCTGTGTCTGGTCGGCTATGCAGATGCCGACGACGCTGGCGACAAGCAGAATCAGACGAGCACGGACGGCTACGTTTTCGTCTTCGGAGGAGCCGCAGTCTCTTGGTCGAGCCAGCACATCAAGTGCGCAACGCTCTCGTCGACCTAATCAGAGTACGTCGCGGCCACCGAAGCCGGCAAGGAGGCTCGCCATCTACGCTTCCTCCTTGCAGAGTTCCGCGTGCTCGACGCAAGGAAGCCGACTATTCTGCACGTGGACAACCAGTCTGCGATCACTGTCGCAGAGGGCTTGGGGCTCAATGGCAACCTTAAGCACATGGAGCGACGCTACGCCTGGCTGCAGCAGATGGTGAAGCGCGGGAAGATTGCTCTGCAGTACATCCCGACCTCCGAGCAGCCGGCAGATTTTCTGACGAAGGCGCTGCATTTTCCGGCTTTCAACCGGTGCTCCGTCGCAATTGGCCAAGTGCGTCTGGCCGACGTGGGCGACGGGGATGACGAGGTGCAGCAGTAGGTGCCGTGCCCTTTTGCACGGCTGGTGCGGTGATCTACGTGCTATGTGTTGGGTGCACATAGAAGGAATTTTCTCCTTGTATTCTATCCCTCTGGGTTCTGGGTGGACCTTGTGTGTGGGTGCCCAAGCGTGAGCTGGGCAGGGGAGTGTCGAAGAGAAAGGCCTCGCCCTCGCTTGGGCGCAGCCGATCTCGCCGTCGACGAGAAATTCGCGACGGATTGGTCGACGAAATGGGCTTCTGCAGTTCGACGGAAGTTTCGGTCGAGCAGGCTCTGCTCGACAGAATCTGGTCGACGAGCTCTGCGCGACGAGCTCTGGTCGACGATCTCTGCGCGACGAGCTCCCGTCGAAGAGCGCTGGTCGACGATCCTGGTCGAGGAACTCTGGTCGGAGTTCGGGTCGAGGAACTCTGGTCGAAGAGTTCGGGTCGAGGAGCTCTGCTCGGCGAACGTTGTTCGACCGAGCGATGCCGAGCTGATCGACCGAAGTTGCAGAGTTGTGCGAAACTCTGCGGAGGCGTGCGAACTTTCGCCCAGGAGGTTTTGGCAAAGTTCTACCTGCGGAACGGCATCACGTGGTCGACGGTGCGCACCTGGCGAAACCGACGACACGTTTTGTACCTGGCACCTGCGCAATGTGCCTGACGGTGAAACCGCCAACCTGCACCTACTTGGTAGGTGCGCAAATCTGTGCAGATAGACAACCTGCGACTGCAGATAGTTACCTGCGACTGCAGATAGTCACCTGCAACTGCAGTGCTGGCAGACCGCGCGCAGTGCAACGCTGGCAGATTACTCTGCTGCAGCGTTGGCAAGCCGCTCTTCTGCTGCGCTGGCAGATTTCGCCCTTGCTAGGTGTTGCATGCCATTCTAGTCCTTTTGTTCTGCATGCCTCAATTGTACTATCAACTTTTCATTGCAAATTGTTCTTTTCAACTTTCCTTAGTGGAATTCTTGCCAAACTTCTCTGTGAACACAGCAAGCAGTAAGAACGCTAGTGCAAAGCTACGATCACTCGCACAACCCCGTGCCCTCCTCCGTAGTCCACTCCCGTTGTGTAGTGACTCTCCGCAGGCATCTCCTCCTCATCGTCGACAATAGAGGCGTGCTTAACCTCCGCATGCTTTTCCTGTTGCAGTGTCTTGCCATTTGTCCTATTCGCAAACTTGGGGTTGACGGCCACCTCCGATTGCTGTGGCTTATCACCACTTCCGACAGCAGCAGCAAGTAAGTCGCGAACAGCTTCCTTCACGCCTTGAGCAGACACCAGGCTGAAGCGCTTCCTTGTCTGCCTCCGTGAACAGATCATCGGTACGCTTGAGAGCAGACGTCGCGGAACAATCAGTCAGCAGAGCTGACTCCTTAGGCTTGTCCTGGTTCCCACCAGTAGACCTGTCGGTGGCACGAATCCCCCCGTTCCTGATGATCATCCTGGACATAGTGCGATGATGACTTGGCAGATACTGTTGCGATCAGAAGTTGATCGTGCCTAGGATCACCTCAGGAAGGTTCGCACACGACTGAGTAGTGGTGGTGGGCCCGTGACCTCAATAGCAGAGTAAATGTAAAATGCTTGAGATTTTAATAACATGCAAATACAGCACTATAAATAAGAGTACAAGGGAATACCAATCGACCTAGCTAGCCATGTACTCTAAGGGGTACATTCCCTTATTACAGCAAAATCCAACCGTGCGACTCCAGACAGTTACGAAACTGTCCGGGCAGAATCCTCGCCACTGCTGCTGCCTGATGCTGTCTGCCCGACGGTCCAGATCCTTTCGTAACCGTACGACCCTTTGCGTCACTTCCGTCCTTTCGTCTTCATTCTCGGTAGTGCGTGCTTCGATTGCTGCGGTAAGGAGTGCACAGTGATACTTCAATAATCACTATTCGTAACACCCCCCTTCACTCCTGGCCGTAGCGAGTCTTGACCCGCTTGACTACTCCGCTGAGTTCGGAGCACTGTTGGTACTGCTGACGTGACAGCTTCTTCGTGAGGAAGTCAGCTGCCATGTCACCCGTCGGGCAGTAGGTTAGGTCAACCTTGCCCTTGTCAACTTCGTCCTTGACGAAGAAGTACCGCAGCGCGATGTGTTTGGTGCGGTTGACGAATCCCGGCTTGTTCGCGATCCTGATCGCGCTCTGATTGTCGCAGTGCAGGCGAAAGTTCGCCGAGGCTGGAATTTTCGCCTCCTGCAGCAGCTCCTGAAGGGAGAGGCCTTCGCGAACGGCTGCTGTTGCTGCGATGAATTCAGCTTCCGCCGATGACAGGGCAACCAGCTCCTGCTTCTGTGAATTCCAGGAGATGGTGCCGCTGGGCTCGAGGCGGAAAAGGAAGCCTGTCCTGGACCGTCGATTGTCGGGGTCAGCGGCGTGATCAGCGTCCACGTAGCCGATGAGGTTGAAGGACGAGGTTGGGATGGTGGAGTAGCAGAGCCCAACATTGGGCGTGGAGATGAAGAACTGAAGTGCCCGCTGGAGATCTAGCAGATTCTCAGCCGTTGGTTTGCGAGAGTACTGAGCCAACTGGCTCGCGATGTAGGAGAGGTCGGGCCTGCAGGTAACAGATGCAAAGAGCAGGCATCCCAACTGCTGCTGGTAGGTGTGAAGCCCAGCAGGGGACAGGGCTTTGTTGTCATGCTTGTGGTTGGGTCCTGGAGTGCGGTAAGGGGTGGAGAGTGGTGCAGGCGCAATGTTGAAGCGCTTGCTAAGCTCTTCTGCGTGCTTGAAGCTGCTGAGAGATGAATGGCTTCTGGCGAGTAGGAGATATTGAGCCCGAGGAATTGCTTCACGTCATGGTTGCAGGTGATGTCGACGCGTCCTGCGATGTTTTTCTCGAACTGCTCAAGCAACTCGTTGCTTGACCCTGTGTAGAGGAGGTCGTCGACGTAGACCGTGAGAAGGATGTATTTGCAGCGGAAATCGCGGCGATACGCCCCAGGATCGTGAGGCAACTGCTTGAACCCAATTTCAAGCAGTATGTTGTGCAGGTACTGCTGCCAGAGTCTCGGCGCCTGTTTGATCCCGTAAAGGGACTTTCGCAGCTGGCAGACACGCGAATCCCCTTCGCCGTGTGTGTGCGGCTGCTCCACGTAGATCACTGCATCCACTAACGCGTACAGGAACGCGTTCTTCACGTTGATTTGTCGGAGCGGGAGGTGTCGTGCTGCAGCGATGGCAAGGAGAATCCTGACGGAGGTGTGGCGGCTGACCGGTGCAAATGTCTGGTCGAAGTCAATGCCGTGCCTCTGATCGTAGCCACGCACTACCTAGCACGCCTTGAATCGCTCGATCGTGCCGTCAGCTGCGGTCTTCACGCGGAAGACCCATTTCCCCAAAAGAATCCTCCTCCCCTTGATCGCCGCTCGATCGACGAGCACCCAGGTGTCACGGGACTCAAGTGCCTTGATTTCTGCATCCATTGCTTCACGCCACTCCTTGCTGTGTGGTCCCGTGAGTGCTTGGCACGGATTCTTCGGCTCGATGACACGTGGCGCCGTTGAGGTGGCAGTGTGGAGCCCGAGGAGCTGGAGTCCGGTGACGGTGCTGTCGTGGCGGTGCTGTGGAGTGACTTCCTGTACGTCGTCATCATCGCTCTCAGGTTCAGGCGATGCCGGTGGTGCTGCGCCTCCGCCACTTCCGCCTCTGCTTCCACTTCTGCTTCCGCCTGCTGCGCCTTCTCCTCCTCCAGGAGAATCGTCGTCGCTGTCGTCGTCGCGATCGCCTCTCGTGAACTCGCCTCTGGGGTCCTGCTCCAGAATTGCTGCTGCGGCTTCGTCCTCAGGTGAGGCGTAGCTGTGACCGTCGTTGGCGTAGACGCGGTTCGCGTTCGCCTGCTCATCTTCGCGGAATTGCCGAAGGAAGAGCCGCTCGTAGAAGATGACGTCGCGCGCGTTCTTAATTTTCTGGCTTAAGAGATCCAAAATGAGCCATGCCTTGTGCTCGTGGCTGATGCCGAGGTGGATCCCCCAGCACGCGCGGCTTGCAAACTTCCCGATAGTTGACGTCGGCGGGCGGTACTGCACCATGCATCCCCACACGCGGAGCATGGATGTGTCGCCCTTGTTCCCCGTCCACTTCACATGCGGTGAGGAGTTGCCGGAGATGGCGGTGGTTGACAGCAGGTTGTGCACCCGCACGGCGTGGTGCATTGCGTAGGTCCAGTAGGTCGGCGGAAGCTTCGACTGCTTCATCAGTGCCCGCACCTTCGTCATGAGGGTGCGATTCGTGCGCTCGGCTATGCCCTGCTGCTGGTGCGCGTAGGGGAGGGAAATGTGGTGCTCGATCCCCTTCTGCGCGAGGTAATCCTGCAGCTCCTTGCTCCTGAACTCCGCCGCGCCGTCAGACTGCCAGATCTTCAACTTCTCCCCAGATTTCCGCTGCGCGTGCGCCAGCCACAGGCGGAACACTTCGTATGCTCTGTTGCGTGCTTCCACGTTTACGACCCACACGTAGCGCGTTCCGCCGTCGACTAAGGTGAGCGTGTAGAGTTCGTCGTTGATGCCGCAGTGTCCCACGTTGAGGAAGTCGCTGTACACCTTCTCCATTTTGGCGTAGCGGTTGGTTCCGGGCTCTAGCAGGGGGAACGGCTGGTGGCTCAGCGCGGCTTCGGGGCAGACGGTGCAGTTGCGCGGATGTGTCGCGCCCCTTACTTCGGTGCCGTCAGGGCGCAGGAGTGCGCCAAGCGCAAACACGCCGGCCTCGATGCAGTTCTTCAGTGTTACGCGCGAGGGGTGACCTAGGCGCTGGTGCCAGATGGCATCGTCAGCGCGGAATCCAGAGGTGCGCATGTAGCGCGCGAGTGCTTCTGCGGGATCCTCGTCAGGTGCTAGAGCAGGTGTCGCCGCTGCTTCTTCAGCTTCCTCTTCTCCGTTCGCCGTTGTTAACATCAGCGCAAGAAATTCCCTGTCAAGAATGATGGAGAGGGGAATGTTGGTTCCAGGGATGTTTCTCGGGAAGAAGGTTGGTTCGCGCAGCTCGGGGGCAGGCCCGTAGACGGTGCGTCGCGGAGTTGATGGCTCGTTCCCCCAGGCGATGGTGTCCCAAGGGTCACTCCCTGGCGGGATGTCAGGTGGGGGCAGTGCGGGTGCAGGGCGGCGCGGAGGACGACCAAGAGGAACAACAGGAGGTTCGGCCTCAATGTCCTCAATTTCTTCTTCTTCCCCCCTTTGGTCCTCACGGAAAGCTCCCCAGCCGCTCGTCTCACCACCAGATGCGGCGCCCCATCCGCCGGTGTTGCCGCCGGTGACTGCTCCCCATCCGCCAGTGTCGCCGCCAGTTGCGGCTCCCCATCCGCCGGTGTTGCCGCCGGTGTCGCTCGTACCCCAACCGCCAGCGCTCCCCCACCCCCCTTCATTGGAGGCGCTCTCTTCTTTGCCCCATCCGCTCCAGGCGAATGTTCCGCGCGACTCCGCAAGGCTCCGTTGGCGAAGTTCTTCCGCTTCGCGGCGCGCCAGTTCCTCCTCTTGCGCTACGGTGAGCTTCTTCGTAGAGTCGCGCCGGTGAGCGTAGATCTCCAGGAATTTCTCTTGCGTGTAGGGTCGCGGATTTCCTTCCGCATCGAAGGTCCCGATGCCAACGCCGCGCAGCATTCCTTGAAGATGTTGTGATGCAGGTCCGGGGAGAGGAGTTTCCTCCGTTCCGAAAACGATGCGCGTGGCAGTCTCGAGCTCCAGGTGAGACAACCCTTCTTCAGGCGGTGCTTCCCGCTCTGCTTCGGCGATGGCGGCAAGGCCACGGCCGGCGATCGCGCTCGTCGAGGCTGTGGGCGTATGGCAATCTCTGCAGATGCCGTCGGGGTCGGGGTCATGCAGCGCCGTTTCGCGCGGGTGAGCGTGATGAGGCACCACGGTCTTCCGTCAGGGTGCTTCCAGTCACGGTGATGCATGTGTTCGAAACGCAGGGGAACGAGATCGATGAGCTCCTTAGAGTCACCGCTGCAATTGGGAATGCTGAAGTCGAGGATGTAAACTCCGTTTTCGAAGTGCGCTCGCCCGATCTGCTTCCGCGATTTGTCCGGCATCGTGAAGTGAAGCAAAATGTCCCGTGTCTCGGGGTCGGTGCTGAGGTCGACCCCGCAATCCATGAGCTGCGCCGCCGAGAGGAGATTGAAACGCAGATTCTGCACGATCAGCACGTCGTTCAGCGTGATGTGCGTCCTGCTCCCACGGGCCTTGAGCACAACGATGCCTTGCGCGTTTGCGCGCAGGCGCGTGTTGTTCGCCACAGTGACGTAGGTGACGGCGGGGGTGGCGACAGCGTTGGATATGTAACGCTCGGAGCCCACCATGTGCTGCCCACAGCAGCTATCCAGGTACCATGTGTTGTAGCGCCTGTTGTCGTTACGTGCGAGCAGCGCCAGTCGCGGAGTAACGATGTGTGGTGTGTCAACCTTTAGGAATTGTTCGCGCGCGATCCAATCGATCGGTGCCACCCTCGTATCGGGTACGTGTGGGGGTCTCTCGAGCAGCGGGACTGGCAGATTCCAGTCCTGGTTGTCGTCGTCGGTGAAATCGTGGCGTGTGCTGAACGGATTGTTGTTCGAAAACGCTCCGATTGGGTGACGTGCTTCCTCCGGTGATGGTGAGCGCGCACGGGGACAACGGGATCCGCTCGTCATTGTCATGTTGCCCATGACGTTGCGAACGGGCGCAATTGGTGGCTGCTGCTGCTGATGCTGAATCGTTGGATTCAGGTTGCGCGGTGGGGGTTGATGCCCCTGGGCAGGACGCGTGTCATTCCTTGCGTCTTGTCGTCCGGACCAGTTGCTCGGATTGGTCTGACGAGGGCGAGATCGATGTTTGCATCGATCTGCCAGGTGCCCGAAGTTTCTGCAAAATTTTTCAGTAAAGGCACCGCGACCGTCGCTCCTCCGTGTTGTCGGCGTAGAAGACGAGGCGTTCCCTGTCTCGTCGCGGCGCTGGTCGCTGCTGGTCCATATCCCGTTGTTCGACGAGGAGGGCGGCGCATAAGGCGGCCTCCGAGATGACCCCCTGCTGTCGGAGAAGCGCCTTGCAGGGCCGCCACTCCGGGCCGAGCCCTTGAAGCACAATGTTTACGAAGATCTCCTCAGAGATCGTGCTTCCCAACTTCGTGGTTTGATCGCGTAAGCTCCGACAGCGATTGATGTAGCTGTTGGCCTTCTCCCCTGGTGCCATTCTTGTCTCCAGTAGCTGCTGGATTAGGCGGCTCGACGAGACCGAATCCTTCAGTTGGTAAACGCCGTTCAGTTGGCGCCAAGCGTCGAGGGCTGGAGCAGGTGTTGTCTTATATGAGCGAATACTCAATTGCTCCGCCAGCGACATATTTCGCAGAAGAACTCCGTACGCCATCAAGGACTCGTTGTAGTACCTTGCCTTGGCGTCGTCGGTGTCTTCAGCGGGTCCCGAGTAGCTCTCGTCGAAATAGTGGAAGATCTGCGCGTTTTGCAGCAGCAGCTCCAGCTCGAAGCTCCACGTATAGAAGTCTCTGCCGTCAAAGCACACACTTGTCTTTATTTTTGATATACTCGAAAACCTTGATTGCGCAGAGAGAATTGCCTCTTCGCTGGGACGGGGAGTTCTGGGAGTTGAGCCATTGGTGTCGAGGGAGAAGGTATGCGGGGCGGTGTTGTGGCCGTTCGAGGCCGGTTGAGAGGGTTGGGAAGAAGTTCCCGCGTCGCCGTTCCGCAATGTCTGGAGTTGTTGCTCCAGGCTGGTGAGTCGCTGAAGCATCTGTCCGAGGGCGGCGGTTCCAATCGTCGTCGTTTCCTCGCTTGTCGCAGCCGGGTTGGTCTGCGCTTCAACCGTCATATTCGTCTGACCACCAGATCCTCCGGCCATCCTCACGCGTGAGCGTGTGCCGGTCGCCACTTTCCGTTCGCCGAAGATTTCGGTGGTGGCGGTGCGAAGGATTCCTGAGTCGCTCTCATACCATGTTGCGATCAGAAGTTGATCGTGCCTAGGATCACCTCAGGAAGGTTCGCACACGACTGAGTAGTGGTGGTGGGTCCGTGACCTCAATAGCAGAGTAAATGTAAAATGTTTGAGATAATAAAAACATGCAAATACAGCACTATAAATAAGAGTACAAGGGAATACCAATCGACCTAGCTAGCCATGTACTCTAAGGGGTACATTCCCTTATTACAGCAAAATCCAACCGTGCGACTCCAGACAGTTACGAAACTGTCCGGGCAGAATCCTCGCCACTGCTGCTGCCTGATGCTGTCTGCCCGACGGTCCAGGTCCTTTCGTAACCGTACAACCCTTTGCGTCACTTCCGTCCTTTCGTCTTCATTCTCGGTAGTGCGTGCTTCGATTGCTGCGGTAAGGAGTGCACAGTGATACTTCAATAATCACTATTCGTAACAGATACTGAAACATTTGTGATATAAAAGCCCTTGTCTGAGCACAGAATTGTCGCAGCATCCGTCTTTAAACCGTTTGAAGTTGCACCTTCTGAACTTTGGTTGTCTTGATGTTAGCCAGATGATGTTATCTTGTACAATATTATCAGCCAATAACGCCCTGGTAGCAGTAGCATACGTGGAACCTTGTAGCCGAGTTAAGAAACATGTGTCACTCCCTGGTATTGCTTGAGCAAAAGGCGTTTGGGCATGTCGCGGATTCTTGGAGTTAGTAACCTGGCAATAACGGAAATCCCTAATGGTATAAGGCACAATGTCCGCCTGATGGACACAAAAAGTGTACCTACATCTTCGTAACGTTAAGGCGGTTCCGAAAATGCAATCAGTGTTACCAACTCACACGTATACTTCACAAGTGAGCCTCTTAAATCTGTCAGGAAACATCCATAGCGGATCCCTTTTTATTTTGTTACTCGGCGGGCTCCCGACTCGCCAGCGAAACATTTGAAATGTGTGTGCAGGGTGCTTGATGTTGAATGTATCATACACTATTTCCACAAAGTTCTCGTTTTCCAAACACGAGGCCTCTTGTAGCGAGAGCCTGCTCGCCACCGGCAACTGCTTTCACCCCACGAGCCTTTTCACCAACTTTCCTTGTTCGCTTAGTTGCGGTTGAGCACGACGCTGTGAAAGTGTTGATGAATCCCTCCCAGGATCGCTTTTTCCGTGGTTTTTAGACGGTTCTGTAGGTGTCATATGCGCTAATGAGGATAATAGTGCGGTGGACGATCGATAACTTTACCGTTCGTAAGTTTCCACCGGCCAGACTGAAAACGTATCAAACTCTGGCAGAACTCCTATCACGCACAACTCGCCTACGCAGCATAATCACATATTAGATTAGAGCCATCACAATACTACATTAGAGCCATCGCATTATTACGCACTCAGCAGTTCTCTTCGCGCCAACGCCACGTTCACGCAGGTTGGCTACCAGCGAGTTTTTAGCCGCATTGCTTGCGATCCCAATCTTTGATGCGATGCGACCCGTCGCCGAAGTCGGGACTCGCATAGTCGTATCGCGCCAGTAGTACCCGTCGCCGAATTGCAACTGACATGGCCATTCCTTCTTACGTGTCAATGGCCCTTTCAGTTACTCTCGGACAGTTTATCCCTTTTCCCCATTCGCCAGTCGTCTGAGTTCTTTATAAGCTGATTCAGTAGTAGCAATTGTCGCCATCATCCTCTCAATCTCATTACCGCCGAGGCGATGCAGACCATCAACTCCTCCTATCTTCGACCATCCGCGTTATAATATAATTATAGCAATGCAATCAGGCCACGTGGCACGTACATCAAGAGAAGCAGGACCGTCCGATCGATCCCCGAAGCTCCTTTCACGTGACAGATGGGCTTCTTCGAGTTTTGGGAGTTATTCTAGAAAGACGACTTTTGAGACGTCTCAGTAGTCTTTTGAGCTTTAGAAGTTATTCTAAAAAGAAGTTCGCGCGTTCGAAGGATCGTCGTGACGTCGCGACGCCACCACCACCGTACGATGCTCATCATTTCGATCCGTACGAGAAATTGGGTACTGTAAGGTCCGTTTCAAGATGACTGTGACGTCACTCCTCTCTCACCTCCTCCCCCTCCCCATCCTCCTGCATCCACATCTTCTCCTCCTCCTCCTCCTCCTCTTCATCTCCGTCGCACGATCTCCCGTTTGCAATGCCGTTGCCGCCGCCACTCTCGCAAGAACCACCGACGCGCAATTGACGGCAGGAGGCATCAAACACACAAACAGCAGAGACGCATTCTCTCCGCCTTTTCTCCCGTCAAATCCCTGGTCTCCTTTCCCACAGAACGGTCCTCTAGTCGTCAAGATTCTGTAACCCTTTCTACTCTTAGTAATCCTGTTCCCAGAAGCGCCGCTCTCGAAACCACGTCTCGGGATGGCGGGTCGCGAGCTTCGCGCGTGTTGCGAGAGGCGTCGCGAGTGTCGTCGCGCGCGTCGCGAACGTCGCGAGCGTCGTCGTATGCGTCACAGGCGTCGGAGCTCTACAGGCAGTTGGCGGTCCTGTGGGAGTTGGCGAATCTAGTGCCGATAAACGGCACTGTTATCTTCGTCACTTCAACGCTGGTGAGTGAGAGGATTGCCTTCAACGGCACTTTACTTTCTTTCCTGTTCTTGCTGTGCTGTGGGCATTTGGTGAGTCGAGTGGTGATAAACGGCACCGTTATCTTCGTTTACTTCAACGCTGGTGAGAGAGAACTGTTCTCTCTCTTTCACCTCATCTTTTCCTCCCACATTTTTCTTGCTGTGGGCGATAGCGAGTGGAGTGGCGATCCCCGCCTTTTTCTTTCATCTCCTTTCCTTCCCATATGCATATCCATCTGACCCTTACCCTAGCTTTTCCTTTTCTTCCATTTCCTTTCCTTCTCTACCCACTCCTCTTCCTCCTCTCATCGTCTCTCCTAGCCGCACCTCTTCCCCCCTCTCCATCTCTGCTACATTGAAATCAATAGCACCTTCGTATCACTCTCACTCCTCACTCCTCCCTCCTCCCTCCTCCCTCCCCACTCCCCCGTCCGACCCCCGGCCCCCCTCCCCCCTCCCCGCTCCCCCCTCCCATCTCCGCCCTCCCCCCTCCCCACTCCCCATTCCCCCCTCCCCCCTCCCCCTCCTCCATCCTCCCTCCTCCCTCCTCCCTCCTCCCTCCTCCCTCCTCCCTCCTCCCTCCTCACTCCTCCCTCCTCCCTCCTCACTCCTCCCTCCTCCCTCCTCACTCCCCCCTCCTCCCTCCTCGCCCCTTGCCCCTTTCCCACCCCCTTCCCCTTCTCCCCGCTCCCGCACCCCACTGCCACGTGTCACCCTCTCACAGGCCACAACTATATGCCGGAGAGCTGGGCATGGCACGTACAGGCAGTGGGTCCGGGCGGCCATTTTATCGTCTTTGCCGCTGACCGACCAAACAGCCCTAGCCTTCGTCACCAGCAGGTAGCCGAGCAGGTGCGTCCTGCTGAGGTGCTGCATGGCTGGGTGCTGCATGGCTGGGTGCTGCATGGCTGGGTGCTGCATGGCTGGGTGCTGCATGGCTGGGTGCTGCATGGCTGGGTGCTGCATGGCTGGGTGCTGCATGGCTGGGTGCTGCATGGCTGGGTGCTGCATGGCTGGAAGAAGCCTCCTTGATCTCTCATGCCCCTTCCGTCATTCCGATTTGCGTCGTCTCGTCACGCAAACCTATCGCTTGCAATTCTCCTTAGTTGCATCCGATACCATGCATTCATTTATGAAAGCCCTTTCTCCAACCCCCTTCTCCCCCTCCTCCCTTCCTTCGCCTCCCCCACTTGCCTCTGTTTCACTCCATCTGTGTCTTGATTCATCCCCCTGTCTACTGCTACAATCTTTCTCGCTTCCTCTAATCCTTCCAAGTTCCGCCTCTCCTTTCCGCCGACCTTCCTCACCACCCTCCCCCGATTCCGTGCCTGTCGCTCTCCTGCCAATCCTTGGTTGGTGCCTTCATTCCATTCCGTCAGGACCTTTTGTTTGGCGCGGTGTGGCAAGTGGCAGTGGAGTTCTGAGGTATGCAGACATCTGAATGTGTTGTTTGTGTGAGAGAGGGGGGATGAGCATGGGATCAAGGCGGTAAGGGGCGTGGGGGATGGGCGGGCGAGAGGGAGGTGAGTTGAAGCGGAGGGAGGGGGAGGAAGGGGGGAAGAGGAGGGGGGGAAAGGAGGGGGGAGGGAGAGGTGCTGGAGGGATTAGGGAGGTAGCGAAGGATGTGAGAGGAGGGGGGAGAGGAGGGGGGAAGTGGGAGGGGGAGGAGAGGCGGGAAAAGGAAGATCGGTCATGGTTTTCCGGTTGACAGAAGTAGATGGGGTGGGGGCCTGGGGGTCGTACAAGTAGGGAGGGCGCAGGGAGTAGCTGCCAAAGGCGATGCGTTGCTGCTGTCTGGCCGTCACAAGTTTTGAGGCGCCTCAAAAGTCGGATGTCCCGTGGCGCCTCAAAGAAGGTGCATAACCATTGGGAGTGTGGCAAGAAGTCGAGTAACCCATCGGTTGAGGTGCAGTGTCCTTCGGTGTCGCCACGTGCACTCTTCCATTTCCCTGCCCACCTCCGTCGCCACGTCAGCAGCCGCTTCTCCCGCAAGCTCCCCTGTACCTCGTTCCCCCAAGCAGTTCCATCTGAAGCAGTATACCATGATCCCTCTTCCTTTTTTCATTTTGATGCGTGCATGCTTCGCACATCAATCTGGCAAGGTCGCCCGACGCCTGACATTCCTGGCAGTGGAAGTTGTGAAACTTTGTGTCAACCGCAAGTTCCGCACAACACAGACAGTACTCCTGACACGAGGTGGGATACCGTACAGCCTTAGATTAGACCAGGGAACTTGGTTAGTAACACATGCTTGTAGTGCAACAGATACAGTACATGTTCATGGGTCTGATCACATTTAGTACGGTACCGGTATATCTAGAGAGTTTCTACGCCCTTTTTACATCCTATTATCCAAATTTCACATACCGCAAACCTGCAAACAGGCAGCGAAGCTAAGAGTGCAGCACCTACTCCGGCAATCGTTGCAGTGTGATTCTATTGCAGCTCTCTTCAACAGCTGTTATCGTGTGGCTGACCGAGCTCACGTGTTCCAGCAGCAAGCCATCGACTCGTGTCACACGCTGTAGCATCTGCGCCATCTCTTCCACCTCCCTCCGTCGCTCCGCTCGGCTCTCTGCCACTGCCAACTGCGCATGTGCATACAGACAACACAGAAAAGGGGAGGTTATGATGTAATGCGGCTGAGATTATCCATGCTTGCAACTAGTGCAGTTGCTCCGTAACACTAGGGCTTCATTAAGGAAAGATACTTCTGTGAAGGATCCAGCTCAGGGTTTGGACGTGCTTCTGGCCCACCTTGCATAGGATTTCCTGTCCCTCCTGCCTTCTCCCCTTACCTGCTGCCCGCCTGCCTTCTCCCCTTACCTGCTGCCCGCCTGCCTTCTCCCCTTACCTGCTGCCCTCTGACCTGCTCCGCGAGCGCGCAGCCGGTCTCACCTTGAGCTCCTGCTCCAGCTGAGTGATCTCATCGCCGCGCCCCTGCTCCAGCTGCCGCACGCGCCTCTCGCTCTCCCGCACTTTCACCACCATGGCTTCCACATGCTTCTGCCGCATCTCAATCTCCTCCCTCTCGTCCTGCTCCAGCTGCACAAGCAATGGAAACGCATTTTATAAGCACCTTGTCAAGGCATGTTAAGGAAAGGAACACACACATACACACATGTTTGTACAATCAAGGGACAGGGGCAGTGTAGAGCATGCACAGTGATACGCACACCAGATGGCACCCAAGCACACATCACCCACCGTCCCCTCCATCTCACCGTCCCCTCCATCTCACCGTCCCCTCCATCTCACCGTCCCCTGCATCGCACCATTCCCCCGCATCTCACCATTCCCCCGCATCTCACCATCCCCCCCATCTCACCATGGTGCGCATCTTCTCCATGTGCTGCGCCGCCGCCTGTGCGTCCTTCGCCTCGCCCTCCGCCTGCTCCACCTCCGCCTCCGCCTCCGCCACCTGCCTCTCCCGCCACGCGCGCTTCTCCTCATATGTGCGCAGCACGCCCGCCAGCCCCGCGCGGATGTCCGCCTTGGGGTGGCAGTCCCCCAGCATGTCCGTCCATGCGCCGGCGCGCGGATTCACGCACACGTCGTATCTCATTCCGCGCGCGTGCTTCGCCGTGTCGGGCACCAGCTTGCGCCTGAGAAAGTACAGAAACAGGGAGGGACAGCGCGCGCGCACGGGACAGGATACGCTCAACATGACGAGCCGTGCACATAACACGGTCCTGTCGCGTTCCTGCTTCGCGATCACCATTCAGCACACCCAGACTGGCTCGCCTGCCCACCCGCCCGTCAGCCCGCCCGCAACTCACTTGGCGGCGAGCGCGTTGAATTCGTGCGCGCCTGCCTCCATCTGCGCCACCAGCCTCGCCACCTCCACCTCCGCGGCCCACGCCTCCTTCTCCGCGTCCCTGCGCCCCGCCATCACCGCCATGCGCGCCTCCTCGCGCTGCGCCTTGAGTGTCACCATGCGCTCCACCTCCGCCGCCGTCACCCCCTGCGCCTCCACTGTCGCGCGCAACCGTGCATTCTCCGCCTTCATCGCCTGCGTTGCGCGACGACGCTCCTCCAGCTCCGCGCGCTTCTCCTCCATCGCCGCATCTAGCTCCTGCGCGCGCACACACACGATGGGATGGGCGCACAGGCCGAGGGATGCTCACACGCCCCTGGGCACCCACCGCACCATGGGGTCGCGGCGAGCAGCGGCTGACGAGGCCGAATTGTAGAACGTGCGCGGAGACCATCAACTTAAGTGTCGCTTCGTGCACCTAAATACTCGCTGCGCCTAAATGGGTGTCGCAGATCTAATCACGAAAGGTAGGGAAGCACCAATCCAAGGGGACGCACCTTGCTCTCCGCTCTCGCCTGCGCCGCTCGCCTCTCCGCGTCCCCCACCGCCTTCACCACCGCCTGGCGCTGCGCCACCACCGCCTCCAGCCGCGACGGCCCCTCCGCCTGTTGCACTCGCTCCTGTCACGTCACAATTCGAATCACACACCACAACGGCGACAATTGCGGGTGAGCGACAACAGATTTGCACGCATGCGTCGTGCCACGGGGCGCGCGCCTCACCTTGAGGCGCTGCACGATCTCTTCCTTCTGGCCGATGCTCCGTCGCACGTCGTCCAGCATCGCATCGCTGCGTCGCACGAACTCCTCCATGGCGGCGTGGCTGCCGGCCGTGGCGGCGTCCTCGTCCTCCTCGCTCATGAACACGCGGAAACCCGCGCGCACCTGCTCCAAGAACAACCGCCGCACCGGATGCACCGCGCCCGCTTGATCCGATGCGGATGGAGCGGAGTGCGCGGCGGAGGTGGCTTGGTGGTACGCGAGCAGCTGCACGAGCCAGTGCAGCATGGCGAGCAGCGGCGGCCACGTGTGCGGCGTGCCGACGGAGTGAAGCGAGTTCTTGCTGATGCTGAACGGGTATCCGAGCCACTTGAGCGCCGCCAGCAGGTCGTCGTCTTGCTTCGGGCCCAGCTTGAAGCGCGGGTCGATGCGCGCGAGGAGGAACTCCGCCATGCGGAAGAAATCCTTGCTGCTCGGCATGGCCAGAACCTTGCGGTTCAAGCTGCGGTCGTACCCCGCCGCCAGCAGATATTCCAGCACCGAGTCCGCGCACCGGCTCTGGTACGCCTTGCTCGTGATCGGCCGAGGGTCCGCCTTCGACCCGCCGTTACTCTTCCCGCCCGCCAAGCTCTGCCGGCCTACAGCCGGGGTGGGGCACATGGAAGAGCGACCCGACGACGCGGGCGGCATGAGGGAGAATCGGCGAGGCGGCCCGCTGGGTCCTGGCTTGGACAGAGTGTCGGGGGGGTGAGCGAAGGCGAAGCTGAGGCGCGGGGTGCACGGCGTCATCAGGTGGCTCGGCGGCAGCAGCTTCGACGCCGTGGTGGGCACCGGGATCTTTGACGCTGTTTCTCTCTCGGAACCGCGATGGGACAAATGGTTGGGATCTATATTTTCAAACGCAAACCGCTTCATAATGGCTGCTTGAATGACAGCAGAACGAACGGATACTGGGTTTTCAGTAGCGTTCCTAGTGGGAAGATGTGACCGATATGTTGCGACGCCCTGCTAGATGTGGCAAATTACGAAATCGCGAGGAGGAGGCTTCCAACAGGACAATGAAATCAGGACGGGCTGAAGTAATAAGACTGACAGAGGTATGGTGTGTGATTTGGAGGTCTCAAGGTTCAGTTGCTGAGACAATCGAGGAGAAGAAGTGAGGTTCAGAGAATGGCAGGGATTCAAACGCGACGCCTCGATTTCCCGCCCTCTGACAGCCTGCGACCTGCCCTAAAATCCCAACCCAAGCACAGAACCAGTATTCGCTGTAATCTATGCTACTCAAAAAATACATCTGGCGTTTCTTCTACAAACACCTTCATAAAATATCATATATATTTTTCTACCAGTTTTTAGGTTGCAATGTACACTCTTCCATGATAATAACTATCACGTCCATTTTCTTGACAATGAATCTCCCCGCCTTACAACCGCCATGGCCATGGCCAGAAGCTTTAACTCGGCCAATGTGTTTCAATTTCTTGCATGAATTCGAGTTGGAGGCGATCACTCGATGCGTGGCTTTAGGGTTTGAGTTTTTTGAGTTCCAGGCTAACGGCTACGCTACATACATCATGTTCTCATGCACCTACACAAGGCTATTGTTTTTACAAGCAACTCCATGGATTACGTCGCGGTTTTAACAACTTTCAGGCAAGCGCTCGCGATATACCTAAGAATGTCTGTGCTCAGAACGGCTTGTGTCTCAGCCATTGTTGGGTTGTCAAGCTCATCTCATCATCGCACCATGCCGAAGGGTCGAAGCACCAGGAGCACCAAGAAGGCGTCTGACGATGACCAACAGAATGCGGGTGATGGATTACCTGAAGTACATGTCAAAGGAGCGGCTAACAAGGAGAAGTCAGCTGCTGTTGTGTTCGCGACTGCTGCTGTTAACGGGCCGTTTGAAGACCTCCTGGATCTGCAAAACAAACCTGACCAAGGATCGTCGTCAGGCATGGCTACGACTGATGGTTTGGACGGCGAACCTGAAAAGGGATCCAAGGAAGTCGACGGTGACGGCAATGCTGCTGGATCTGATGCCGCTGAAGATGACTTACAAGATGCGGTTGATGCGGTGTCGGACATGGCTCCTGACGACGAAGATGATGGATACTTGAGTGACGACTCGGACGAACACCTCGAACCTGACTCGCTCAGCAGCGTCATTGCACTCAAGCGTTTTCCGCTAACGCTGCTCGTACCTTTTGCCAGGAAAGCAGAAGTCCCCCGTGCTGCGTTGACGATCGCTGCGATGCTGGATCATTGGAAAGAGCATCTTTCCCCAGATGCGCTGCAAACAACGACTTATCAGGAGCTCTCGTCGATGCATCTTTCGCGCAATCATTTCGGTCGCCTACAGGTTACCTTTAACCATGTCAGGGATGCTAACTTTGTCTGGAACCAGGTTATCAGTCACGAGTGTTTGAACGGCACTTTCATTCACCTTACCTGGCAACATCCGGAAGATGCGCGTTTCCTGCGTGAGCGTGTACTTAACCCAACGGCGAGGAAAGTTGTACTCAAGGGTGTCCCGGCAGAGATCACTGCATAGCTGATTCGCCGTCTGTTGGTGGTATCGAAGTTGGTTAAGCGCGGCAAGAGCACCTTCGCCAGTGGATTTAGCTTTCACCGCACCGTCGACCCGGTTACGGGGCTGGACACGGACCGCATCCGTGGCCTGATCATTCCCCATGCTCCTGATTAGTACCGCTGGAGGTACTTCGTGGAGGACCCGTCGACGGGGAGACGGTTCTGTGAGAATAACAAGGAATGAATGAACTAGGAAAGTGTTGGGTACAAATATGAAACCCTAGAAACTTGTACCCCTTAGTGTCTACCCCACTATAGCCTACACAGACTAAGTCATATATGTCTGACACACCCCCATAGGCAAAGTGGGGGAGAACAAGGGGTCACAAGACCAGTCAAGCAAAGCAAAGCAAGCTCAGGGTGGATCACAACGTCACCACACATTCCGAGCACAAGTTCAAAGGCCACAAGGCCAGTTCGCATGCAGGATTATAAGGCAAGGTGAACAAGCAAGACAGTGATCGCAACCTAGCAAGGGTAAGCATGCAGGTGCAGGTATATATAGATCACAGTACAAGGGTTTAGGGTTTAGGGTTTAGGGTAGGCACAAGACCTAACAAAGTACAGAACCGCTGATGATCACAAGGCTGAAGCGCCTTGGTAAAGATATCAGCAGTGTTGGCCTGAGTGGCCACGTAAGCAAGGCGCAGCTGACCACGCTGCTGCAGCTCACGTGCGAGGAAGTAGCGAAGAGCAATGTGCTTCGTTCTGTGCTCCAGTCTGTGCTCCTGACACAAGGCCAGCATGGCCTTGTTGTCGACGTACAGAACTGGAGGAGAACGAGGCGGCTCTCCCAGGTCGGTCAGCAGGTAGGTGAGCCAGCGTAACTCCTGTGCAGCCATGGCCCCTGCGTAGATCTCGGCCTCACAGCTGGAGCCGAGAACAGAAGACGAGCGGGTAGACCGCCACGAAACAGAGCCGGAGCCAAGACTGAAGGTGTAACCCTGTGACGCGCGCTGCGTAGCCAAGTCGTCAGCCCAAGAAGCGTCTGCGTGACCAGTGAGGACAACGTCGGCCCGTCCTCCAAGCACGAGCCCCATGCCCGACGTACTGCACAAGTAGCGCAACACCCTCTTAGCGGCATCCATGTGCTCCTTCTTGTGTCGGCCAGGAGCGACATAGCGTGCTAGGATGCTAAGAGGGTATGCAAGGTCAGGTCGAGTGCAGGTCATCAGGTACATGAGGCAGCCCACAAGCTCTGGATACGGGCCACTCGGCTCTATGGACTCATCCGAAGGCAGAGCTGAGAGCGAGTGGCGCGTAGGCAGAGGAGTGAGCTGTGGCGAGGAGTACGTGAAGCGGAAGCGCTGAAGGACCTGCTGCACCATGTGTGACTGAGTCAAGGTAATGGTGCGCTGTGCTCTGTCCCGGGTGATCCGCAAGCCAAGATAGCTTGTCAGCTCACCCAGGTCTGTGCACGTGTGTCTCTTCTGCAGCTCCGACTTCACGTGGGCGAGTGCCTCAGTGTCAGCAGTAGCAAAGACCAGGTCGTCTACGTACACGAGAACGTAGAACGGCGGCAGAGTGGTGTCGGTGCGTAGAAACAGCGACGGGTCAGCAGTAGAAGGAGCAAACCCAAGAGCAGCAAGAGTCGTCCTCAGTGTGTCGTGCCACTCACGGGGTGCCTGGCGGAGACCGTAGACTGGCCGCCGGAGGCCCCACTAGGTACCAGGAGGAAACGACCCAGTGAAGCCAAGTGGGCGGCGCAGCCAGATCTCCTCGTGCAGGCTGCCCTGTAGGAAAGCAGTGCTGAAGTCAAGAGAGTGGAGCTCGTAGTCACGCTGAGCGGCGACGTGCAGCAGAACCCGAAGAGTGGTCATCTTCGGGGTAGGGGAGAAGGTCTGGAAGAAGTCAACTCCCTCACGCTGACTGAAGCCTCGTGCAACGTAACGCGCCTTGAAGACAGGCGGAGAACCCGGCGGCCGCTTCACCCTGAAGATCCACATGCCACTGACGATGTTCGCCCCAGGTGGGGGAACCTCGTCGACGTAGGTGCCTGTGGACTTCCAGGAAGCCATCTCTGCGTCCATGGCTGACTGCCACTGAGAGGAGTAGGGACCCTCTATCGCCTCTGCGTAAGAGCGCGGGGTCGGGATGTCTGGTGCATCCGGGTCTCCCTCAGGGGCAATCAGCATGGACACGAGATGAGGTAAAGCAGCAGCAAAGCACTCAAACTCCTCCTGTCTGTCATCAAGGACGTCCGTGCCAAGAGCACACTCACCCCCGACGGACGGAGGACAGATAGACTCAGACTCAGCAACAAGGCTAGCGGCGTAGTCTAGACGACAGGCGGCAGCAAAGTCAACAATCTCAGCAACTAGAGCAGACGCAGCAGAGGACTCAAAGGAAGGGTCAGTGACAGCAGTAGCTAGAAGACGCGTGACAGTAGGACTGGCAGCACGAGCAAGGTCTGACGGAGGGTCAGCAACGTCAGGAAGAGAGGACGCATGAGGAGACGGCAGAGGGACACGCTGTGGAGCAGTGGACGGACGCAGAACCATATAGTGAGTGCCAGGGACAGGAGGAGGACGCTCACGTGGAACACGACGACCAGTGCGGGCAGCTCGGACAGGCGACTCTGGACGGGACACAGGTGACGCAGGACGAGACTCAGGCTCACGACGCTCCGTAAGACCTCTAGTCGGTCCAGCGTAAGGAGAAGGACCAGGCAGCGGAGAGGCCGGCTGTAACTGTGACTGCGACTGGACAGGCGGTGGACTCAGTAGGGGAGGAGTAGGACCAGTAGAAGGCGGGAGGCCAAGAACCTGCTGAAGAAGCGGAACGTAGTACGGCCGCGGCCGCGTAGCGCCTCCTGAACCAGCAGAGACAGCACCAGCACCCTCAGCTCCAGGGTCTCCAGCTACAACTCCCGCAGCAGCACCAGTACGACCACCTCCAGAACCAGCAGCACCTCCAGCAGCACCAGCACCTCCAGCTCCAACTCCCTCAGCAGCACCAATACGAGCACCTCCAGAACCAGCGGCTCCAGCAGCTCCAGCACCTGTAGCACCTCCAGCAGCACCAGTACCTCCAGCTCCAACTCCCTCAGCAGCACCAGTACGAGCACCTCCAGGACCAGCGGCTCCAGCAGCTCCAGCACCAGCAGAACCTCCAGCAGCTCCATCACCAGCAGCACCTCCAGCAGCACCACCAGCAGCACCTCCAGCAGCTCCAGCACCAGCAAAACCTCCAGCAGCTCCAGCACCAGCAGCACCTCCAGCAGCACCACCAGCAGCACCTCCAGCAGCTCCAGCACCAGCAGGACCTCCAGCAGCACCACCAGCAGCTCCAGCACCAGCAGCTCCTCCAGCAGCTCCAGCAGCACGGCTACAGCGCCTAGCGTACCACTCACGAAGCTGCCGTGGAGAGAGGGGCTCCCGCCGCAGCGGGACACTCGGAGGACCTCCAGTCTCAGCACCCCCAGGCTCAGCACCCCCAGACTCAGCACCCCCAGACTCAGCACCCCCAGGCTCAGCACCCCCAGGCTCAGCACCCCCAGACTCAGCACCCCCAGGCTCAGCACCCCCAGGCACAGCACCCCCAGACCCGGCACCCTCAGGCTCAGCACCCCCAGCAGCACCTGAGTCAACAGCTACCTCAACAGGCTCGACTGCGTCTACCTGAGACACACCTGAGGGGGCAGGACCCTGAGGGGGGAGGGGGTCTACCGAAGGAGTACCTGGCGCAAGGAAGAGCGGCGGGGGGGGGAGGGGGGCAGTGCGGTAGGGGAAGAGACGGTAGTAGGGAACCGACTCGTCAAACGTGACGTCCTGAGAGGACAGAACACGGCGCGAGGTGGGGTGGTAGAACTGCCAACCAGGCGCGTCAGGGGGGAAGCCAAGGAAGGCGCAGGGAATGGCACGAGAGGACAGCTTGTCCGCAGACAAGTCGCGGACGAAAGCTTGAGATCCCCAGACACGGAACACAGACGCATCGCCAACCTTCCCCGTCCACCGCAGAGTGGGGGTGGTCTCCGGCAAGGAGACCCGGGGCTGGAGGTTGATCTGATGCGCCGCGTACTGAACCGCGAACGGCCACAGAAAGTGGGGAGCAGCCGCATGGATCATGGACGTACGAGCGACATCCATGACCATGCCAATGCGGCGCTCAGCAATCCCATTTTGCTGTGGAGAGGCCGGAAGCGTGAACGTCTGGAGGATGCCCTCCGCCCGACAGAAGGCCCGCAGAAGGTCAGAGGAAAACTCACCACCTCTGTCTGAGTGCAGACGCACAACAGGAAAGTCCGAGCCGAAGCTCTTCCTGAGCTGGAGACGAGCAACGCGGATCCAGTCGATCAACACCTCAGTGACCTCACCCTTGCGGCGCAAGGGGAAGACCGTGGTGTAACGCGAGTAGTCGTCAACGACCAGCAGGAAGTAACGCTCGTGACCCTGTCCACGGATGCGGGCTGGGCCCCACACGTCCATGTGAAGAGTCTGCAGTGGGGCCTCTGTCGGAGGAAACTCGGAGGAGTGAGGAGCGGCGCGCTGCCGGCCCTCGACGCAGGGAACGCAGGTAGGGGCAGGCCCCGGAGGAAGGGAAGGGAGGGACTCAGGAAGACCCGAGACCAGGACACGGGAGGCCATGCCTCGAAGACGAGGCAGGGAGGGGTGACCAAGGCGGTGGTGCCAAAGAAGAGTCTCGTGGGCCAGGAGGCGACACGAGCAGGGGGCAGACTCAGGGCCAGACCGGGACGCTGCAGCAAACACCTGACCTGACGCGGCTACCTGACGAGGAGGAGACTCAGTGGTAAGGGTGTACAGGCTGGACCCCGGCCTACGGGTGAACGTGGCCAGGTGACGACCCGTCTGAGCACACGTGCAGTGCGTCACACGCTGGTGGGCAGGGGTGAACTGGTGAACACCCCCATCCTGTAGATCAGCACCCGCCACCAAGTTCGTAGAGAACGAGGGGAGGTACAGACCAGACAGCGAGCCGGACGGAACAGCAGGACACGAGAGGGCAGTGGAGGAACTGGCCACAACTGGTCCCCCAGAGGGGTCAGCCAAAGAGACTGCCACCGGCCGACTGAGCGGCGAGAGGGTGGTGCAGTCGCGAAAGAAGGAGCGGGAGGCACCCGAGTCAAGGGTGAAAGTGTGCAAGACCTGTGCCGACGCGGTACCTGAGAGAGTAGCCTCACCAGCACCTGGAGCAGCAGACTCACTAGCACCTAGAGCAGCAGCCTCACCAGCACCTGGAGCAGCAGACTCACTAGCACCTAGAGCAGCAGCCTCAATGCCCGGGTCGGGCGGAACACACAGGTAACAGTCACCCTCATCACTAATAGACACAGCATACATAGCAGCAAGGATAGCATCATAGTCAAGATCAAAGATAGCAACACCCGACTTAAGCAGAATATCCCAGCGAGGGATCTCCGAGGAGCCAGGGAACTGAGTGCGCCAGGCGTCAGTCAGGCGACCGAAGCAGCGTGGGGTGGTGTGCGGGCCTCCGCACGGCTCTGCACGGCGGTCGCCGGTGCGAAGAACGTAGGTGCAGGGACCAGCACCCCCAGACCTCCCATGCCCAGCGTACCACTCACGAAGCTGCTGAGGCGACGGGATCTCACCGGAGCGCTGCTGCTGCTGGCGCTGGCCACCGCCAGGGCCTCCCCGCTGCCCACCACCACCCCCGCCACTCCCACCTCCTCCGCCGCCGCCACTACCTCCACCCCCACTCCCGCTGCCTCCGCCGCCTCCACCTCCACCGCCGCCGCCTAAGCCCCTAGTCCCGCCACCACCTCCACCTCCACCGCCACCCCCTCCTCCTCCTCCACCGCCACTACCGCCGCCCCCGCCGCCCCCTCCACCCCCCTTGCCCCACTTGCCCTTGCTGTTGCGGTGCTTGCCACTAGGGGCAGACGCAGTGCCGACCGACTCGGTGCCAACGAGGTCGACAGCAGCAGCAGAGGCAACAGAGGGCAAAAGAGGGACGGGGGAGCACCCCTCAAAGAAAGGGGCACGGGGGTCATCACGAGAGGCTCCTACAGCGACTATACTCTTTTCAGCTGCAAGGAGGCGCTCCTCGAGGAGGTCAACAGTGAGCGTGGTGGGGCAAAGCGAGAGGAAGTGGTCCCTGACCGAGCAAAGGGAGTCAGGGAGCCGGGTAACGAGGTAGTAGAGAGTGATGTACATAGGGGGGGGGTTCTTGGCGCAGAACTCGGCAGGAAGCGCAGCGCGGTAGCGGGTGTCACTAGTGCGGAGGTGCGTAATGAGGTCAGTGACTGTGGCAAAAGCGGCTAGGTCAGGGAACAGGTACGGCAGCATGAGGCGGCTAAGGGCAGCAGTAGCAAGGGAGGAGTAGCGTGCAACAACAGCAGTGTACAGAGTGCTAGCACTCCTGTACTGACTAAAGTGCGCACGCTCAGAGGACGGCAGGTGACTACGCACAGCAAGGCGAGCAGCAGCATCGCGCGTGGTCCAGACAGAGCGAACAGTACTAGCAACATCAGCAGCAGGGGCAGCAGAGGCACCAGACGTGAGATCGAACAGTGAAATGCCATCTTTGCTATTGCACTGCAGGAAAAGCTGCAGTTCATCTATCCAGACCTCAAAGTCTACCGCTCGACCCTCAGCGTCAAAGGTAAGAACGTTAGGACTAGCCATGACAGCAGCAGCAGCAGGCTAGCAGCAGCAGGCTAGCAGCAGCAGCAGCAGCAGCAGAAGAAGGCTAGCAGTAGCAGTAGCAGGAGGGGCGCGGCTCGGCTGTGCGCTTGCCAGGGGCGGGTGGGTAGAAACCCGCAAGTGGTGGGGCAGGGCCGAGGTGCAGCGGTAGGATCAGGGCCGCGACAGGGCGGCAGGGCAGGGCCGCGACTCGGCTGCAGGGCAGGGCCGGGACGGCGGCGGCGGCTGTCACGGCAGTGGCGGCTGCGGCTGTCTCAACAGCAGCGGCGGCAGCTGTCACGGCAGGAGCGGCGGCGGTGGCGGCTGTGACGACGGCAGCGGCGGTGGCTGTCACAGCAGCAGCGGCGGCGGCTAACGGTCGTGGCGGAAGCGGCAGCGGCAGGAGGCACGACGGCAGCTGCTGCTGGGGCGGCAGCGACGAGCCGGCAGGGCGGCTACGGCAGGCCGCGAAAAGCCGCGAAGAGGCCGCGAAGGGGCCGCGAAGAGCCGTAGAGAGGCCGTGAAGGGGGGCCGCGAAGGGCCGCAAAGAGGCCGCGAAGGGCCGAGAGGGGGGGCCGCAAAGGGTCGCGAAGGGCCGCGAAGGTCCGTGAGAGGGCCGCGAAGGGCCGCGAAGGGGCCGCAAAGAGCCGTGAGGGGGCCGCAAAGGGCCGCTAAGGGGGGCCGCGACGGGCCGTGAAGGGGCCGCGAAGGGCTGAGAGAGGGGCCGCGAAGGGCCGAGAAGGGGCCGCGAAGGGGCCTTAAGGGGCGCGACGGGCCGCTAAGGGCAGGGGACGCGACGGGAGGGCAGGCGCACGGGGCGCGACTAGGGCAGGCGCGAAGCGCGCTCCGGGCAGGTAAGGAAAAAAAATTCGTAATAGTGGTGGGCCCTAGAAAACGTTCCCACTAGGGAACTTGCTCTATACCATGTGAGAATAACAAGGAATGAATGAACTAGGAAAGTGTTGGGTACAAATATGAAACCCTAGAAACTTGTACCCCTTAGTGTCTACCCCACTATAGCCTACACAGACTAAGTCATATATGTCTGACAGGTTCCTGCTTCACTTCCCGTCACTCATCTGTGATTTCTGCGGGGGACAGCACATGTCCCATTACCACGATCATTACATCACCGTGCGACAAGAGAACTTCGCCAACTGGAACCTGACAGTGAAAAAGGTTCACGAGATCATACAGCAAGCGATTTTTTTCGGCCATTAACTGTGACCACTGTACCGTTTTTCGCCTTTCCTTCGCATGTTACTGACAAGCATCTGCTTACCTCTCCCCGCAGCGGCTTCCCTGAAAGCTTCAGATCTCTTGAAGCGTATCATGAAGGACCCTGCTATTGTTCTCACCTCCACTGGTGGCTCGCGGGAGGAATGGGTCTGCGTCCAGATGGTGTGCGAGAAGGCACAAGGGAACCGGTTCGAACAGGCCTCGGCTCATATCGCATCTGCCAGGCACAAAGGAGGGCTGAAGAAGGACGGATCTGCGACACGTGTCAGCAAGCATTCTCAGAAGCTGCTCGCGTTCAAGAAGGAGTTTCTTGCAAAGCAGACGAAGCAGTAACCAACGGCTCAGGAGGTGGCTGCATTGCTGGGTCAGGAGAAGTGGCTGCAAGAGGGATTGTGATAGCAGGATGTGTGCTCGGAGCCATGATGTCCTTTGCTGTAGCAGGATGTATCGTTGCAATGAAGAATAACCGCCAGTGGATGCTGTGGGGCTCAACGAAGTGGTTAAATGGATAAACACAACAAACTCACCCTCCTCGAGCTCAACATCAACGGGCTCGTAAGTAGCGGAAAGCAGGATCGATGTGCGAAATGGATAAGGAAAGCAGCAAACGTGGTCGTTCTCACTGACACACGGGTAGCAGCAAACCACAATTTATGGACACAAATTAGAACGGAGGCTCAGGCGGTGGTAGCGCCGTCGCAGAGAGCAGGCGGAATAGTGGTGCTGGGGTTCCTGCATGGGATGCGGTTCACAGATTTAGTTAAGCATGAATCGGGGCGACTAATTGGTCTGGTGATAAACTGGTAAGGTTTGCGTTTTAGACTGGTAGCAGCTTACTTCCCCGCGCAAGCTTCTAACAGGGGAGTCTTCTTCAGACATGAGCTAACACCCTTTGTGCAGAGTCTGGGGGTGACACCTTACACGGTCTTCCTTGGGGACTTGAACATCGTCGCTGACCCGGAGCTGGACAAATCCTCGAAGCTCGGAACGCAGGCGGAGAATCAAGGGATGTTGCAGATCTGCTCGAGATGGGACCTGCAGGATGCTTTTCGCAGCTTGCACCCGACTCGGAAAGAGTATACTCTCTTCTCCAGATCTGCAAAGACGAGCACAAGGATCGACAGGTGCTTAGTCTCTCAATCGCTTCTCAACTGCGTCACAGAGGCGAAGCACAGGATGGTGCCTTACGGTTTAACTGACCATTGGTGCGGTGGCGGTGACTCTCAAATCGGCGTCGGCGAGCGGAAATGGCCCATGTCTATGGAGGCTTCAGGCGACACAGACCGGAGGAGAGGGGACCAAAAACATCATCTCAACAGTACTGGAGGCGCAGGCAGCGCACCCGGACCAGAGTTTGGACAGATTGTTGGCGAACCTGCTTGCAAGCACGAGAGCACACGTAGCTGAGGAAAGAAAAAGGATTAAGGCAACCATGGCTCATCTGGACAAAAAGTGGAAAACCTCCGGTGGAGAGTGATGACTGACACAGTTGCACAGGACGTTTATGAGGAATTGGTGAAGAATGAGGTGGCGCTCAAACTTTATCAGGACAGCAACAAGGAGCGGTTGCAGGTCATGACAGGGATGCTTGCAGAACTGGCTGGGGAGACACCGACGAGTTTCCTGTCGGGGTTGGTCAAGTCACGGAAAACAAAAACGGAGATCAGTGAGCTGTCGGTCACGGGAGTGCAGAGGAAGGGTGCAAGGGAGGTGCTGCTTGCGGCATCAGAGCACTTCCGGGAAGCATTTGCGGCTGAGCAGCAGCAAGATGTCAGTGGGTCGTGGCCGATTGCGGAGGAGAGGCGGCTCCAGGAGAGTGACAGGCTGCAACTCAGTAAAGAATGGACCGAACAAGAGGTGAAAGAGGCGCTGAGAGGCCTCCCTTCCGGAAAAGCCCCCGGCCAGGACGGGCTGCCAAAAGAATTATTCGAACGCAACTGGGAGCTCCTTGGGCCAGCGGTGATGAGAGAGGTCAAGACCTTTGAGGTGACGGCGGTGCTTTCCTGACTGCGGTTACCATCCTCCTGCACAAAAAAGGGGACAAGGAGTTGTTAGGGAACTATCGGCCGATCACGCTGCTGAGTGTCTTCTACAAACTGCTGGCGAGGGTGATGGCGAACAGAATCAAAAGGGCCTTACCACGGGTGATCTCGGAAAATCAGTTCGGGTTCTTCCCGGGAAGGAGTTTGGCGGAGGCGGTCTCGCTGGTAGCGAACGTGATTGACGCTGCTGCAGAAGGGGACGAGGACTGGATGTTGCTTCTGGTGGATTTCCAGAAGGCCTACGACTCAGTGTCCCGGGTGTACCTGTACACGACACTTGAACGTATGGGCTTTCCAGAAAAAAGTTATGTCATGGGTGAAGGGGCTGCACGATGGAGCGGCCACCAGATTGCTTCTAAACGGCTGGGTGGGAGAGCGGGTGGAGATGAATAAGGGTGTTCGACAGGGCTGTCCGCTCGCCCCATACCTTTTCATCTGCGCCATTGAGCCGCTCTGCCAAGAGATTGAGAGAAGACAATTGGGAGTCAGGAAGAGGGGTATCGATGGGGAGCTGGCATACATTGGCTATGCAGATGATACAACTCTGGTGCTGAAAGGAAAGGAGCAAGTGGAGGGGGCAAAGAAGCTCCTAGATGATTTCGCGGGGTTTTCTGGCTTACAGATAAATCAAGACAATACGTCTCTGATGCCACTGGGAAGAATAGGAGACGAGTGCAGCCGACAAACTCACCCTTCAAGTGGGCCGCTAAGGATTTACCGGAGCGGCTGCTGGGGGTGTGGATAACGTCTGGAGGGTCTCCGGGCCCGTCGTGGGATAAGGCATTCGAGCGGGTCAGCGCGGTGCTGAGTTGCTGGGAGACGAAACATTAAAAAACATCGGCGAGGGTCACCATCATAAACAGCTACGCGGTGCCGATACTCCTCTTCCAACGCAGATCTATGCTCCACCACATGACATTTGGAAGAAGGTGAAGCGGCTTTGTCATAACTTCATCTCCGGCGGCAAAGCTCTACTGGACAGACACTTTATACTATGGAGTTACAAACTGTCCTGCAAGGAACGGAAAGAAGGGGGGCTGGGAACTATCAACCCAAAGCACCGAATTGATAGCGCAGTCATTCAGATCCTAGGAAAGGCTCTAGCAGAGCAAGAACCTCTGAGGAACTGGCTGTGGGAGAGAGCTGCGGGGTTTCCACTCGGGCTGGCCACAATCTACGCACATCCCTCGATTATGAAACACTGGATGGAGGGTGGTACACGCTGGAAAGCCACGGTGAAGGCGCTATGGGAGTCGAAGATTCTGACCGTGGGGGACCCTGCGAACAGATGGGAAGCGGAGGAGGAGCAGTTGCTGTTCAACCGGAAAATATTTTTCAGAGGCAAGTCACCATTCGGAGGCCAGAAGGGATCGCACTGCCTGAAAGGTGTCAAGCTGGGAGACCTGGTTGACAAAGAGGCAGATGGAAGCCGCACATTTAAGAGCAACGCCACACTCGAGAGAGAGCTGGGACGGGAGGAGCAGAGAAAATGGGCAGTGAAAGCGTGGGAAGCGACCCCGCAGGAATGGAAAGACATGGTGCTGAAAAAACTAACGGCAGAGGAATTTTTCATGGCGACCAGGCTGATGCGCACGGAGTCCTACAGACCCGGGGTGTTGTTATACTACAACACCATGGTGAGCGAGGGATGGCGAGCTCTACGGAACAAGAGTGACGGTCGATATGAAGGGTTTCGTACACAGGGTGGAGTACGCCAGCCTGATGTTGCTCAGCTTCTTACGAGGCACCCCCATGGTGGAGATTGAGGGGAAGGCACGGGGCCATTGGGTGCTACAAGGACACGATTATTACGCACGCGGATCTGTGACAGGGGAGAGCGGGCCGAGCTAAGGCAGCTGAGGAAAGCGGTGAAACCCCCAACGTCCCAGCCGAAGCAGCAGATGCAGTGGGAAGAGACGGTGGGGAGACGGTGGGAAGAGACGGTGGAAAAAAGCCATCACAATCCGGGACTCCCTTGCAACACCAAGCAAGGCACGCGAAGTGGTGCTACGGGCACACAGTAACAATGTCCAGGTGGGCGAGAGGTTGCCTTTCTTGGGGCGAGGGCACGATGTATACACTGCGGTGGAACGGAATCACAAAACCATTGCCTCTTCAGCTGCCCGGCCATACAGCCAATTGTCGGGATGATGAAGGATGCGGTACAGCGGATGAACCCCAGCAGAACAGTGGAGTCCCTCGGCGACATGCTCTTCCAGGAAAGCTGCACGTCGTCCGGTTTTCCGGAGGCGGCAGTTATCTCAACCACTGCGCACCAAGTCTGGCTGGAAAGGTGCAACGCAGTTTTCCGAGGCAGCCGCTTTCATCCAAAGCGGGCCCTGAGGCGCATTGCGGTCAGTTTTACAAGGCACATGAAGATTTACAACCGAGCCCGCAAACGGGCGGCCAACAGAAGCAGAGTGAAGCGTACAAGCGAATGGAGCCACTTGGCTTCTGACGAGGCAGAGGTCATGCGCAGGCTGTACGTTACGGAGGCCTCGATGACGTGGAGGGCAGACTTCAAAGCGATATGGAAAGACAGAGGGATAGCCTTCCAGCCTCCATAAAGGGGATGAAGGGGGGTGGTGTTCGTTTTTTACATTCTCACCCTCCTAGCAACAGTTACGACTGTGGATGTTTGTATACATTTTAGTGTACTTATATCCACAAAAAAAAAACGTTTGCTAATAACTATGGATATTAGTCTTCTGATAACCTGTATCATATATTAACAACAAATTCAATGTGGAGTATAACCTCGCATATTTTGCATTTCAATCTGCTCCAATAAATATACACTAATCACCCAGATAAGTCACCTTATGGTCTTCAGAAAAATACACTGAAATTAGTGTCAGAATGAGAACGACGGAATGATTGAACTAGCAAGCAGTTGGGTACAATTAGGAAACCTAGAAGTGTTGTACCCTATATCAACTACCCCACTACAGCCTACACAGACTATAGCATATAAGTTTGACACACCCCCATAGGCAAAGTGGGGGAGAACAAGAGGTCACAAGACCGGTCAAGAGAGGCAAAGCAAGCTCAGGGTGGATCACGACGTCACCACGCATTCCGAGCACAAGCAAATGGCCACAAGGCCAGTTCACATGCAGAGTTATAGAAATGGGAACAAGCAATACAGTGATCACAACTTAGCAAGTGTAAGCATGCAGGTATATGTATAGAGATCACAGTACAAGCAGAGTCAAGAAGTAAGCAAGTGAGGCACAGTAGGCACAAGGCCTAGAACAGTACAGAAACGCTGATGATCGCAAGGCTGGATTGCCTTGGTGAAGACATCAGCAGTGTTGGCCTGAGTGGCCACGTAAGCAAGACGAAGCTGACCACGGTGCTGCAACTCTCGAGCAAGGAAGTAGCGCAGAGCGATGTGCTTCGTTCTGTGCTCCAGTCTGTGCTCCTGACACAAGGCAATCATGGCCTTGTTGTCGACGTACATCACTCAAGGAGAACGAGGCAGCTCTCCCAGGTCGGTCCACAGGTAGGTGAGCCAGCGTAACTCCTGTGCAGCCATGGCCCCTGCGTAGATCTCAGCCTCACAGCTGGAGCTGAGAACAGAAGAAGAGCGGGTAGACCGCCAAGAAACAGAGCCAGAGCCAAGGCTGAAGGTGTAACCCTGTGACGACCGTTGCGTAGCCAAGTCGTCAGCCCAAGAAGCGTCTGCGTGACCAGTGAGGACAACTCGAGCCCGTCCTCCAAGCACGAGCCCCATGCCCGACGTACTGCACAAGTAGCGCAACACCCTCTTAGCGGCATCCATGTGCTCCTTCCTGTGTCGGCCAGGAGAGACATAGCGTGCTAGGATGCTAAGAGGGTAGGCAAGGTCAGGTCGAGTGCAGGTCATCAGGTACATGAGGCAGCCCACAAGCTCTGGATACGGGCCACTCGGCTCTACGGACTCGTCCGAAGGTGGAGCAGAGAGCGAGTGACCGGTAGGCAGAGGAGTGGACTGTGGCGAGGAGTACGTGAAGCGGAAGCGCTGAAGGACCTGCTGCACCATGTGTGACTGAGTCAGGGTAATGGTGCGCTGTGCTCTGTCCCGGGTGATCCGCAAGCCAAGATAGCTTGTCAGCTCACCCAGGTCTGTGCACGTGTGTCTCTTCTGCAGCTCCGACTTCACGTGGGCGAGTCCCTCAGTATCAGAAGTAGCAAAGACCAAGTCGTCTACGTACACGAGAACGTAGAACGGCGGCAGAGTGGTGTCGGTGCGTAGAAACAGCGACGGGTCAGCAGTAGAAGGAGCAAACCCAAGAGCAGCAAGAGTAGTCCTCAGTGTGTCGTGCCACTCACGGGGTGCCTGGCGGAGACCGTAGACTGGCCGCCAGAGGCTCCACTGGGTACCAGCAGGGAACGACCCAGTGAAGCCAGGTGGGCGGCGCAGCCAGATCTCCTCGTGCAGGCTGCCCTGTAGGAAAGCAGTGCTGAAGTCAAGAGAGTGGAGCTCGTAGTCACGCTGAGCGGCGACGTGCAGCAGAACCCGAAGAGTGGTCATCTTCGGGGTAGGGGAGAAGGTCTGGAAGAAGTCAACTCCCTCACGCTGACTGAAGCCTCGTGCAACGTAACGCGCCTTGAAGACAGGCGGAGAACCCGGCGGCCGCTTCACCCTGAAGAACCACATGCCACTGACGATGTTCGCCCCAGGTGAGGGAACCTCGTCGACGTAGGTGCCTGTGGACTTCCAGGAAGCCATCTCTGCGTCCATGGCTATCTGCCACTGAGAGGAGTCGGGATGTCTGGTGCATCCGGGTCTCCCTCAGGGGCAATCAGCATGGACACGAGATGAGGTAAAGCAGCGGCAAAGCACTCAAACTCCTCCTGTCTGTCCTCAAGGACGTCCGTGCCAAGAGCACACTCACCCCCGACGGACGGAGGACAGACAGACTCAGACTCAGACTCAGCAACAAGACTAGCGGCGTAGTCTAGACGACAGGCGGCAGCAAAGTCAACAAGCTCAGCAACTAGAGCAGACGCAGCAGTGGACTCAAACGAAGGGTCAGTGACAACAGTGGCGAGGAAACGCGTGACAGTAGGACTAGCAGCACGAAGGGAGTCAGACTCCGTGTCCGGACCGTCAGGAAGAGAGGACGCAGGAGGAGACGGCAGAGGGACACGCTGTGGAGCAGTGGAAGGACGCAGAGTCATATAGTGAGTGCCAGGGACAGGAGGAGGACGCTGACGCGGAACACGACCAGTGCGGACAGCGCGAACAGGCGACTCAGGACGAGACTCAGGCGACGCAGGACGAGACTCAGGCGCACGACGCTCCGTAAGACCTCTAGTCGGTCCAGAGTAAGGAGAAGGACCAGGCAATGGAGAGGCTGGCAGTAACTGCGACTGCGACTGGACAGGCGGTGGACTCAGTAAGGGAGGAGGAGGAGGACCAGTAGAAAGCGGTAGTCCAAGAACCTGCTGAAGGAGCGGAACGTAGTACGGCCGCGGCCGCGCAGCGCCTCCAGAAACAGCAGAGACAGCACCAGTACCCTCTGCTCCAGGGTCTCCAACTCCAACTCCCGCAGCACCACCAGCCGCAGCACCTCCAGCAGCACCAGCTCCAGCAGCACCTCCAGCAGGAACAGCTCCAGCACCTCCAGCTCCAACTCCTGCAGCACCACCAGCCCCAGCAGCTCCAGTACCTCCAGTACGAGCACCTCCGGGACCAGCGGCTCTAGTACCTCCAGCAGCTCCAACACCAGCAGGGCCTCCAGCAGCGGCAGTACCTCCAGCACGAGCACCTCCAGGACCTGCGGCTCCAGCAGCTCCAGCACCAGCAGTACCTCCAGCTGCTCCAGCAGCTCCAGCACCAGCAGCACCTCCAGTGGCTCCAGTAGCACCTCCAGCGGCTCCAGCACCTCCAGCGGCTCCAACACCAGCAGGACCTCCAGCAGCGCCAGTACCTCCAGCACGAGCACCTCTAGAACCAGCGGCTCCTGCAGCTCCAGCACCAGCAGTACCTCCAGCTGCTCCAGTAGCTCCAGCACCAGCAGCACGGCTACAGCGTCGAGCGTACCACTCACGCAGCCGCTGTGGAGAGAGGGGCTCCCGCCGTGACGAGACACCCGAAGGACCTCCAGACACAGCACGCTCAGGCTCAGCACCCCCAGACTCAGCACCCCCAGGCTCAGCACCCCCAGGCTCCGCACCCCCAGACTCAGCAACCCCAGGCTCAGCACCCCCAGGCCCCGCACCCGCAGGCTCAGCACCCCTAGCAGCACCAGAGTCAACAGCTACCTCGACCGGCTCGACAGGGTCTACCTGGGACACACCTGAAGGGGCAGGACCCTGAGGGGGGAGGGGGTCTACCGGAGGAGTACCTGGTGCTAGGAAGAGCGGCGGGGGGGGGAGAGGGGCAGTGCGGTAGGGAAAGAGACGGTAGTAAGAGACCGACTCGTCAAACGTGACGTCCTGAGAGGACAGAACACGGCGCGAGGTGGGGTGGTAAAACTGCCACCCAGGCGCGTCAGGGGGGAAGCCAAGGAAAACGCAGGGAACAGCACGAGAGGACAGCTTCTCCGCGGAAGTATCGCGGACAAAATCTCGAGATCCCCAGACACGGTACACAGACGCATCACCAACCTTCCCCGTCCACCGCAGAGTAGGTGTGGTCTCCGGCAACGAGACACGAGGCTGAAGGTTGATCTGATGCGCAGCGTACTGAACAGCGAACGGCCACAGAAAATGGGGAGCAGCCGCATGGATCATGGACGTGCGAGCGACGTCCATGACCATGCCAATGCGGCGCTCAGCAATCCCATTTTGCTGTGGGGAGGCCGGAAGCGTGAACGTCTGTCGGATGCCCTCCGCACGACAGAAAGTCCTCAGAAGGTCGGAGGAGAACTCACCACCTCTGTCAGAGTGCAGACGCAGAACAGGAAAGTCCGAGCCGAAACTCTCTCTGAGCTGGAGACGAGCAGCGCGGATCCAGTCAATCAACACCTCAGTGACCTCACCCTTGCGGCGCAAGGGGAAGACTGTGGTGTAGCGCGAGTAGTCGTCAACGACCAGCAGGAAGTAACGCTCGTGACCCTGTCCACGGACGCGGGCTGGGCCCCACACGTCCATGTGGAGAGTCTGCAGAGGAGCCTCTGTCGGAGGAAACTCAGAGGAGTGAGGAGCGGCGCGCTGCCGGCCCTCAACACAAGGAACACAGGTAGGGGCAGGCCCCGGAGGAAGGGGAGGGAGGGACGGGGGGAGACCTGAGACAAGGACACGGGAGGCCATACCTCGGAGACGAGGCAGGGAGGGGTGACCAAGGCGGTGGTGCCAAAGAAGAGTCTCGTGTGACAGAGGACGACACGAGCAGGGGGCAGACGCCGGACTATACCTGGACGCAGCAGCAAACACCTGACCAGACGCGGCTACCTGACCAGACGCAGTGACAGGAGGAGACACAGTAGTCAGTGTGTAGAGGCTCGACCCAGGCCGACGGGTGAACGTGGCCAGGTGGCGGCCCGTCCGAGAGCAAGTACAGTGGGTCACACGCTGACCTCCCGGGGTGAACTGGTCAACCCACACGTCCTGGAGGTCAGCCCCACTCACCAAGTTCGTAGAGAACGAGGGGAGGTGGAGTCCCGACAGTAAGCCCGACGGGGCCGCAGGACACGGTAGAACCGTGGAGGAGTGCGCAAGGACTGGGCCCCCAGAGGGGTCAGCCAGGGAGACTGCAACCGGCCGACTGAGCGGCGTGAGTGTGGTGCTGTCGCGAAAGAAGGAGCGCGAAGCACCTGAGTCAAGTGTGAAGGTGTGCAAGGCCTCAGTAGGTGCAGTACCAGAGAGAGCAGACTCACCAGCACCTGGAGCAGCAGACTCACTAGCACCTGTAGCAACAGACTCACTAGCACCTGGAGCAGCAGACTCACTAGCACCTAGAGCAGCAGCCTCAATGCCCTGGTCGGGCGGAACACACAGGTAACAGTCACCCTCAGCACTATCAGTCACAGCATACATGGCAGCAAGGATAGCATCAAAATCAAGATCAAAGATAGCAACATTCTGCTTCAGCAGATCACCCCAGCGGGGGAGCTCAGCGCCGTCAGGAAACTGCGCACACCAGGCGTCAGTCAGGCGACCGAAGTGTGCGGCAGTCCGCACGTCTCTCCACGGCGCCCGCCTGTGCGAAGAACGTAAGTGCAGGGACCAACACCCCCAGCCCTCCCACGCCCAGCGTACCACTCACGAAGCTGCAGGGGCGAAAGGGTCTCACGGGAACGCGGCTGCTGCTGGCGCTGGCTACCGCCAAAGCCTCCACGCTGTGCGGTACCTCCTCGGCCAGCACCACCACCGCCTCCACCTCCACCGCCGCTGCCGCTGCCTCCACCACCTCCACTGCCGCCCCCACTCCCGCCACCACCCCCACCACCCCCTCCGCCCCCTCCACCGCCTCCACCGCCGCCCCCTCCGTCCCCTCCACCACCCCTGCCCCCCTTGCCCTTGCTGTTGCGGCGCCTCCCACTAGGAGCAGACGCAGCCCCGACCTCCTCAGTGCCAACGAGGTCGACAGCAGCAGCAGAAGCAACAGAGGGGAGAAGGGGGACGGGGGAGCACCCCTCAAAGAAAGGGGCGCGAGGGTCGCCGCAAGAAGCACCTACAGCAACAATACTCTTCTCTGCTGCAGTAAGGCGCTCCTCAAGCAGGTCGACGGTGAGCTCAGTGGGGCAAAGGGAGAGAAAGTGGTCCCTGACTGAAGAGAGAGAGTCAGGGAGACGGGTGACTAGGTAGTAGAGAGTGATGTACATGGGGGGGGGGGGTTCTTGGCACAGAACTCAGTGGGAAGCGCAGCGCGGTAGCGGGTGTCACTAGTGCGGAGGTGAGTAATGAGGTCAGCGACTGTGGCAAAGGCAGCAAGGTCAGGGAACAGGTACGGCAGCATGAGGCGGCTGAGAGCAGCAGTGGCAGGGGAGGAGTAGCGCGCGACAACGGCGTCATACAAAGACTTTGCAGTCTTGTACTGGCCAAAGTGCGCGCGCTCAGCAGACGGCAGGTGACTACGAACAGCAAGACGAGCAACTGCGTCACGAGTAGTCCACTGCGAGCGAACCGTACTGTCAGCAGTGGCAGCAGGTGCAGGAGAGACACCGGACGTGTGATCGAACAGGGAGACTCCGTCCTTGGAGTCGCACTGGAGAAACAGCTGTAGGTCGTCTACCCAAACCTCGAAGTCAACAGCACGACCCTCATCATCAAAGGTAAGAACAGTAGGACTAGCCATAGCGGCAGAAGCAGCAGTAGCAGCAGAAGCAGCAGTAGCAGCAGAAGCAGCAGTAGCAGCAGAAGCAGCAGGGGCAGGGCAGTGCGGCTCAGTAGGGCGGCGCGGCTCGGTAGGGCGGCGCGGCTAGACTGGGCGGCTCGGCTCGGCTGGGCGGCGCGGCTCGGCTGGCCGGCGCGGCTCGGCTGGGCGGCGCGGCTCGGCTGGGCGGCGCGGCTCGGCTGGGCGGCGCGGCTCGGCAGGGCGGCGCGGCTCGGCTGAGCGACGCGGCTCGGCTGGGTGGCGCGGGTGCTTACCAGGGGCGGGTGCAAGGCAGGGCCGCAGCTGGTGATTAGGTCAGGGCCGCGACTGGGGCGGCAGCAGGGCAGGGCCGCGACTGGGCGGCGGTAGAGCAGGGCCGCGACTGGGGCGGCTGCAGGGCAGGGCCGCGACGGTGAGGCCGCGACGAAGAGGCCGCAACGGCGGCTGCAGGTGCGTCAGCGGCAGAGCAGGGCCGCGACAGGTGCTGCAGGTGCGACGGCGGCCGCAGGGCAGGGCGCGACAGCGGGGCCGCGACGGTGGCTGCAGGTCAGGGGCCGCGACTTGGGGCGGCAGGGCAGGGCCGCGACGTAGGGCGGCAGGAGAGAGGGCCACGACGGGCGGCAAAGGAGGGCCGCGACGGGCGGCGGATTAGGTCGCGACGAGCGGCGACAAGGCAGGGCCGCGACGGGCGGCTCAGGCAAGGTCGCGACTAGCGCGACAGCAGGGCAGGGCGCGCGACGGCGCAGGAGAGGCATGCGCGATAGCGCGCTTCGGGCAGGTAAGACAGTTTCAGTGGTGGGCCCTAAAAAAAAACGTTCCCACGGAGGGAACCTGCTCTGATACCATGTCAGAATGAGAACGACGGAATGATTGAACTAGCAAGCAGTTGGGTACAAGTAGGAAACCTAGAATTGATGTACCCTATATCAACTACCCCACTGCAGCCTACACAGACTATAGCATATAAGTTTGACATAGGGGTGTGTCTTATCGCAACAGTGGAAAAAAACAAACTATCATGCCCTTATGCCTTGATATGACTCTTTTATGTCTAAGGTAATTATACTAAAGGCATGATATCGTAATCTCCCGGCAATGAGATCCGGGGGAAAGAAAGAAAAAAAGGCTTGGGTGGACAATATAGAGTGGCATGGTTATTAAGACCAATGAATATTTCTAAAATTCATATAAACGATGAAAATTCAAATTTGATACATGAATTTATTTCACGACAAGGGGTGCAAAAATGAATTTACATCGCGGATCCGAGTCTTGACTGTATTAATTTACGAGAACTGCCACGCGACACACGTTTGGGCCCGACGGCGGATTTCCTACGTACAGTTGTCCTAGCGGTGTACCCACATGACTGCCAACAGCATTTCACAAGCGCAATGCATTGTACATGGCCAGGGCATAATATTCCCCCTCCATAACGTTCCATCCTTGCCAAGTTGGCAAGGGATTCAGCTGGAGGCGTGAGCGGCACGATAGAGGGACCTCTCGAGAAGTTTCCTGCCCTGCCAACATGGCAAGGGTTTCAGAGGGATGCGTGAGCGGCGCGACCCTCACGTCTCTCAACAATTCATCCTCAGAGGGGGGGTAGTCTGGACGTGAACACGTCATTTCTGCGCTTTTGTCTAGCGTTTCAACCCAGCGTCCCTCCCCTTCTCTCAGCCATGGGGAGTTCTTAACCTCTCCATTCGGCAGGCTGTTCCTCTTCTAACCATGTTAGCCCTTCAGATGCTCATGAGGATGAAGGAAGTTAGTGCCGCACGTGCTACAACTTCTCTGGCAAACGCACCGCCATTCCCTCCCGCTACTCCGGCCTCCGTCACTGCCTGCACCACCTGTACTACCAGCGCCACCAACCCCTGCGATACCGTCCCCCCCCCCCCCCCCCCCCCCCCCCCCCCCCGAGTTCCCGTGCCTGTTTGAACGGGTGCGTAAAGAGTACAATTTTCCTCTCCCTGTCGATGCTGCTGAGACATCCGTGGCAGATGACGCCGTCGTAAACGGCGACGACCCTAACGTTGCTATGCCCTTGTACCCGCTGCCACAGTTTCCACCTGATGTTCTTCGTGATGAAGAACAGTCTCTCACCAACTATGATGCTAAAGCCCCTGATTCTTGAGGCATGATTACGACGCACCATCGGACATCCCGGACGATGGAAGAGAAGAAGACGCAGTGGATGCTCGACGAGAATTTGTCAGTGCACGAAATGGCTGGCATCGAACCCGCCAGCATTCGTAGTTGGAAGAAGGCGGCGGAGCAAATCTACGGTGGCGGCCGGCAAGCGAAGTATCCCAACATGGAGCTGTCGGTCTACAAATAATTTCTTGCACATCACGCGTGTGGCCTGGTCGTCCCGGTGAAGCTCCTGCAGATGTTGACCGGGCGTCGATAAAGCATCGACACCCCGAGGTCGACTTACGCGCCTCGCCATACTGGACGCAGCGCTTCCGCGCCAGGTGGGGTATTACCGTTCGTGTGAAATCAAAGATTGGGCAACGATTCACAAAGGATTTCTGAATGATGTTGTTCTTTATTCTACCGACGTCTTTGCTCATGCCTTCACATATATAAGAAGAGGTGCGAGAGCTTATGAAAATTTTATCACAAGCAGGTTGTGGAACACAGCATTGACTACTGGAACATGGTCAACGCCGTTCGTACTCCAGTTTTCCTGGAGATGCCCTACGAGCGTACCCTGCACCGCCATGGGGAGCGCAGCGTTCAAATCCGCAGCGCCGGCTACGAGAAAGTGCAGATGACCGTTATGCTGGGCGTGATTGGGGATGGACGCAAGCTCTTGCCGATGGTAATTTTCAAACGGAAAATCGTCCCGAAAGTCCGAGTGCCACCAGGTAAGGCATGGTTCATAGCGCATGTTGTTTGTTATCATTTTCTTGAAAAAACTAGCACGACCTGACTTGCCTGTGCATGCATGTCAAACATACTAGCAGACGGGCCTAGGCTTAGTAGCCTAGGCCAAGGTAAGACTAGGAAGGAGGCGCCAAGTACGATCGAGAGTTGAGCAAACGGAAACAGAATTGAGAAAGGATTGATTGGACTAGCAAGCAGCAGGATACAAATAGCAAACCCTAAGGGGCTGTACTCACTATTGAGTACCCCACTGCAGGCTACACAAATAACATACTTTGACACACCCCCATAGCCAAAGTGGGGTGTAATCAGCACAATGAGCAGGCAGTGCAATAGTTCACAATTATGAGCAAAGCTAGAGGCAGTCACAGAAGGCAAGTGAGGAGGAGGAGGGACTGTGGGAGGAGAGAAGATGGGAGGCGACGACTGAAGCTGCAGACACACGGGCAACAGGAGCAGCAGCTGGCACAGTGGCTACCGAGAGCACGACGGCTCCGGACTACAGGAGTAACAGGCTCTGCGGCTACGACGAGCGGCAGGAGCAACGGACCCACGGGCGACTGGCGCAGCAGGCTCGCTGGGCTACTAGAGCGCGACGGCTCCGGACTACAGGCGCTGCGGAGGACAAGACGGCTGCTTCCACTCAACCTCCCCCAACTTTCCCGCACCCTCCCCACACATCCCCTGCTGCACCCCTAGCTCCACTCCCACGTCACCCCCCTAGCTCCACTCCCCGCGGCTCCCACACCTCCACCCCCCTCAGCAGCAGCTGCAGCAGTGGGAGACAAAAAAGGAGGAGGGGAAAGGGAAGGGGAGCACCCACACCTCGCACCCCCATGCTCGCCACCCCACACCCCCACCACCGCAGAACGCACGGCGGAATGGGAGAAATGGGCAGCACGGGGGGGGGGGGGGGGACGGGACGGGCTTCTGCAGGGGCGGCTCGCGCGGGTCCTGGGGCGACTGCTGCAGGCACGGGCTGCTCCAGGGGCGGCTGCTGCAGGTGCGGGCTGCTCCAAGGGCGGCTGCTGCAGTGGCGGGCGGCTCCAGGGGCGGCCGCTGCAGGTGAAAGGTAGGAGGGAGGGGGGGGGGGAGGAGCGCGGCCCCCAGGGCGCCCCGACGGGCGACGAGAAAGGGAGCCGCGCGGCCCCCCAGGGCCGCCGCGACGGGCGACGGGAAGGGCGCCGCGCGGGCCCCCAGAGCCGCCGCGACGGGCGACGGGAGGGGACCGCGCGCGGGCCCCCGTGGGCGCCACGACGGGCGACGGGAGGGGAGGCCGCGCGGGCCCCCGAGTGCGCCTCGACGGGCGACGGGAGGGGACCGCGCGCGGGCCCCCGTGGTCGCCACGACGGGCGACGGGAGGGGAGGCCGCGCGGGCCCCCGAGTGCGCCTCGACGGGCGACGGGAGGGGACCGCGCGCGGGCCCCCGTGGTCGCCACGACGGGCGACGGGAGGGGAGGCCGCGCGGGCCCCCGAGTGCGCCTCGACGGGCGACGGGAGGGGACCTCGCGCGGGCCATCGTGGTCGCCACGACGGGCGACGGGAGGGGAGGCCGCGTGGGCCCCCGAGAGCGCCACGACGGGCGACGGGAGGGGAGGCCACGCGGGCCCCCGAGAGCGCCTCGACGGGCGACGGGAGGGGACCGCGCATGCCCCCCAAGGGCACCACGACGGGCGCCACGGAAGGGTAAACCGCCACGCGCCTCGAGCGCGCGCCGGGCAGAAATTAGGGTTTCTGCGCCGCGCACCACGGGGCGCGCGGCGGACAGTACGGCAGCGGAAGCAGGTGGTGGGCCCATACAGGAAGGCGGCAGTGACACGCCGCCCTCTGATACCATGTCAAACATACTAGCAGACGGGCCTAGGCTTAGTAGCCTAGGCCAAGGTAAGACTAGGAAGGAGGCGCCAAGTACGATCGAGAGTTGAGCAAACGGAAACAGAATTGAGAAAGGATTGATTGGACTAGCAAGCAGCAGGATACAAATAGCAAACCCTAAGGGGTTGTACTCACTATTGAGTACCCCACTGCAGGCTACACAAATAACATACTCTGACAATGCATGTTCGTCCACGCCCAAGAACGAGGTTGGATAGACTCCAGCCTCGTTCTGGACTGGGTGCATCATGTTCTTGTTCCCCACACCCTCCCCCCCCACAAGGTTAAAACCGGTCTAAGACCCTGCTGGTCTTAGGCAGTTATCGAGGCCAGCTGACGGAGGGGGTCTTGACAACTCTGAGGTGGCAGCGCATCGTGCCTGCAATCATCCCAGGGGGCTGCACTCCCCTTCTGCAGCCGCTGGACGTCGCCATCAATCGTACATTCAAAGCGCGCGTCCGGGAGCTTTACAACGCCTGCTTCGCAAGCGTCAGATCGACTCCTTCACACCCGCATATATGAAATTGTTAGAGTTGGCTAAACATTGGGTGACATGTGTATATAACTACGTAAATCAGTAAGCTACCGGGTGTTCCGCAGTGTGGGCAGGGAAAGTGAAAAGGACGCCGGCTCACGTTGTTCTAAAGGGGATCGCTGAAGTGTGGGAGGGCGTCTCGATGGGGACAATTGAGCGTTCGTTTAAGACGTGTGGCGTTAGCAACCGGCCCGACAGCCTGGAAGACCACCTCATCCTGGCGCACATGCGTGATGCATCGCAGGTGGAGGTTCATGACGACGTGCACGCCGCAGGAGAGGAAGAGGAGTGGGTCAACCCACTGAATAGGACAGGCGACTAGGAGGAGGAAGAGACTTGCGCCACGATTCTTGACGATGACGATGACTAGCTAATGGAGCAGGGTAGTTAGGTAGAAGAGGAAGCTACTGCTGTAGGGTATTATTAACGGGAGTTTTACTGTTTGTTTTTTAGATGTAATACATCACAGTTTAGTCGTAAATGTGGGTACCTTGAGCCCTGGTTGGGGGAGTTGGGAGATGGGAGCATGAGGGGAGGGGAGATAGCACTCACAATAAGGTGTTTTACAGATTCACTTGATATCACCAGTTTACAATTCTTCCCAACGAGTGATGTTTCTCTATATCGACAAATACCAACCAACGATACAGTTACTACACAAGTTGACGTCAGACCTGTGGACCGCCCCGCTCCGTCCAATCATGAAGCGCAAGGCGCGTGGGAGTGAATAGTTAAACAGTAGGTAAATTTTAACCGGAAGTCGCCAAAAGCAATTCGTCACTAATTCGAATTGCAACACCTATTAGAGGTGTACAAGGTCGACTCTCGGGATCTGATTACATGAGCAGATTTCCACGGTGTCCGTGGGTGTAGCTTCTGAGAAAATAGTACTAGAACCTATGCCTCCAAATGGTGTGGTCGTCCGTCCAAGTTCCCCTAATTTAGGGCCCAAAAACCCAGCCATTCAGAAGTTACATGGGAAACTGTTCACTACAATAATATCTGCTGACCGACAAAACCCTAGCATACCTCGCTCTTCATTTCACCCACCCACCCACCTCAACGATTGAGCCAGCATTCATTTGCCACGCGAGGAGGAGAGGTCGCGCTGACCTGACTGGATGTGAGAAACACAAATGGTGGAAAAGGGCTCTGTCCTAACCCGCATTCATTGCGGTTTACACGCTGGCTCCAGGCTATGACGACGAAAGGGGAGGAAGTAGCATATGGCAACCTGTGTTGTTTTGTTTTGTTTACACCTGTGCTTGCTGGAAAGAGGGGGAATGATGATGGATGGAATCGTTTCCACGAAGCCGAATGTATCCCCTCCCTCGTCAGCGCTCTGTGGTATTTCTGGCAGAAACAAAAATGCTTTCTTGCAACAAAGTTCGAGCTATTTGTACATGAGTGAAATGCTTCCACGGCCGCCGAGCTAACTTCAGCAGCATCGCATTCTCTAGGCTAGTAGAGGTTTCCCGACTAGCGTTACTTCGTTCAAACATGCCTCCTCACGATAGCTCTTCGCCGTCGATGCCACGACGGCAGTTGAGTGTTGAAATCCCCGACCTCGATTTCATCCCTGACATCGCGGTCGACGAGCCACTTGCTGCGCAACCGCGACTGCTCGACAACGCCGGCGGGGAGGTTATTAATGTCGTCGTCCCAGCGTGTGAGGAGTTGGCGAACGACGACGACGATGACGACGAGATGTGGGACATTGACATCTGTCGATCTATGAGCCGACCACGACGGGACCATGATCATACCGCCGCATCCACTGACCCTCTCGCTCGGCCCTACCTGCAACCTGACTCTGACCTATTCTTGCTCGGCATGCAACTTCCCATGGCGCTTCCTCCTGGCCTCGCTGCTCCGAGGCCATGCAGGGATGCGGCGCGTGTATCGCTGAGCTGTACATTACCCGATGCTGACGTGGCGGCGTCAGAGGCTTCGGCTCAGCTAAAGCTGTTGGAAGTGAAACTTCAGGTGCTAGAGGCGCAACACCGAGTCGCGGCACTGCGCTGCGAACGTGAGTTAGTCGGGGGTAGCAAGATGATTGCCGCCGACTCGAGTTCCACCGCCAGTACGAGCCCCACTCCCGCAGCATCCAGATCTCACTCCGCATCCAGGTCCGACTCCCCGATTCGTTCGGCCTCGCGCCGCCGCATAAGCAGCGTCAGGAGTCTTTCCGCTTTCAGTGGCGGCGCTGGAAGCGCTGTGAGTCAGGCGGCTGGTAAGGCAGGGGCTTCAACCACCTTGCCAGATTCCTCCCTGTCATCGTCGCAGCCTGCATGCGTATCTGCACGGTTTGGCGAGAGCAGCTACGCGGATGACAGTGACGGCGATGAGGAGTCGCCGCCATCACTGACGCAATGCGTATCGGCCGGAAGTGGCGGCAGACGCCGGCGTGCGGGCAGCCACGACGAGCGGGCGCCAGAAGGGTTAAGCGGTTCGAGAAGTAAGAAGGAAGCGGATGCGGGACAGGATGAATCCTTGTCTTCCGCGTCGGAAGAGAGGCCCCGGACCTGTTTGAGCCCGCGATTGGTGGCATGCATGACGTTCCGCCCAGCATGCATAGCGCCGCGCACCACATCCCCTGTACGCTGTAGAGCCCCGGAAGTTCAGCCGCTGAATCATAGTAGCATGGGTAGGCTGGTTGCAGCTTTCCGTGGCCATCGGAAATGAGAGAGGACACTACTATTAGATGTTAAGAATAAGGGCATTCGAACTTACGGCAGGAGCTGCTGGGAAGTGGATGAGCAGCTGGCGGTACATGCATGCCATGATCGTCGTTGCAACCTCTCCTGACCAGAGATGGAAAGATGGTACATTGAAATGTACTGGTAAATTTGTTATACGTCCTCTTAGATGATGCAGAAAGTACATACGGAGCTACCTTAGTTTACGTTTTGGTTGCAGATTTTCTTTCTGTAAGTATGGTACCGTTATCAGGCAACTGAAACATGTCACACTCAGCCTCATACAACACTCTGTCTGAAGTTATGAACTAGAGTCTCCTAGTTACACTGCTGGCTCGTGCAATTTTTAGCTTGTCACTTGCTTTTTCCTCGTCACCACAGTTTACATTAGTGGCTTCATTTGTCGTCATTTGACCCTGTTGGTGTAATCATAGGTAATTGCGCTAATCTAATTGCACTGGCAAGATTTAGTACAATAACTCTCTAGTAAAAGAATTGTCCTTTAGTAAATGAACTGTCCTCTAGAAAGTTCACGTCCAATACTGTTACAATCCCAAGTGGGACTTTAGCGAAGGATCGTTCAGGGTTGATCGCACGATAGTGTTGCAGCGGAAGATTGAATCTCAGGTCAGAGTGAATGTAAATGACTGAGTTGATAATAGCATGCATACATCGGGTTTATATAAGAATACAAGGGAATACGAAAAGACCTAGACTAGCCATGTACTCTAAGGGGTACATTCCCTTATTGCAGCGAATTCAAACCGTGCGGCGCGGGAACCCGTTTCAAACCTGTTCCCTGTCTTTTCACTTCGAATGTTTCTGCCTGCATCGGTCTTGATCAGACGGTTACCAGTGTCGCTTCGGCTCTTCTGACTCCTCGGCTTCGTACACTTTAGAGTCGGTCCCTGTAGCATACAGGAATGCCTTCTCATAAAGTTTCATATCGTAACACTCCTCTTCATTCCTGGGCGCGCAGGGGGCTGACTCGCTTGACCACTCCGGTGAGGTCGGAGCAGTGCTTGTACTGCTGACGTGGCAGTCGTTTGGTGAGAAAGTCGGCTGCCATCTCGGTGGTGGGGCAGTACGTGAGATCAACCTTGCCCTGGTCAATTTCGTCCTTGGCGAAGAAGTACCGAAGCCAGGCCCTCAGATTCACTTTGAGGGACGTAGAGGGATCAGGGTCCCTCTGCGTGGAATCCCTGATTGACAGTGTCCTCTAGAAAAAAAGCCTGAAAAATCAGTGTCACTTAAACAAAAACCCTGAAGCATCAGTGTTCCCTAAAAAAAAATGCTGTTTTTACTAAACCACACGGCTGACTGCCTCTTGGTACACAAGGCAGGAATGCGAGGAAACCCCCCGCGAATGGAAAGCATGGAGCAGAATTGGATTGAAGTCTGGATGGCAGGTAGCACGGCTGGGGGATGCATCAGACAAAACGCGCCATATGACCATAGGTGCAAGCACCACCCCTCGCATCGCAGCCTGCCAGCATCGCTGTGTTGCAACCTTGTCATTGGTCAAAGATCTGACCAGGCGCGCCAGCAAAGCAGCCCTCAAAGTGAAAAGCACGGGGCAAATTTGTCTCGTAGTCATCGCCAGGCAGTGCTGACACCGCGGGAATCTGAGATTCCCTGTACTTCCAGGCAACTACACTCGGAACGTGTAGGAATCGCATTCAGTGTCAGTTTCGGTACAACGTAGTGGAATCAGTGTCCTTAGAAAAAAAATCCTGAAAGTTCAGAGTCATCTGGCAGGAAAAGGCTGAAAAATCAGTCCCAAAAAATGCTGAACACTGGAAAATCAGGGTAGGTACAAAAAAATCCCTGAAAATCAGGAATTTCAGGAAAAAAATTCTGATATCGTAGGGCCTGACCGAAGCGCGATGTGCTTCGTGCGGTTCACGAAACCTGGCTTGTTTGCAATCTTGATGGCACTCTGATTGTCGCAGTGAAGACGAAAGGTGGGCGAAGTTGAAAATTTCGCCTCCTGCAGTAGCTCCTGCAGATACAGACCTTCGCGAACTGCTGCTGTCGCGGCGATGTATTCAGCTTCGGCCGATGACAGGGCAACCAGCTCCTGCTTTTGCGAGTTCCAGGAGATTGGTCCTGTTGGTTCCAGGCGAAAGACGAAGCCGGTTCGAGACCGTCGATTTGCAGGGTCAGCAGCATGATCTGCATCCACGTAGCCGTTGAGGTTGAAGGAGGTTGTCGTCAGCGTGGAGTAGGAGAGGCCGATGTCAGGTGTGGAAATGAAATACTGCAGGGCGCGTTCCAGATCCAGCTGGTTCTCTGCTACTGGCTTGCGAGAGTACTGTGCCAGTTGGCTGGCAATGTACGAAAGGTCGGGTCGGCAGGTGACAGAGGCGAACAGTAGGCACCCCAATTTCTGCTGGTACATTTGGAGTCCTGCGGGCGACAAAGGCTTGTTGTCCGGTTTGTAGTTGGCACTGGGGTTGCGGTAAGGAGTTGAGAGTGGTGCGGGTGAAATGTTGAAGCGTTCCCCCAGCTGCTTTGCTGTCAAAGCATATGCATGTTCTATATGTGTAGGCTGTAGTGGGGTAGCCAATATGGGGTACAGCCCCTTTTAGGGTTTCATATTTGTACCCAATACTTTCATAGTTCCATCATTCCTGCTGCTAGATTCTAACATGGTTTCAGAGCACTAGGTCCGTAGGACCGTTTTTTTTTTCGGGCCCACCTACCGTTGCGGTTACCGTGTTACCCCACGTGTTGGCCTGCCTGCCTGCCTTGCCTTGTGACGTGCTGCGCTAAGCGCGCCGTCCTGCAGCCCTCGTGCTGCCTACTGCTGCCCTCGTGCTGCCTACTGCTGCCCTAGGCCAGAGTGCCGCCCCTGCAGGCCCGTAAGGCCCACACGCTGCACCTGCAGACACGCCACGCCTGCGAGCCGCCTCTGCAGGCCCGTCAGGCCAGGGCGCCAGATCGCTGCCCCGTGTGTCACGCCCACAGCCCGCGCGTCGCGCTGCAGCCCCGCGCGTCGCGCCCACAGCCCGCGCGTCGCGCTGCAGCCCCGCGCGCCGCGGCTGCCGTCCTCGCGCAGCCCGCGGCGGCTTCACGCGCCGCGCCCGCTGCCCGCGCGTCGCGCTGCAGCCCCGCGCGTCGCGTTCGCTGCCCGCGCGTCGCGCTGCAGCCCCGCGCGCCGCGGCTGCCGTCCTCGCGCAGCCCGCGGCGGCTTCGCGCGCCGCGCCCGTGGCTCGCGTGGCGCGCTGCAGCCTCGCGCGCCGCGGCTGCCCCTGGACGCCACCGTCACTCCTGCAGCAGCTGCCGCGGAGCGCCCTGCCACAGTAGCGGCCCCGCCCTACAGCAGCTGCTGCGGAGCCTCCTGCCGCCGTCGCGGCCCTGCCCTGCAGCCGCTGCCGCGGAGCCTTCTGCCGCCGTCACGTCCCCGCCCTGCAGCAGCAGTCGCGGACCTGCCCTACCTCTGACGCGGTCCTGCTCTGCCGCAGCTGTCGCGGCCCCGCCGTCGCCACCGTCGTGCGCCTGCCCTTCTCGCCACTGGTGAGCACCTGCCTGCCTGCCACGCCTGCTTGCCTGCCTGCCTGCCGCGCCTGCCCTGCCCGCGCTACTACTACTGCTAGACTGCTGCTGCTGCTGCTACTGCTGCTGCTGCTGCTGCTGCTACTACTGCTACTATTGCTACTGGCGGTGACCAGATGCAGCTCCAGCGACGTTCACGCGAGTCTCTCACGCCCCAGCAGCTTAGTGAGTGGTACGCTAGTTGGGGTTGTGGCGGTCGCCGTCGTAGCTGTCGCCCTGTAGCTGGTCAGTTGGGAGCGTCTGGCAGTGGCCAGCTGCAGCTGCAGCGGCGTCCACGCGAGACACTTACGTCCCAGCAGCTTCACGAGTGGTACGCTCAGAGTAGAGGGTCTTTGAGTACCGTTCGCTGCCCGTACGTCATTCGCACAGGTGATCGGACTGGTCAGGCTTGCGGGACGCTTGGTCACACACAGTCCCGCTGCTTCGCCCGTCTGAGCGACGCCTGGCGTACCGAGTTTGGCGACGAGGCTCAGCTCCCCTCCTGGCTGGAGCTGCTTGGACAGAGGGTAGATATCTTTGCTCTTGACTATGATGCTATTCTCACTGCCATGTATGCATTGCCTACTAGTGCTGACCGAGCCTGTTCCCTGTGCGTACCGCCTGACCCAGGTATAGAGCCTACTGCGCTAGGTGCTGGTGAGGCTGCTGCTCTAGGTGCTAGTGCGTCTCCTGCTCTAGGTACTGGTGAGGCTGCTGCTCCAGGTGCTGGTGAGTTTGCTCTCTCTGGTACTGCGCCTGCTGAGGCCGTGTACACCTTCACACTTGACTCAGGTGCTTCCCGCTCCTTCTTTCGCGACAGCACCACACTCACGCCGCTCCGTCGGCCGGTTGTAGTCTCCCTGGCAGACCCCTCTGGGGGTCCAGTCCTTGCGCACTCCTCCACGGTTCTGCCGTGTCCGGCGGTCCCGTCTGGCTCCCTGTCAGGTCTTCACCTCCCCTCGTTCTCTACGAACTTGGTGAGTGGAGCTGACCTACAGGATGTGTGGGTTGACCAGTTCACCCCTGGAGGTCAGCGTGTGACCCACTGTACGTGCTCCGGGACTGGTCGGCACCTGGCCACGTTCACCCGAGCGCCTGGCTCGAGTCTGTACACACTGACCACTGTGTCCCCTCAGGTAGCTGCGTCTGCGTCTGCGTTTGCGTCAGGTCAGCTAGCGGCCCCCTGTTTGTGTCGCGCTTTGTCGCACCAGACCGTCCTGTGGCACCACCGCCTTGGTCACCCCTCGGTGCAGCGCCTTCGTAGCATGCACCGCCGTTTCCTTGTCTCTGGACTTCCAGAGACTCTGCCTCCTCTACCGCCCTCGCCTGCTCCTCCCTGTCTTCCCTGTGTCGAGGGGCGGCAGCGCGCCGCTCCTCACTCCTCCTCGTTCCCTCCCACAGAGGCTCCCTTGCAGACTCTCCACCTGGACGTGTGGGGCCCAGCCCGCGTCCGTGGACAGGGCCACGAGCGATACTTCCTGCTGGTCGTCGACGACTACACGCGTTACACCACGGTCTTCCCCTTGCGCAGCAAGGGGGAGGTCCCTGATGTTTTGATCCCCTGGATCCGCGCTGTTTGTCTCCAGCTCCGCGAGCGGTTCCAGTCGGACTTTCTTGTCCTGCGTCTGCACTCTGACAGAGGTGGTGAGTTCTCCTCCGACCTCTTGGCAGCCTAGTGTGCGGAGCACGGCATCCGCCAGTCGTTCACGCTTTCGGCCTCTCCGCAGCAGAATGGGGTTGCTGAGCGCCGCATTGGCTTAGTCATGGAGGTCGCTCGTACCTCCATGATCCATGCGGCTGCCCCCCATTTTCTGTGGCCGTTTGCGGTCCGGTACGCCGCGCATCAGCTCAACCTCTGGCCCCGTGTCTCCTTGCCGGAGACCTCGCCCACACTGCTGTGGACGGGGAAGGTTGGCGATGCGTCGCGTTTCCGGGTCTGGGGTGCTCGTGCCTTTGTCCGCGATACCACCGCGGACAAGCTCTCCGCCCGCGCTGTTCCCTGTGTCTTCCTTGGCTTTGTCCCTGACGCGCCTGGTTGGCAGTTTTACCACCCCACCTCGCGCTGTGTCTTCCCCTCTCAGGACGTCACGTTCGACGAGTCGGTTCCCTTTTACCGTCTCTTCCCCTACCGCACTGCCCCTCTCCCCCCCTCGCCGCTCTTCCTCGCTCCAGGTGCTCCCCAGGTAGACCCCCTCCCCGCTCCCGGTCCGGCTCCTTCAGGTGTGTCTCAGGTAGACCCTCCTCCTCAGGTTGAGGTCACTGGTGACTCAGGTCCTGCTGAGGGTGGTCCTGCTCGGGGTGCTGCTGCTGGGGGTGCTGAGCCTGGGGGTGCGGAGCCTGGGGGTGCTGAGCCTGGGGGTGCTGAGCCTGGGGGTGCGGAGCCTGGAGGTGCGGAGCCTGGGGGTGCGGAGACTGGAGGTGCTGAGCCTGGGTGTGAGGAGTCTGGGGGTGCTGAGCCTGGGGGCGCTGAGGCGTCTGGTGAGCAGTCTCCCTGGAGCGGCTGTCTCCGTAGTCGCTCCGCTGGTGCCTCGCCGCTGCACTCTCGTCGTCGACTCCCTCTCTCCCCACAGGAGCTGCTTGAGTGGTACGCTGGCCGTCAGGGTCGCGCTGCTGGAGCTAGGGGCCCTGCTGTGGGAGGCGCTGGAGCTGGTGACTCTGCCACTGGAGTTATTTATGCTGGAGGTTCTGGAGCTGCTGAGGGTGCTGGAGCTGGAGGTGCTGGCGCTGGTGGCGCTGGAGCTGGAGGTTCTGGAGCTGCTGAGGGTGCTGGCGCTGGAGGTGCTGGAGCTGCTGGAGGTGCTGGCGCTGGTGGCGCTGGAGCTGGAGGTTCTGGAGCTGCTGAGGGTGCTGGCGCTGGAGGTTCTGGAGCTGCTGCGGGTGCTGGCGCTGAGGGTTCTGAGTCTGCTATTGCGCGGTTTCCTTGGAGTAGTCGCTTCGTCCGCGTGTGCCTCTCACCTCGTAGCAGCTGCACGACTGGTACGGTCGCCGTCAGGGTCGCGCTTCTAGAGCTCGGGGCTCTGCCGCTGGAGGTACTTCTGCTGCCGTCACTGGAGCTGGGAGTGGTGCTGGTCCCGGAGGTGCTCGTACTGGAGGTACTGGAGCTGCTGGGGCTGGAGGTGCTGAGCCTGAGGGTGCTGCTGCTGGAGGCACTGAGGCTGGAGACCCTGGGACTGGAGGTGCCGGTTCTGGGGGTGCTGCTGTTGGTGGAGCTGGTCCTGGAGGAGCTGGCGCTGAGGGTTTTGGAGCTGCTGGAGGTGCTGAGCCTGAGGGTGCTGCTGCTGGAGGCACTGAGGCTGGAGACCCTGGGACTGGAGGTGCCGGCTCTGGGGGTGCTCCTGTTGGTGGAGCTGGTCCTGGAGGAGCTGGCGCTGAGGGTTCAGGGACTGCTGGAGGTGCTGGAGCTGCTGGGGGTACTGGAGCTGCTGGTGCTGGTGTCACTGCACAGCCGCGCCTGTTCTTAGCTCCACCGTCTCCGTCGTCTCAGCCACCGCCTGACTCTGTGCTTCGCCAGGTTCTTAGTCTCCCTTCGTCTACTGGTCTTCCGTTACAGCCTGGCTCACCGCTGCCTGCTCCTTCTCCTTACACTAAGCAGCTAGGGGGTCTTACTGAGCGTCGTGAGCCTGCGTCGCGTCCTGTCTCGCCTGTCTGTTCTGGTCGTTCCGGTCGTCGTGTTCCTCGTCCGCGTCTGCCGGCTGTCCCCGACACCCACCTCGTAGTCCGTCGTCCTTCCCCTCCTCCGCAGCGTGTTCCTCTGCCGTCCCCTCCTGCGTCTTCTCTGCCTGTCGTTGCGGACCCCGAGTCTGACCGGTTTCGTGCTGAGCACCCTACTGTCACGCGTCTGCTAGCCACTGTTGTCACTGACCCGTCGTTTGAGTCTGCTGCTACGTCTGCCTTAGTTGCTGAGCTTGTGGACTTTGCTGCTGCCTGTCGTCTAGACTACGCTGCTAGTCTTGTTGCTGAGTCTGAGTATGTCTGTCCTCCGTCCGTCGGGGGTGAGTGTGCTCTTGGCACGGACGTCCTTGAGGACAGGCAGGAGGACCTTGAGTGTCTTGCAGCCGCTGCGCCTCATCTCGTGTCCATGCTGCTTGCCCCTGAGGGAGACCCGGATGCTCCAGACATCCCGACCCCGCGCTCTTACGCTGAGGCGATCACGGGTGAGTACTCCTCTCAGTGGCAGACAGCCATGGACGCAGAGATGGCATCCTGGAAGTCCACAGGCACCTACGTCGACGAGGTTCCCCCACCTGGGGCGAACATCGTCAGTGGCCACGACGGCAGTTGAGTGTTGAAATCCCCGACCTCGATTTCATCCCTGACATCGCGGTCGACGAGCCACTTGCTGCGCAACCGCGACTGCTCGACAACGCTGGCGGGGAGGTTATTAATGTCGTCGTCCCAGCGTGTGAGGAGTTGGCGAACGACGACGACGATGACGACGAGATGTGGGACATTGACATCTGTCGATCTATGAGCCGACCACGACGGGACCATGATCATACCGCCGCATCCACTGACCCTCTCGCTCGGCCCTACCTGCAACCTGACTCTGACCTATTCTTGCTCGGCATGCAACTTCCCATGGCGCTTCCTCCTGGCCTCGCTGCTCCGAGGCCATGCAGGGATGCGGCGCGTGTATCGCTGAGCTGTACATTACCCGATGCTGACGTGGCGGCGTCAGAGGCTTCGGCTCAGCTAAAGCTGTTGGAAGTGAAACTTCAGGTGCTAGAGGCGCAACACCGAGTCGCGGCACTGCGCTGCGAACGTGAGTTAGTCGGGGGTAGCAAGATGATTGCCGCCGACTCGAGTTCCACCGCCAGTACGAGCCCCACTCCCGCAGCATCCAGATCTCACTCCGCATCCAGGTCCGACTCCCCGATTCGTTCGGCCTCGCGCCGCCGCATAAGCAGCGTCAGGAGTCTTTCCGCTTTCAGTGGCGGCGCTGGAAGCGCTGTGAGTCAGGCGGCTGGTAAGGCAGGGGCTTCAACCACCTTGCCAGATTCCTCCCTGTCATCGTCGCAGCCTGCATGCGTAACTGCACGGTTTGGCGAGAGCAGCTACGCGGATGACAGTGACGGCGATGAGGAGTCGCCGCCATCACTGACGCAATGCGTATCGGCCGGAAGTGGCGGCAGACGCCGGCGTGCGGGCAGCCACGACGAGCGGGCGCCAGAAGGGTTAAGCGGTTCGAGAAGTAAGAAGGAAGCGGATGCGGGACAGGATGAATCCTTGTCTTCCGCGTCGGAAGAGAGGCCCCGGACCTGTTTGAGCCCGCGATTGGTGGCATGCATGACGTTCCGCCCAGCATGCATAGCGCCGCGCACCACATCCCCTGTACGCTGTAGAGCCCCGGAAGTTCAGCCGCTGAATCATAGTAGCATGGGTAGGCTGGTTGCAGCTTTCCGTGGCCATCGGAAATGAGAGAGGACACTACTATTAGATGTTAAGAATAAGGGCATTCGAACTTACGGCAGGAGCTGCTGGGAAGTGGATGAGCAGCTGGCGGTACATGCATGCCATGATCGTCGTTGCAACCTCTCCTGACCAGAGATGGAAAGATGGTACATTGAAATGTACTGGTAAATTTGTTATACGTCCTCTTAGATGATGCAGAAAGTACATACGGAGCTACCTTAGTTTACGTTTTGGTTGCAGATTTTCTTTCTGTAAGTATGGTACCGTTATCAGGCAACTGAAACATGTCACACTCAGCCTCATACAACACTCTGTCTGAAGTTATGAACTAGAGTCTCCTAGTTACACTGCTGGCTCGTGCAATTTTTAGCTTGTCACTTGCTTTTTCCTCGTCACCACAGTTTACATTAGTGGCTTCATTTGTCGTCATTTGACCCTGTTGGTGTAATCATAGGTAATTGCGCTAATCTAATTGCACTGGCAAGATTTAGTACAATAACTCTCTAGTAAAAGAATTGTCCTTTAGTAAATGAACTGTCCTCTAGAAAGTTCACGTCCAATACTGTTACAATCCCAAGTGGGACTTTAGCGAAGGATCGTTCAGGGTTGATCGCACGATAGTGTTGCAGCGGAAGATTGAATCTCAGGTCAGAGTGAATGTAAATGACTGAGTTGATAATAGCATGCATACATCGGGTTTATATAAGAATACAAGGGAATACGAAAAGACCTAGACTAGCCATGTACTCTAAGGGGTACATTCCCTTATTGCAGCGAATTCAAACCGTGCGGCGCGGGAACCCGTTTCAAACCTGTTCCCTGTCTTTTCACTTCGAATGTTTCTGCCTGCATCGGTCTTGATCAGACGGTTACCAGTGTCGCTTCGGCTCTTCTGACTCCTCGGCTTCGTACACTTTAGAGTCGGTCCCTGTAGCATACAGGAATGCCTTCTCATAAAGTTTCATATCGTAACACTCCTCTTCATTCCTGGGCGCGCAGGGGGCTGACTCGCTTGACCACTCCGGTGAGGTCGGAGCAGTGCTTGTACTGCTGACGTGGCAGTCGTTTGGTGAGAAAGTCGGCTGCCATCTCGGTGGTGGGGCAGTACGTGAGATCAACCTTGCCCTGGTCAATTTCGTCCTTGGCGAAGAAGTACCGAAGCCAGGCCCTCAGATTCACTTTGAGGGACGTAGAGGGATCAGGGTCCCTCTGCGTGGAATCCCTGATTGACAGTGTCCTCTAGAAAAAAAGCCTGAAAAATCAGTGTCACTTAAACAAAAACCCTGAAGCATCAGTGTTCCCTAAAAAAAAATGCTGTTTTTACTAAACCACACGGCTGACTGCCTCTTGGTACACAAGGCAGGAATGCGAGGAAACCCCCCGCGAATGGAAAGCATGGAGCAGAATTGGATTGAAGTCTGGATGGCAGGTAGCACGGCTGGGGGATGCATCAGACAAAACGCGCCATATGACCATAGGTGCAAGCACCACCCCTCGCATCGCAGCCTGCCAGCATCGCTGTGTTGCAACCTTGTCATTGGTCAAAGATCTGACCAGGCGCGCCAGCAAAGCAGCCCTCAAAGTGAAAAGCACGGGGCAAATTTGTCTCGTAGTCATCGCCAGGCAGTGCTGACACCGCGGGAATCTGAGATTCCCTGTACTTCCAGGCAACTACACTCGGAACGTGTAGGAATCGCATTCAGTGTCAGTTTCGGTACAACGTAGTGGAATCAGTGTCCTTAGAAAAAAAATCCTGAAAGTTCAGAGTCATCTGGCAGGAAAAGGCTGAAAAATCAGTCCCAAAAAATGCTGAACACTGGAAAATCAGGGTAGGTACAAAAAAATCCCTGAAAATCAGGAATTTCAGGAAAAAAATTCTGATATCGTAGGGCCTGACCGAAGCGCGATGTGCTTCGTGCGGTTCACGAAACCTGGCTTGTTTGCAATCTTGATGGCACTCTGATTGTCGCAGTGAAGACGAAAGGTGGGCGAAGTTGAAAATTTCGCCTCCTGCAGTAGCTCCTGCAGATACAGACCTTCGCGAACTGCTGCTGTCGCGGCGATGTATTCAGCTTCGGCCGATGACAGGGCAACCAGCTCCTGCTTTTGCGAGTTCCAGGAGATTGGTCCTGTTGGTTCCAGGCGAAAGACGAAGCCGGTTCGAGACCGTCGATTTGCAGGGTCAGCAGCATGATCTGCATCCACGTAGCCGTTGAGGTTGAAGGAGGTTGTCGTCAGCGTGGAGTAGGAGAGGCCGATGTCAGGTGTGGAAATGAAATACTGCAGGGCGCGTTCCAGATCCAGCTGGTTCTCTGCTACTGGCTTGCGAGAGTACTGTGCCAGTTGGCTGGCAATGTACGAAAGGTCGGGTCGGCAGGTGACAGAGGCGAACAGTAGGCACCCCAATTTCTGCTGGTACATTTGGAGTTCTGCGGGCGACAAAGGCTTGTTGTCCGGTTTGTAGTTGGCACTGGGGTTGCGGTAAGGAGTTGAGAGTGGTGCGGGTGAAATGTTGAAGCGTTCCCCCAGCTGCTTTGCTGTCAAAGCATATGCATGTTCTATATGTGTAGGCTGTAGTGGGGTAGCCAATATGGGGTACAGCCCCTTTTAGGGTTTCATATTTGTACCCAATACTTTCATAGTTCCATCATTCCTGCTGCTAGATTCTAACATGGTTTCAGAGCACTAGGTCCGTAGGACCGTTTTTTTTTCGGGCCCACCTACCGTTGCGGTTACCGTGTTACCCCACGTGTTGGCCTGCCTGCCTGCCTTGCCTTGTGACGTGCTGCGCTAAGCGCGCCGTCCTGCAGCCCTCGTGCTGCCTACTGCTGCCCTCGTGCTGCCTACTGCTGCCCTAGGCCAGAGTGCCGCCCCTGCAGGCCCGTAAGGCCCACACGCTGCACCTGCAGACACGCCACGCCTGCGAGCCGCCTCTGCAGGCCCGTCAGGCCAGGGCGCCAGATCGCTGCCCCGTGTGTCACGCCCACAGCCCGCGCGTCGCGCTGCAGCCCCGCGCGTCGCGCCCACAGCCCGCGCGTCGCGCTGCAGCCCCGCGCGCCGCGGCTGCCGTCCTCGCGCAGCCCGCGGCGGCTTCACGCGCCGCGCCCGCTGCCCGCGCGTCGCGCTGCAGCCCCGCGCGTCGCGTTCGCTGCCCGCGCGTCGCGCTGCAGCCCCGCGCGCCGCGGCTGCCGTCCTCGCGCAGCCCGCGGCGGCTTCGCGCGCCGCGCCCGTGGCTCGCGTGGCGCGCTGCAGCCTCGCGCGCCGCGGCTGCCCCTGGACGCCACCGTCACTCCTGCAGCAGCTGCCGCGGAGCGCCCTGCCACAGTAGCGGCCCCGCCCTACAGCAGCTGCTGCGGAGCCTCCTGCCGCCGTCGCGGCCCTGCCCTGCAGCCGCTGCCGCGGAGCCTTCTGCCGCCGTCACGTCCCCGCCCTGCAGCAGCAGTCGCGGACCTGCCCTACCTCTGACGCGGTCCTGCTCTGCCGCAGCTGTCGCGGCCCCGCCGTCGCCACCGTCGTGCGCCTGCCCTTCTCGCCACTGGTGAGCACCTGCCTGCCTGCCACGCCTGCTTGCCTGCCTGCCTGCCGCGCCTGCCCTGCCCGCGCTACTACTACTGCTAGACTGCTGCTGCTGCTGCTACTGCTGCTGCTGCTGCTGCTGCTACTACTGCTACTATTGCTACTGGCGGTGACCAGATGCAGCTCCAGCGACGTTCACGCGAGTCTCTCACGCCCCAGCAGCTTAGTGAGTGGTACGCTAGTTGGGGTTGTGGCGGTCTCCGTCGTAGCTGTCGCCCTGTAGCTGGTCAGTTGGGAGCGTCTGGCAGTGGCCAGCTGCAGCTGCAGCGGCGTCCACGCGAGACACTTACGTCCCAGCAGCTTCACGAGTGGTACGCTCAGAGTAGAGGGTCTTTGAGTACCGTTCGCTGCCCGTACGTCATTCGCACAGGTGATCGGACTGGTCAGGCTTGCGGGACGCTTGGTCACACACAGTCCCGCTGCTTCGCCCGTCTGAGCGACGCCTGGCGTACCGAGTTTGGCGACGAGGCTCAGCTCCCCTCCTGGCTGGAGCTGCTTGGACAGAGGGTAGATATCTTTGCTCTTGACTATGATGCTATTCTCACTGCCATGTATGCATTGCCTACTAGTGCTGACCGAGCCTGTTCCCTGTGCGTACCGCCTGACCCAGGTATAGAGCCTACTGCGCTAGGTGCTGGTGAGGCTGCTGCTCTAGGTGCTAGTGCGTCTCCTGCTCTAGGTACTGGTGAGGCTGCTGCTCCAGGTGCTGGTGAGTTTGCTCTCTCTGGTACTGCGCCTGCTGAGGCCGTGTACACCTTCACACTTGACTCAGGTGCTTCCCGCTCCTTCTTTCGCGACAGCACCACACTCACGCCGCTCCGTCGGCCGGTTGTAGTCTCCCTGGCAGACCCCTCTGGGGGTCCAGTCCTTGCGCACTCCTCCACGGTTCTGCCGTGTCCGGCGGTCCCGTCTGGCTCCCTGTCAGGTCTTCACCTCCCCTCGTTCTCTACGAACTTGGTGAGTGGAGCTGACCTACAGGATGTGTGGGTTGACCAGTTCACCCCTGGAGGTCAGCGTGTGACCCACTGTACGTGCTCCGGGACTGGTCGGCACCTGGCCACGTTCACCCGAGCGCCTGGCTCGAGTCTGTACACACTGACCACTGTGTCCCCTCAGGTAGCTGCGTCTGCGTCTGCGTTTGCGTCAGGTCAGCTAGCGGCCCCCTGTTTGTGTCGCGCTTTGTCGCACCAGACCGTCCTGTGGCACCACCGCCTTGGTCACCCCTCGGTGCAGCGCCTTCGTAGCATGCACCGCCGTTTCCTTGTCTCTGGACTTCCAGAGACTCTGCCTCCTCTACCGCCCTCGCCTGCTCCTCCCTGTCTTCCCTGTGTCGAGGGGCGGCAGCGCGCCGCTCCTCACTCCTCCTCGTTCCCTCCCACAGAGGCTCCCTTGCAGACTCTCCACCTGGACGTGTGGGGCCCAGCCCGCGTCCGTGGACAGGGCCACGAGCGATACTTCCTGCTGGTCGTCGACGACTACACGCGTTACACCACGGTCTTCCCCTTGCGCAGCAAGGGGGAGGTCCCTGATGTTTTGATCCCCTGGATCCGCGCTGTTTGTCTCCAGCTCCGCGAGCGGTTCCAGTCGGACTTTCTTGTCCTGCGTCTGCACTCTGACAGAGGTGGTGAGTTCTCCTCCGACCTCTTGGCAGCCTAGTGTGCGGAGCACGGCATCCGCCAGTCGTTCACGCTTTCGGCCTCTCCGCAGCAGAATGGGGTTGCTGAGCGCCGCATTGGCTTAGTCATGGAGGTCGCTCGTACCTCCATGATCCATGCGGCTGCCCCCCATTTTCTGTGGCCGTTTGCGGTCCGGTACGCCGCGCATCAGCTCAACCTCTGGCCCCGTGTCTCCTTGCCGGAGACCTCGCCCACACTGCTGTGGACGGGGAAGGTTGGCGATGCGTCGCGTTTCCGGGTCTGGGGTGCTCGTGCCTTTGTCCGCGATACCACCGCGGACAAGCTCTCCGCCCGCGCTGTTCCCTGTGTCTTCCTTGGCTTTGTCCCTGACGCGCCTGGTTGGCAGTTTTACCACCCCACCTCGCGCCGTGTCTTCCCCTCTCAGGACGTCACGTTCGACGAGTCGGTTCCCTTTTACCGTCTCTTCCCCTACCGCACTGCCCCTCTCCCCCCCCCGCCGCTCTTCCTCGCTCCAGGTGCTCCCCAGGTAGACCCCCTCCCCGCTCCCGGTCCGGCTCCTTCAGGTGTGTCTCAGGTAGACCCTCCTCCTCAGGTTGAGGTCACTGGTGACTCAGGTCCTGCTGAGGGTGGTCCTGCTCGGGGTGCTGCTGCTGGGGGTGCTGAGCCTGGGGGTGCTGAGCCTGGGGGTGCTGAGCCTGGGGGTGCGGAGCCTGGATGTGCGGAGCCTGGGGGTGCGGAGACTGGAGGTGCTGAGCCTGGGTGTGAGGAGTCTGGGGGTGCTGAGCCTGGGGGCGCTGAGGCGTCTGGTGAGCAGTCTCCCTGGAGCGGCTGTCTCCGTAGTCGCTCCGCTGGTGCCTCGCCGCTGCACTCTCGTCGTCGACTCCCTCTCTCCCCACAGGAGCTGCTTGAGTGGTACGCTGGCCGTCAGGGTCGCGCTGCTGGAGCTAGGGGCCCTGCTGTGGGAGGCGCTGGAGCTGGTGACTCTGCCACTGGAGTTATTTATGCTGGAGGTTCTGGAGCTGCTGAGGGTGCTGGAGCTGGAGGTGCTGGCGCTGGTGGCGCTGGAGCTGGAGGTTCTGGAGCTGCTGAGGGTGCTGGCGCTGGAGGTGCTGGAGCTGCTGGAGGTGCTGGCGCTGGTGGCGCTGGAGCTGGAGGTTCTGGAGCTGCTGAGGGTGCTGGCGCTGGAGGTTCTGGAGCTGCTGCGGGTGCTGGCGCTGAGGGTTCTGAGTCTGCTGTTGCGCGGTTTCCTTGGAGTAGTCGCCTTCGTCCGCGTGTGCCTCTCACCTCGTAGCAGCTGCACGACTGGTACGGTCGCCGTCAGGGTCGCGCTTCTAGAGCTCGGGGCTCTGCCGCTGGAGGTACTTCTGCTGCCGTCACTGGAGCTGGGAGTGGTGCTGGTCCCGGAGGTGCTCGTACTGGAGGTACTGGAGCTGCTGGGGCTGGAGGTGCTGAGCCTGAGGGTGCTGCTGCTGGAGGCACTGAGGCTGGAGACCCTGGGACTGGAGGTGCCGGTTCTGGGGGTGCTGCTGTTGGTGGAGCTGGTCCTGGAGGAGCTGGCGCTGAGGGTTCTGGAGCTGCTGGAGGTGCTGAGCCTGAGGGTGCTGCTGCTGGAGGCACTGAGGCTGGAGACCCTGGGACTGGAGGTGCCGGCTCTGGGGGTGCTCCTGTTGGTGGAGCTGGTCCTGGAGGAGCTGGCGCTGAGGGTTCAGGGACTGCTGGAGGTGCTGGAGCTGCTGGGGGTACTGGAGCTGCTGGTGCTGGTGTCACTGCACAGCCGCGTCTGTTCTTAGCTCCACCGTCTCCGTCGTCTCAGCCACCGCCTGACTCTGTGCTTCGCCAGGTTCTTAGTCTCCCTTCGTCTACTGGTCTTCCGTTACAGCCTGGCTCACCGCTGCCTGCTCCTTCTCCTTACACTAAGCAGCTAGGGGGTCTTACTGAGCGTCGTGAGCCTGCGTCGCGTCCTGTCTCGCCTGTCTGTTCTGGTCGTTCCGGTCGTCGTGTTCCTCGTCCGCGTCTGCCGGCTGTCCCCGACACCCACCTCGTAGTCCGTCGTCCTTCCCCTCCTCCGCAGCGTGTTCCTCTGCCGTCCCCTCCTGCGTCTTCTCTGCCTGTCGTTGCGGACCCCGAGTCTGACCGGTTTCGTGCTGAGCACCCTACTGTCACGCGTCTGCTAGCCACTGTTGTCACTGACCCGTCGTTTGAGTCTGCTGCTACGTCTGCCTTAGTTGCTGAGCTTGTGGACTTTGCTGCTGCCTGTCGTCTAGACTACGCTGCTAGTCTTGTTGCTGAGTCTGAGTATGTCTGTCCTCCGTCCGTCGGGGGTGAGTGTGCTCTTGGCACGGACGTCCTTGAGGACAGGCAGGAGGACCTTGAGTGTCTTGCAGCCGCTGCGCCTCATCTCGTGTCCATGCTGCTTGCCCCTGAGGGAGACCCGGATGCTCCAGACATCCCGACCCCGCGCTCTTACGCTGAGGCGATCACGGGTGAGTACTCCTCTCAGTGGCAGACAGCCATGGACGCAGAGATGGCATCCTGGAAGTCCACAGGCACCTACGTCGACGAGGTTCCCCCACCTGGGGCGAACATCGTCAGTGGCCACGACGGCAGTTGAGTGTTGAAATCCCCGACCTCGATTTCATCCCTGACATCGCGGTCGACGAGCCACTTGCTGCGCAACCGCGACTGCTCGACAACGCTGGCGGGGAGGTTATTAATGTCGTCGTCCCAGCGTGTGAGGAGTTGGCGAACGACGACGACGATGACGACGAGATGTGGGACATTGACATCTGTCGATCTATGAGCCGACCACGACGGGACCATGATCATACCGCCGCATCCACTGACCCTCTCGCTCGGCCCTACCTGCAACCTGACTCTGACCTATTCTTGCTCGGCATGCAACTTCCCATGGCGCTTCCTCCTGGCCTCGCTGCTCCGAGGCCATGCAGGGATGCGGCGCGTGTATCGCTGAGCTGTACATTACCCGATGCTGACGTGGCGGCGTCAGAGGCTTCGGCTCAGCTAAAGCTGTTGGAAGTGAAACTTCAGGTGCTAGAGGCGCAACACCGAGTCGCGGCACTGCGCTGCGAACGTGAGTTAGTCGGGGGTAGCAAGATGATTGCCGCCGACTCGAGTTCCACCGCCAGTACGAGCCCCACTCCCGCAGCATCCAGATCTCACTCCGCATCCAGGTCCGACTCCCCGATTCGTTCGGCCTCGTGCCGCCGCATAAGCAGCGTCAGGAGTCTTTCCGCTTTCAGTGGCGGCGCTGGAAGCGCTGTGAGTCAGGCGGCTGGTAAGGCAGGGGCTTCAACCACCTTGCCAGATTCCTCCCTGTCATCGTCGCAGCCTGCATGCGTATCTGCACGGTTTGGCGAGAGCAGCTACGCGGATGACAGTGACGGCGATGAGGAGTCGCCGCCATCACTGACGCAATGCGTATCGGCCGGAAGTGGCGGCAGACGCCGGCGTGCGGGCAGCCACGACGAGCGGGCGCCAGAAGGGTTAAGCGGTTCGAGAAGTAAGAAGGAAGCGGATGCGGGACAGGATGAATCCTTGTCTTCCGCGTCGGAAGAGAGGCCCCGGACCTGTTTGAGCCCGCGATTGGTGGCATGCATGACGTTCCGCCCAGCATGCATAGCGCCGCGCACCACATCCCCTGTACGCTGTAGAGCCCCGGAAGTTCAGCCGCTGAATCATAGTAGCATGGGTAGGCTGGTTGCAGCTTTCCGTGGCCATCGGAAATGAGAGAGGACACTACTATTAGATGTTAAGAATAAGGGCATTCGAACTTACGGCAGGAGCTGCTGGGAAGTGGATGAGCAGCTGGCGGTACATGCATGCCATGATCGTCGTTGCAACCTCTCCTGACCAGAGATGGAAAGATGGTACATTGAAATGTACTGGTAAATTTGTTATACGTCCTCTTAGATGATGCAGAAAGTACATACGGAGCTACCTTAGTTTACGTTTTGGTTGCAGATTTTCTTTCTGTAAGTATGGTACCGTTATCAGGCAACTGAAACATGTCACACTCAGCCTCATACAACACTCTGTCTGAAGTTATGAACTAGAGTCTCCTAGTTACACTGCTGGCTCGTGCAATTTTTAGCTTGTCACTTGCTTTTTCCTCGTCACCACAGTTTACATTAGTGGCTTCATTTGTCGTCATTTGACCCTGTTGGTGTAATCATAGGTAATTGCGCTAATCTAATTGCACTGGCAAGATTTAGTACAATAACTCTCTAGTAAAAGAATTGTCCTTTAGTAAATGAACTGTCCTCTAGAAAGTTCACGTCCAATACTGTTACAATCCCAAGTGGGACTTTAGCGAAGGATCGTTCAGGGTTGATCGCACGATAGTGTTGCAGCGGAAGATTGAATCTCAGGTCAGAGTGAATGTAAATGACTGAGTTGATAATAGCATGCATACATCGGGTTTATATAAGAATACAAGGGAATACGAAAAGACCTAGACTAGCCATGTACTCTAAGGGGTACATTCCCTTATTGCAGCGAATTCAAACCGTGCGGCGCGGGAACCCGTTTCAAACCTGTTCCCTGTCTTTTCACTTCGAATGTTTCTGCCTGCATCGGTCTTGATCAGACGGTTACCAGTGTCGCTTCGGCTCTTCTGACTCCTCGGCTTCGTACACTTTAGAGTCGGTCCCTGTAGCATACAGGAATGCCTTCTCATAAAGTTTCATATCGTAACACTCCTCTTCATTCCTGGGCGCGCAGGGGGCTGACTCGCTTGACCACTCCGGTGAGGTCGGAGCAGTGCTTGTACTGCTGACGTGGCAGTCGTTTGGTGAGAAAGTCGGCTGCCATCTCGGTGGTGGGGCAGTACGTGAGATCAACCTTGCCCTGGTCAATTTCGTCCTTGGCGAAGAAGTACCGAAGCCAGGCCCTCAGATTCACTTTGAGGGACGTAGAGGGATCAGGGTCCCTCTGCGTGGAATCCCTGATTGACAGTGTCCTCTAGAAAAAAAGCCTGAAAAATCAGTGTCACTTAAACAAAAACCCTGAAGCATCAGTGTTCCCTAAAAAAAAATGCTGTTTTTACTAAACCACACGGCTGACTGCCTCTTGGTACACAAGGCAGGAATGCGAGGAAACCCCCCGCGAATGGAAAGCATGGAGCAGAATTGGATTGAAGTCTGGATGGCAGGTAGCACGGCTGGGGGATGCATCAGACAAAACGCGCCATATGACCATAGGTGCAAGCACCACCCCTCGCATCGCAGCCTGCCAGCATCGCTGTGTTGCAACCTTGTCATTGGTCAAAGATCTGACCAGGCGCGCCAGCAAAGCAGCCCTCAAAGTGAAAAGCACGGGGCAAATTTGTCTCGTAGTCATCGCCAGGCAGTGCTGACACCGCGGGAATCTGAGATTCCCTGTACTTCCAGGCAACTACACTCGGAACGTGTAGGAATCGCATTCAGTGTCAGTTTCGGTACAACGTAGTGGAATCAGTGTCCTTAGAAAAAAAATCCTGAAAGTTCAGAGTCATCTGGCAGGAAAAGGCTGAAAAATCAGTCCCAAAAAATGCTGAACACTGGAAAATCAGGGTAGGTACAAAAAAATCCCTGAAAATCAGGAATTTCAGGAAAAAAATTCTGATATCGTAGGGCCTGACCGAAGCGCGATGTGCTTCGTGCGGTTCACGAAACCTGGCTTGTTTGCAATCTTGATGGCACTCTGATTGTCGCAGTGAAGACGAAAGGTGGGCGAAGTTGAAAATTTCGCCTCCTGCAGTAGCTCCTGCAGATACAGACCTTCGCGAACTGCTGCTGTCGCGGCGATGTATTCAGCTTCGGCCGATGACAGGGCAACCAGCTCCTGCTTTTGCGAGTTCCAGGAGATTGGTCCTGTTGGTTCCAGGCGAAAGACGAAGCCGGTTCGAGACCGTCGATTTGCAGGGTCAGCAGCATGATCTGCATCCACGTAGCCGTTGAGGTTGAAGGAGGTTGTCGTCAGCGTGGAGTAGGAGAGGCCGATGTCAGGTGTGGAAATGAAATACTGCAGGGCGCGTTCCAGATCCAGCTGGTTCTCTGCTACTGGCTTGCGAGAGTACTGTGCCAGTTGGCTGGCAATGTACGAAAGGTCGGGTCGGCAGGTGACAGAGGCGAACAGTAGGCACCCCAATTTCTGCTGGTACATTTGGAGTCCTGCGGGCGACAAAGGCTTGTTGTCCGGTTTGTAGTTGGCACTGGGGTTGCGGTAAGGAGTTGAGAGTGGTGCGGGTGAAATGTTGAAGCGTTCCCCCAGCTGCTTTGCTGTCAAAGCATATGCATGTTCTATATGTGTAGGCTGTAGTGGGGTAGCCAATATGGGGTACAGCCCCTTTTAGGGTTTCATATTTGTACCCAATACTTTCATAGTTCCATCATTCCTGCTGCTAGATTCTAACATGGTTTCAGAGCACTAGGTCCGTAGGACCGTTTTTTTTTCGGGCCCACCTACCGTTGCGGTTACCGTGTTACCCCACGTGTTGGCCTGCCTGCCTGCCTTGCCTTGTGACGTGCTGCGCTAAGCGCGCCGTCCTGCAGCCCTCGTGCTGCCTACTGCTGCCCTCGTACTGCCTACTGCTGCCCTAGGCCAGAGCGCCGCCCCTGCAGGCCCGTAAGGCCCACACGCTGCACCTGCAGACACGCCACGCCTGCGAGCCGCCTCTGCAGGCCCGTCAGGCCAGGGCGCCAGATCGCTGCCCCGTGTGTCACGCCCACAGCCCGCGCGTCGCGCCCACAGCCCGCGCGTCGCGCTGCAGCCCCGCGCGCCGCGGCTGCCGTCCTCGCGCAGCCCGCGGCGGCTTCGCGCGCCGCGCCCGCTGCCCGCGCGTCGCGCTGCAGCCCCGCGCGTCGCGTTCGCTGCCCGCGCGTCGCGCTGCAGCCCCGCGCGCCGCGGCTGCCGTCCTCGCGCAGCCCGCGGCGGCTTCGCGCGCCGCGCCCGTGGCTCGCGTGGCGCGCTGCAGCCTCGCGCGCCGCGGCTGCCCCTGGACGCCACCGTCACTCCTGCAGCAGCTGCCGCGGAGCGCCCTGCCACAGTAGCGGCCCCGCCCTACAGCAGCTGCTGCGGAGCCTCCTGCCGCCGTCGCGGCCCTGCCCTGCAGCCGCTGCCGCGGAGCCTTCTGCCGCCGTCACGTCCCCGCCCTGCAGCAGCAGTCGCGGACCTGCCCTACCTCTGACGCGGTCCTGCTCTGCCGCAGCTGTCGCGGCCCCGCCGTCGCCGCCGTCGTGCGCCTGCCCTTCTCGCCACTGGTGAGCACCTGCCTGCCTGCCACGCCTGCTTGCCTGCCTGCCTGCCGCGCCTGCCCTGCCCGCGCTACTACTACTGCTAGACTGCTGCTGCTGCTGCTGCTACTGCTGCTGCTGCTGCTGCTGCTACTACTGCTACTATTGCTACTGGCGGTGACCAGATGCAGCTCCAGCGACGTTCACGCGAGTCTCTCACGCCCCAGCAGCTTTGTGAGTGGTACGCTAGTTGGGGTTGTGGCGGTCTCCGTCGTAGCTGTCGCCCTGTAGCTGGTCAGTTGGGAGCGTCTGGCAGTGGCCAGCTGCAGCTGCAGCGGCGTCCACGCGAGACACTTACGTCCCAGCAGCTTCACGAGTGGTACGCTCAGAGTAGAGGGTCTTTGAGTACCGTTCGCTGCCCGTACGTCATTCGCACAGGTGATCGGACTGGTCAGGCTTGCGGGACGCTTGGTCACACACAGTCCCGCTGCTTCGCCCGTCTGAGCGACGCCTGGCGTACCGAGTTTGGCGACGAGGCTCAGCTCCCCTCCTGGCTGGAGCTGCTTGGACAGAGGGTAGATATCTTTGCTCTTGACTATGATGCTATTCTCACTGCCATGTATGCATTGCCTACTAGTGCTGACCGAGCCTGTTCCCTGTGCGTACCGCCTGACCCAGGTATAGAGCCTACTGCGCTAGGTGCTGGTGAGGCTGCTGCTCTAGGTGCTAGTGCGTCTCCTGCTCTAGGTACTGGTGAGGCTGCTGCTCCAGGTGCTGGTGAGTTTGCTCTCTCTGGTACTGCGCCTGCTGAGGCCGTGTACACCTTCACACTTGACTCAGGTGCTTCCCGCTCCTTCTTTCGCGACAGCACCACACTCACGCCGCTCCGTCGGCCGGTTGTAGTCTCCCTGGCAGACCCCTCTGGGGGTCCAGTCCTTGCGCACTCCTCCACGGTTCTGCCGTGTCCGGCGGTCCCGTCTGGCTCCCTGTCAGGTCTTCACCTCCCCTCGTTCTCTACGAACTTGGTGAGTGGAGCTGACCTACAGGATGTGTGGGTTGACCAGTTCACCCCTGGAGGTCAGCGTGTGACCCACTGTACGTGCTCCGGGACTGGTCGGCACCTGGCCACGTTCACCCGAGCGCCTGGCTCGAGTCTGTACACACTGACCACTGTGTCCCCTCAGGTAGCTGCGTCTGCGTCTGCGTTTGCGTCAGGTCAGCTAGCGGCCCCCTGTTTGTGTCGCGCTTTGTCGCACCAGACCGTCCTGTGGCACCACCGCCTTGGTCACCCCTCGGTGCAGCGCCTTCGTAGCATGCACCGCCGTTTCCTTGTCTCTGGACTTCCAGAGACTCTGCCTCCTCTACCGCCCTCGCCTGCTCCTCCCTGTCTTCCCTGTGTCGAGGGGCGGCAGCGCGCCGCTCCTCACTCCTCCTCGTTCCCTCCCACAGAGGCTCCCTTGCAGACTCTCCACCTGGACGTGTGGGGCCCAGCCCGCGTCCGTGGACAGGGCCACGAGCGATACTTCCTGCTGGTCGTCGACGACTACACGCGTTACACCACGGTCTTCCCCTTGCGCAGCAAGGGGGAGGTCCCTGATGTTTTGATCCCCTGGATCCGCGCTGTTTGTCTCCAGCTCCGCGAGCGGTTCCAGTCGGACTTTCTTGTCCTGCGTCTGCACTCTGACAGAGGTGGTGAGTTCTCCTCCGACCTCTTGGCAGCCTAGTGTGCGGAGCACGGCATCCGCCAGTCGTTCACGCTTTCGGCCTCTCCGCAGCAGAATGGGGTTGCTGAGCGCCGCATTGGCTTAGTCATGGAGGTCGCTCGTACCTCCATGATCCATGCGGCTGCCCCCCATTTTCTGTGGCCGTTTGCGGTCCGGTACGCCGCGCATCAGCTCAACCTCTGGCCCCGTGTCTCCTTGCCGGAGACCTCGCCCACACTGCTGTGGACGGGGAAGGTTGGCGATGCGTCGCGTTTCCGGGTCTGGGGTGCTCGTGCCTTTGTCCGCGATACCACCGCGGACAAGCTCTCCGCCCGCGCTGTTCCCTGTGTCTTCCTTGGCTTTGTCCCTGACGCGCCTGGTTGGCAGTTTTACCACCCCACCTCGCGCTGTGTCTTCCCCTCTCAGGACGTCACGTTTGACGAGTCGGTTCCCTTTTACCGTCTCTTCCCCTACCGCACTGCCCCTCTCCCCCCCTCGCCGCTCTTCCTCGCTCCAGGTGCTCCCCAGGTAGACCCCCTCCCCGCTCCCGGTCCGGCTCCTTCAGGTGTGTCTCAGGTAGACCCTCCTCCTCAGGTTGAGGTCACTGGTGACTCAGGTCCTGCTGAGGGTGGTCCTGCTCGGGGTGCTGCTGCTGGGGGTGCTGAGCCTGGGGGTGCGGAGCCTGGGGGTGCTGAGCCTGGGGGTGCTGAGCCTGGGGGTGCGGAGCCTGGAGGTGCGGAGCCTGGGGGTGCGGAGACTGGAGGTGCTGAGCCTGGGTGTGAGGAGTCTGGGGGTGCTGAGCCTGGGGGCGCTGAGGCGTCTGGTGAGCAGTCTCCCTGGAGCGGCTGTCTCCGTAGTCGCTCCGCTGGTGCCTCGCCGCTGCACTCTCGTCGTCGACTCCCTCTCTCCCCACAGGAGCTGCTTGAGTGGTACGCTGGCCGTCAGGGTCGCGCTGCTGGAGCTAGGGGCCCTGCTGTGGGAGGCGCTGGAGCTGGTGACTCTGCCACTGGAGTTATTTATGCTGGAGGTTCTGGAGCTGCTGAGGGTGCTGGAGCTGGAGGTGCTGGCGCTGGTGGCGCTGGAGCTGGAGGTTCTGGAGCTGCTGAGGGTGCTGGCGCTGGAGGTGCTGGAGCTGCTGGAGGTGCTGGCGCTGGTGGCGCTGGAGCTGGAGGTTCTGGAGCTGCTGAGGGTGCTGGCGCTGGAGGTTCTGGAGCTGCTGCGGGTGCTGGCGCTGAGGGTTCTGAGTCTGCTATTGCGCGGTTTCCTTGGAGTAGTCGCTTCGTCCGCGTGTGCCTCTCACCTCGTAGCAGCTGCACGACTGGTACGGTCGCCGTCAGGGTCGCGCTTCTAGAGCTCGGGGCTCTGCCGCTGGAGGTACTTCTGCTGCCGTCACTGGAGCTGGGAGTGGTGCTGGTCCCGGAGGTGCTCGTACTGGAGGTACTGGAGCTGCTGGGGCTGGAGGTGCTGAGCCTGAGGGTGCTGCTGCTGGAGGCACTGAGGCTGGAGACCCTGGGACTGGAGGTGCCGGTTCTGGGGGTGCTGCTGTTGGTGGAGCTGGTCCTGGAGGAGCTGGCGCTGAGGGTTTTGGAGCTGCTGGAGGTGCTGAGCCTGAGGGTGCTGCTGCTGGAGGCACTGAGGCTGGAGACCCTGGGACTGGAGGTGCCGGCTCTGGGGGTGCTCCTGTTGGTGGAGCTGGTCCTGGAGGAGCTGGCGCTGAGGGTTCAGGGACTGCTGGAGGTGCTGGAGCTGCTGGGGGTACTGGAGCTGCTGGTGCTGGTGTCACTGCACAGCGGGCGAGGCGGAACGCCGGGATTTTCGTCGGCGGGATCGCGGTCGAGTATTGCTGCTGCTGCCTCGTCCTCTGGAGATGCAAAGCTGCGGCCGCTGTTGACATAGCCGCGTGCCTCGTTGCGACGTTCGTCTTCGATACTGCACCATGCATCCCCAAACCCTCAGCATGGAGGGGTCTCCCCTTGAGCCGGTCCACTTCATGTGCCGAGAAAAGTTGTCCCTGTTGGCCATGGTGGAGAGAAGGTTGTGCAGGCGCACCGCGTGGTTCATTGGCGTAGGGCCATTACTTCTTTGGTAGGCCGGACTGATTCATGAGGGCGCGAACTTTTGTCATGAGTGTGCGATTGACCCTCTCTGCGACGCCTTGCTGCTGATGTGCGTAGGGGAGAGAGATCTCGTGCTTGATCCCCTTTTCAGTGAGGACGCTCTCCAGTTCGTGGCTGCGAAATTCCTTCGCCCCGTCACTCTGCCAAATTTTCAGCTTCCTCCCCGATTGTCGTTGCGCATGTGCGAGCCAGATGCGGAGGACCTCTGGAGCCTTTGACCGAGCATCGACGTTGGCGATCCAGACGTGGCGTGAGTAGGCGTCGATGAAGGTGAGCGTGTACTTTTCGCCGTTGATGCCGTCGCAGGTGAGCACGATGAAGTCGCTGTACACCTTCTCCAGCTTCTTGTAACGGTTGGTGCTTGGTTCCAGAGACGGGTAGGCGCTGTGAGAGAGAGCAGATGTGGGACAAACGGTGCAGGTGATTGGGCGTGAGGTGTTGTGTGGTTCTGTGCCATCGGGGCGCAACAGTGCTCTCGGGGGAAAAACCTTGGCGCGGAGACAGTTAGCAAGTGTCTGGCGCGAGGGGTGGCCGAGTCGTTGATGCCAGAGGTCATCTTCGGCGCGAATGCCAGAGGTACGCATGTAGCGCGCATGATGCTCTGCTGCTTCCGTTTCTTGCGGGATCTGGAGTGGGGGTTCTTCCTCTTCTCCTGGTTCTGCTTCGTTGTCCGGCTCCTCTGTTTCTGCTTCTGTTGTTGTCTCCCCTTCTGCAGGTGCTGTCGTGAGGTAGAGTGCGAGAAAGTCGCGGTCGGGGATGATGTTGAGCGGAGTCCTTGTTCCTTCGATAAGGCGAGCAAACGGATATGGGCGGGAGATTGGACCAAGTGAATCACGCAGGGGAGTTGTTGGCACGTTCCCCTCCTCAATCTCTGTCCAGCGACTGTTCCATCGATAAGGTGAGCTTGGGGGTGAGCGAGTGCGCGGGGGTCTTCCGAGCGGAACGGCGACCCGTGGAGATTGTTCTCCGCGCTCAGCCCTCATTTCTCGTTCCATCTCTTCTTCTTCTTCTTTGGTGAGCGGAGCATCCACGTATTCGTCTCCTCCCCATCCGCCGGTGTCGCCCCATCCGCCTCTGTGCACTGTGCCAGATGCGCCAGTTGCGGACCCCCATGTTGCTCCTTCCTCCGGTATGTAGTCATCGTCTCCCCATGCACCTCGTCGTGCTGATTCCTCGTCCCATCCGGCCGCGACGCGTTCTTCATACAGCTTTTGTTTCTTCTCTGCCTTTGCTTGATCTTCCTCCTCCTTGACGCTCAGCTCTTCCTTTGCGTCAGGGTCTTTCCACCCTTTGTCGATCTCCTTGCGGTAGACGTCGCGAGTGTATGGGCGCGGGCGTCCTTCCTCGTTGAAGGTTCCGATGTTTGCCTCTAGGATCCATCGGAGGGTTTCTGCGCGGGGCGTTGGGACTTGTTGTCGCCGTTGACCAAGCCGTTCGTTTTCTTTGCCGAAGATGCGGTGAGTAGTCACGGCAAGTTCCATCTCGGTCATGCCCGTAGTTTCTGCCTCGGCGCTTTCCGCTTCCTGAATCGCCGCATAATCTCGCTCCACTTGTTTTGTGCGGCTTGCCGTGGGAGTGTGGCAGGTGGTGCAGAGTCCGTTGATGTCAGGCTCGTGCAGGTTGATTTCACGGGGATGAGGGCTGCGGCGAATCCACGGCCTCCCGTCTGGGTGCTGCCATGACTCTTTGTTCATGAAGGGGAAGTCGAGGGGGACGAGATCTACGAGCTCGTCGGATGAAGCCTGACAGCTCGGTATGTCGAAGTCTAGGACGTAGATGCCGTTGATCGAGCGAGCTCGTCCCAAGTATTTGTGCGACTCGGAGGGGCTGTCCGGAGGAGCGAAGGTGAGGATGAGATCGCGTGTATCCGGGTCCGTGGCGAGCATGACCCCGCAGTCTCGGAGTTGCCCTGCTGAGAGGAGATTAAATCGAAGGTCCGGGACGTAGAGCACGTCGTTGAACGAAATGTGAGTGTTACTGTCTCGTGCTTGTAGGACCACAATTCCTTGCGCATTGGCGCGCAGCTGTTCGTTGTTAGCGACGGTGACGTAGGTGGCGGGGGCGCGGCTGAGGTTCGAGACGTATCGCACGGATCCCACCATGTGCTGTCCGCAACAACTGTCCAGGTACCAGGTGTTGTGGTTGTCGGTGTTGTTGTTGCGCAGTAGTAGCGCGAGTCGCGGAGTCACCAGTGTCGCCTTGTAGCGTCCGTGGTAAAATGGATCTTCGTCTTCTTTCCATCCCACAGGTACGAAGTGCTGATTGTCATGAGGCGGGCTTTCCCGCAGAGTTATTGGCTGATGCCAATCTTGCTCGTCTTCGTCATAGTGGTAGTAGTGATCTTCTGTGAGAGGGTTGTTACACCCTTCTTCAGGTTGGATAAGCTCCCCGCGAAGTTCGTCCTCTTCGTCTGGTTCAGCAGCGCGAGGGCGACGTCTTGCCGCCATGTTCGCAATCACGTTTCTAGGAGCTCCCGCTTGAGGTCCTTGTCCTTGCTGTTGTTGGTGTTGTGTAGGGGGACGAAAGTTTTCATGCTGGGGCTGAGTATGACGAGCGTCTTGTCGGCCGACCCGGTTGTTGTGGTGAGTGGAATTTGGGTGGCGATAGTTGGATCGGGATTTGCATCGATCCGTTGAGTGTCCGAAGACCTTGCATATTTTGCAGTAATGGCGCCTTGGTTGTCGTCGCTCTTCACGGTTGTTTGTGTAGAAGGCGAGGCGCTCTCGGCGCGGCGCGGAGCTTGTTCTGCTCGAATCCATGTCCTGCTGTTCAGTCAGGAGAGCGGCGCAAAGCGCGGCTTCAGAGATGATTCCGCGTTGTCGGAGTAGCGCTTTGCAGGGCTTCCACTCTGGCCCGAGTCCTTGAAGGACTATATTAACGAAGATCTCTTCTGAGATTGCGCTCCCATGCTTCGTGATCTGATCACGGATGTTCCGACAGCGGTTAATATAAGAATTTGCTTCGTGCCCCATCTTTGTCTCCATGAGTTGCTGCAGGAGCCTGCTGGCGGTGACCGAATCTTTCGGTTGGTATACCTCAACGAGGTGCTTCTAGGCTTTCAAGGCTGGAGCGGCGCTCTCTTTGTAGGAGCGAATGCTAAGTTGTTCCGCAGGCGTCATATTCCGAAGCAGCACACTGTATGCCATGAGGGACTCGCTGTAGTACTGAGCCCTGGCGTCGTCGGTGTCTTCCACCGGTTTTGCGTAGGAGCCGTCGAAGTAATGGTAAATCTGCGCTGTTTGTAGGAGGAGCTCAAGCTCGAAACTCCATGTATAGAAGTCCTTGCCGTCAAATGCGGCAGTAGTCTTAATTTTGGAAACGCTGAGAAAGCGTGCTTGCGCAGAGTTGATAACTTCATCACTTGGACGGGGGGCAGTTGTTGTTGATTTGTCTGTGTCGAGGGAGAAGGTGTGCGCGGCGGTATCACGGCTTTTCGCGGCCGGTTGTCCAGGTTGAACTGGTTGGGAAGAGGTTCCCGCATCGCCTTTGCGCAGTTCTTGGAGGTCTTTCTCCATAGTTGATAGTCGCGAAAATAACTGCTCGAGTGCGGCAGTGCTGATCGTGGTTGTCGCCTTATTTGTCGCAGCCGGGTTGGTTTGTCCTTCGGCCGTCAGATTTGCTTGGCCTCCGGATCCTCCGGCCATCTTGGTCTTGGAGCGTGTGCCGCTCGCCAGATCTTGGTTCGGCGAATTTCACGGAAGTGAAGTTGCGAAGAATCCCTGAGTAGCTCTCATACCATGTTACAATCCCAAGTGGGACTTTAGCGAAGGATCATTCAGGGTTGATCGCACGATAGTGTTGCAGCGGAAGATTGAATCTCAGGTCAGAGTGAATGTAAATGACTGAGTTGATAATAGCATGCATACATCGGGTTTATATAAGAATACAAGGGAATACAAAAAGACCTAGACTAGCCATGTAAACTAAGGGGTACATTCCCTTATTGCAGCGAATTCAAACCGTGCGGCGCGGGAACCCGTTTCAAACCTGTTCCCGCTCTTTTCACTTCGAATGTTTCTGCCTGCATCGGTCTTGATCAGACGGTTACCAGTGTCGCTTCGGCTCTTCTGACTCCTCGGCTTCGTACACTTTATAGTCGTTCCCTGTAGCATACAGGAATGTGTCAAATTACAATTGTATCTCTAGGCTACAGTAGGGTCACTCCTTAGTGAGTACAACACTTTAGGGTTAGGTTTCCCCTACTTGTACTCACCTCTTGCCTAGTTCACTCATTCATTCCTAGTTCTATTCTTCACATGTTATCAGAGTAGGAACCGTTCCTACATGGGCCCACCGTTCCGCGTAGTGGTAGCGCCACGCCCTACACAGTAGCCAGCGCGCTGGCGCCCCTAGCTCTCACTGTCGCGACCCTTGCAGCCCGTGCGCTGCCCCTGCGACCGCGCTGCCCCTGCAGCCGTGCTCGCCCCTACGACCGTGCTGCCCCTGCAGCCGTGCTCGCCCCTGCTACCGTGCTGCCCCTGCAGCCGCGCCTGCCCCTGTGGCCTGCGCGCTGCCCCTGCAGCCCGTACGTTGCTCCTGCAGCCCGTACGTCGCCCCTGCAGCCCGTTCACGCTGCCCCTGCAGCCCGTTCACGCTGCCCCTGCAGCCCATTCACGCTGCCCCTGCAGCCCGTTCACGCTGCCCCTGCAGCCCGCGCGCAGACCTACCGAGCCGCGCGTCGCCTCTGCAGCCCGTCCGCGCGGCCCCTGCAGCCCGCGCGTCGCCCCTGGAGCCCGCGCGCCGCCTCTGCGGCCCGTTCGCGCCGCCCCTACAGCTCGCGCGGGGACCTGCCGAGCCGCGCGTCGCCTCTGCAGCCCGTCCGCGCGGCCCCTGCAGCCCGCGCGTCGCCCCTGGAGCCCGCACACCACCCCTGGAGCCCGTGCGTCCTGCCCCTGCAGCCCGCGCCCTAACGCAGCCCACGAGTCGCGCGCTGCTGCCTCGCGCGTCGCGCTCTGCTGCAGCCCGCGCGTCGCGCCCTAAGGCAGCCCGTCGCGCCGCGCTCTGCTGCCCCTCGCATCACGCACTGCTGCAGCCTGCGCCAGTGCCCTGCCCTGCGCGCGCTGGCGCCCTGCCCTGCGCCAGTGCCCTGCCCTGCGCCCGCGCCCTGCCCTGCGCCAGCGCCCTGCTCTACCCTAAATATAATTAAATTGTAAAAAAAAAAAAAAAAAAAAAAAAAGGGCCCTAGGTGCTTCTGCCTTACGAGCTACTGCCTACTACTGCCCTGCTGTGGCCGCGCGCCGCCCTGCTCTGGCTACACGCCGCCCTGCTCTGGCCGCGCGCCGCCCTGCTCTGGCCGCGCGCCGCCCTGCTGCTCTTACTGCTGTTGCTGCTACTCGTGCTACTGGGAGTGGTGGAGGTGCTGCTGGGAGTGCAGGAGGTGCTGCTGGCGCTGTAGGAGCTGGAGGTGCTGGACCTACTCCTGACCGTCACTGTCTGTCATGGCCACTTCCGCGGCAAATGCTGCGGCCAGGGGTGGACAGCAGCGGGCACTGCTTCTCCCGGACGACCCCACCCCTCGGCAGCTTCGTGAGTGGGTTATTCAGCGAGGTCGTCCTGGTGGTGGAGGTTATCGTTCTGTTAGGACTGCTGCTCTAGGTGCTAGTGAGTCTGCTGCCGCTCCAGGTGCTAGTGAGTCTGCTGCAGCTCTAGGTCCCCGTGCGTCTACCGACGCTCTAGGTGCTAGTGCGTCTACTACCACAGGTCCTGCCTCAGATGAGGTCTTGCACACTTTCACGCTTGACTCAGGCGCGTCACGTTGCTTCTTTCGTGATTGCACCACAGTCACACCACTCACAGCACATGTCCCAGTCTCACTGGCTGACCCCTCTGGGGGCCCAGTGGTTGCGAGAGCCTCCACGGTCCTCCCTTGTCCAGCAGTCCCCTCCGGCTCTTTGTCAGGTCTCCACCTCCCCACGTTCTCGACAAACACGCTGCCATTCAGGATGTCTGGGTTGATACCTTTATTCCTGGAGGGCAGCGTGTGGCGATCTGTACGTGCTCCCGGACTGGCAGTCACCTGGCTACGTTCACTCGACAGCCTGGGTCTAGTCTGTACACACTGACCACTGCGTCTGCACAGGTGGCTGAGTCAGGTCAGGTAGCTACGTCGAGTCGAGCGTCTGCGTCAGGGCAGTTAGCTGCGTCTTGCTCGTGCAGAGTACTCACGCACGAGACTCAGCGCTGGCACCACCGTCTTGGTCACCCCTCCCTGCAGCGTCTGCGCAGCATGCACTCCCGGCTCCTGGTCTCTGGCCTCCCTGAGACCCTGCCCCCCCTCCCGCGCTCACTTGCGCCGCCGTGCCTTCCTTGCGTCGAGGGGTGGCAGCGCGCCGCTCCTCACTCCTCCGAGTTTCCTCCGACCACTGCTCCTCTGCAGACTCTCCACCTGGACGTGTGGGGCCCGGCCCCCGTCGGTGGGACGGACCAGGAGCGCTACTTCCTCCTGGTTGTTGACGACTACACACGCTACACCACAGTCTTCCCCTTGCGTCGCAAGGCGGACGTCAGCGGTGTTTTGATCCCCTGGATCCGTGCTACTCGTCTCCAGCTACACGAGCGCTTTCAGCAGGACTTCCCAGTCCTGCGTCTGCACTCTGACAGGGGTGGTGAGTTCTCTTCTGGCGTCCTTGAGACGTTATGCCAGGATGAGGGATCGCCCAGTCGTTCACGCTTCCGGCCTCTCCGCAGCAAAATGGGATCGCTGAGCGTCGCATTGGCCTGATCATGGAGGTTGCTCGTACCTCCATGATCCATGCGGCTGCTCCCCATTTCCTGTGGCCGTTTGCAGTCCAATACGCCGCGCATCAGCTCAACCTCTGTCCCCGTGTCTCTGCTCCAGAGACCTCGCCCACACTCCGTTGGACGGGACAGCCTGGTGATGCGTCGTCGTTTCAGGTCTGGGGCGCGCTCTCCCTTGTTCGCGATACCAAAGCGAGCAAGCTCTCTCCTCGCACTCTCCGCTGTGTCTTCCTGGGCTTCCCCACCGACGCCTCGCCCTGGCAGTTCTACCACCCTGCCTCGCGTCGTGTTCTGTCCTCTCAGGACGTCACCTTCGACGAGTGGGTCTGTTACTACCGACTTCACCCGCACGCGTCCCACCCGGTCCCCCTTGCACCCCTCTTCCTGGTACCAGTCCCCCCCCCCGGTAGACCCCCTCCCCCCACAGGGTCCTGCTCCCTCAGGTGTGTCCCAGGTAGACCCACCCCCCTTGGATGAGCCAGTTGAGATCTCTTCTGACTCCTCTGACTCACTTGAGGGGGGTGACGCCGTCGCCGACGACACGGCGACCACTCGCCGCACTCCTCGCTTGGCGACCCCCCCGGGTTTCCCGCCACGGCCGTCTTCGCCGCCTCCGCAGCCTGCTGCTGTGGACTCTGGAGCTGAGACTACTGGAGCTAAGACTGGGGGTGGTGAGTCTGGGGGTGCCCGCTCTCCTCGTCTGGCTACCCCCCCCGGGTTCCCACCTCTGCCGTCTTCGCCGCCTCTGCAGCCTACTGCTGTGGACACTGGAGCAGAGACTGAGGGTGTTGGGACTGAGGGTGCTGGGACTGAGGGTACTGAGCCTGAGGGTGCTGGGACTAAGGGTGCTGAGACTGAGGGTGCTGAGACTAAGGGTGCTGGGACTGAGGGTGCTGAGCCTGAGGGTGCTGGGACTGAGGGTACTGCGACTTTGGGTGCTGACTCTAGGGGTGCTGAGACTTCGGGTGCTGACTCTGGGGGTGCTGCGAGTCCTTCTGGAGGTCCTGGAGCTGGAGGTACTGGAGCTGCTGCTGGCGCTGGAGGTGCTGGAGCTGGAGGTACTAGAGGTGCTTCTGGTGCTGGAGGTGCTAGAGCTACCACTACTGGAGGTACTGGAGCTGGACAGCCAGCCTGCTCTACTTGAGACGCTCTCGCCGCAGGCGATTCGTGCGTGGGTCGTTCTGCGAGGCAGTCCTGGTGGTGGAGGGTACGGTCCTGCTGGTGCTGGAGCTACTAGTCCAGGAGGTGCTGGAGGTGCTGTTGCTGGGGGTGCTGGAGCTGCTGCTGGTGCTTGAGGTACGGGAGGCACTACTAGAGGTACTAGAGGTGCTGCTGGTGCAGGAGGTACTGGAGCTGCTGTTGCTGGGGGTGCTGGAGCTGCTGCTGGTGCTTGAGGTACTGGAGCTGCTAGTACTGGAGGTGCTGCCGGTGCTGGAGGTACTGGAGCTGGAGGTACTGGAGCTGCTGGTGCTGGAGGTACTACTGTTACTGGAGGTGCTGGAGCTACTGGCACTGGAGGTGCTGGTGCTACTGGTGCTGGAGCTGCGGGAGCTGCTGACCCAGGAGGTGCTGGTGCTGCTGGTGCTGGAGGCATTGGAGCTGGAGGTACTGGAGGTGCTGGAGCTACTGGTCCCGGAGGTGCTCGTACTGGAGGTGCTGGAGCTGCCGGAGCAGGTGGTATTGCTGGTGCTGGAGGTGCAGTAGGTGCTACTGGAGCTGGAGGCACTGGAGGTGCTGGAGGTACTACTGGTGCTCGAGGTGCTGGTGCTACTGGTGCTGGAGGTGTTGCTGGGGGTACTGGAGGAGCTGCTCGTGCTGGAGGTACGGGAGCTACTGGTGCTCTTCGCCACCTTCTCAGTCTTCCGCCAGGTGCTACTGGCTTCCCTGTGGCAGGTACTACTCCTCCGTTGCTGTGTCCACCGGCGGACCAGTCACAGCCACCGCTGCTACCACACTCCCCGCTGCCTGCTCCTGCTCCTTACACTGCGGTGTCAGAGTCCCTGACTGAGCGTCGAGAGCCTGAGACTCGTGCGTCCACCCCTGAGCGTCGAGAGCCTGTGTCTAGCTTTGACCTTGAGCCTGAGCCTAGAGCTGCTGTCCGTGCTCGTGTTCCTCGTGTTCGTCGTCCGCGTGCTCCGGTTTTCCCCGGCACTCACGATATGACACTCCGTCCTTCCTCTGTTCCTCAGCGTGTTGCCCTACCGTTACCTCCTGCGTCCTCTCTGCCTGGCGTTGCTGACCCTCCGTCTGACCTTGCTCGTGCGTCCAGTCCGACTATTACTCGCCTTCTTGCTACGGTTGTGACGGACCCTACGTTCTCGTCTCCTGCTGCGTCTGCCCTCGTAGCTGAGCTCGTTGACTTTGCTGCTGTGTACCGCCTAGACTACCTTGCGAGTCTTGTCTCTGACCCTGTCCCTGCCTGTCCTCCGTCCGTCGGGGGTGAGACTGCTCTTGGCTGTACTGCCCTTGGCTGTGACGTTCTTGAGGACAGACAGGAGGAGCAGGAGTGCCTTGCTGCCGCTTCACCCCATCACGCGACCATGCTGCTTGCCCCTGAGGGAGACCCGGATGCACTTGACATCCCCACCCTGCGCTCCTACAGGGAGGCAATTTCGGGTGAGTACTCCTCTCAGTGGCAGACAGCCATGGACGCAGAGATGGCTTCCTGGAAGTCCACAGGCACCTACGTCGACGAGGTTCCCCCACTTGGGGCGAACATCGTCAGTGGCATGTGGATTTTCAGGGTGAAGCAGCCGCCGGGTTCTCCGCCTGCCTTCAAGGCACGTTACGTTGCTCGAGGCTTCAGTCAGCGTGAGGGGGTCGACTTCTTTCAGACCTTCTCCCCCACCCCAAAGATGACCACTCTTCGGGTGTTGCTACACGTTGCAGCTCAGCGTGACTACGAGCTGCACTCCCTCGACTTCTCGACAGCTTTCTTGCAGGGTAGCCTTCACGAGGCCATCTGGTTGCGCCGTCCACAGGGCTTCACTGGGTCGTTTCCTGAGGGTACCCAGTGGAGCCTACGGCGACCAGTGTACGGCCTGCGTCAGGCGCCCCGTGAGTGGCACGACACACTGAGGACGACACTTGTGGCTCTTGGGTTTGCTCCTTCGACTGCTGACCCGTCGCTGTTTCTACGCACCGACACTACTCTGCCGCCGTTCTACATCCTCGTGTACGTCGACGACTTGGTTTTTGCTACTGCTGACACTGAGGCACTGACCCTAGTGAAGGCGGAGCTGCAGGAGAGACACACCTGCACTGACCTGGGTGAGCTGCGGAGCTATCTTGGCTTGCAGATCACCCGGGACAGAGCACGGCGCACCATCACCCTGACTCAGTCACACATGGTGCAGCAGGTCCTTCAGCGCTTCCGCTTCACGTGGTCCTCGCCACAGCCCACTCCTCTGTCTACCGGCCACTCGCTCTCAGCTCCACCTTCGGACGAGTCCGTAGAGCCGAATGGTTTGTACCCAGAGCTTGTGGGTTGCCTCATGTACCTGATGACGTGCACACGACCTGACCTCGCGTACCCTCTCAGCCTCCTGGCTCGCTACGTGGCACCTGGTAGACACCGAAAGGTGCACTTTGATGCTGCGAAGAGGGTACTGCGTTACTTGTGCAGCACATCGGGCATGGGGCTCGTGCTTGGAGGACGGGATTCGGTGGTCCTCACAGGACACTCCGACGCTTCTTGGGCCGACGACCAGACGACTCAGCGTTCGTCACAGGGTTACACCTTCAGTCTTGGCTCTGGTTCTGTCTCGTGGAGGTCCACTCGTTCTTCTTCTGTGCTTGGTTCCAGCTGTGAGGCCGAGATCTACGCTGGGACCATGGCTGCACAGGAGCTACGCTGGCTGACCTACCTGCTGACCGACTTGGGGGAGCGGCCTCGTTCTCCTCCAGTTCTGTACGTCGACAACAAGGCAATGCTTGCCTTGTGTCGCGAGCAGAGACTGGAGCACCGAACGAAGCACATTGCTCTTCGCTACTTTCTTGCACGTGAGCTGCAGCAGCGTGGTCAGCTGCGCCTTGCTTTCGTGGCCTCTCGGGCCAACACTGCTGATGTCTTCACCAAGGCCCTTGGGTCTGGTGATCATTACCGTTTCTGCACTGCTCTTGGGCTTGTGCCCACTCTACCTCATGTCAGAATGTAGTTTCTCTAGCCTGCAGTGGGGTACTCTGTAGTGAGTATGACCCCTTAGGGTTTCCTATATGTATCCACCTGCTTGCTAGTGAACATCCTCCTTTGCTCATTTCTCTCTTGCCTAGCTAGGTAAACCCTAGCTATGGCTCCTAACTCTCGCTACTATCTTGACATGGTATTAGAGTGTTTCGATCCTATGCCTACTACGCTTCCGCTCATGGGCCCCTCTGCCCGCTTTTCTGCCCGTCGGTTTTCTGCCCGTCGATTTCGGATCCCGTCGGTTTTCTGCCCGTCGCGCGCCCCGGGCGCGCGTCGATTTTCTGCTCGTCGCGCGCCCCGGGCGTGCGGCGATTTCGTCCCCGTCGCGCGCCCCGGACGCGTGACGGTTTCCTGCTCGTCGCGCGCCCGGGGCGTGCGACGGTTCTCTGCCCGTCGCGCGCCCCGGGCGTGCGACGGTTTCTGCCCGTCGCGCGCCCCGGGCGTGCGACGGTTTCTGCCCGTCGCGCGCCCTGGACGCGCGACGGGTTCTGCCCGCCAGCGCGCCCTGCTGTCGCCCGCGCACCTCCTACCCCGCCCCCCCCGCCCCCCCCCCCGCCCCCCTTCCCCTTCATCTCCATGCTGCGCGTGCGGCAGTGGGGGGGAGGGTATGGGGGTGGCCTCTCTCCCACTGCTGCAGCTGCTGCTGAGGGGGGGAGGGTGTGGGGGGAGCCGAGGGAGTGTGGGGGGAGCTGGGGGTGGCGGGTGTGAGTAAGCTGCCCCTCCTCCTTCTCTCTCTCCCACTGCTGCAGCTGCTGCTGAGGGGGGGAGGGTGTGTGGGGGAGCCGAGGGAGTGTGGGGGAGCCGAGGGAGTGGCGCTAGTGTTGTAGAAGGGGTGTGGGGCAATGGGGGAAGTTGAACGGAGGTAGCCGTCGTGTCGCCAGCAGCGCCAGTAGTCCGGGGCCCTCGTGCTCTCGGTAGCCCAGCGAGCCTGCTGCGCCAGTCGCCCGTGGGTCCGTTGCTCTTGCCGCTCCTCGTAGCCGCCGAGCCAGTTACTCCAGTAGTCCGGGGCGCTGTCCCGGTAGCCACTGTGCCAGCCGCTCCTGTCGCCCGTGCGTCTGCAGCTTCAGCTGCCGCCTCCTATCTCCTCTCCTCCCACAGTTCCTCCTCCTCCTCCTCACTTCGCCTCTTCTTCTGTTGCGCCCTGCAGGGTGTACCACTTCAGGGGGTGTTCTGCACATGGCTATTCCTGCATGCACTTAGGGGGTGTGTCAGAATATATTTGATATATGTTCTGTATAAGCGCATGTAGTTCTAGCTGTAGTGTAGTCCCATTATTGTCCTGTGTGGTGGTGCACCACTCCTTGCATGCTTCTCCTCTATTTTTACTTGTCATTCTATAGTTGAAACCACTTCTTGCTTGGACAACTCTCTCTTGCCTAGGTGTAAACCCTAGCTCCTAGTCCTAACTATGCATCCTAAGCCTAAACCTAGTTTCCTAGGTGCTTAGTATCTTGACATGGAATCAGACTGTTACGCTCCTTGCCTGTGGGCCCATCGTTAGCTTCCGCTGCTATCCTGTCTGTTGCGCGCCCCGTGGCGCGCGACGTTTTTTCTTCCCGCCACGCGCTCGGGGCGCATGGCGGTTTTCTGTCCGCCGCGCGCTCGGGGTGCGCGGCGGTTTTCTGCCCGCCGTGCGCCCCGAGGCGCGCGGCGGTTTCCTGCCTCACGCGGTGCCCCGGGGGCCCGCGCGCTGCCCTGCCCGTCGCCCGTCGCGGCGCCCTGGGGGGCCGCGCGTCGTCGTGCCCATCGCGGAGCCCTGGGGACCCGCGCGTCGCCCCCCCCCCCTCCCGTCGCCCGTCGCGGCGCCCTGGGGGGCCGCGCGTTGCCCTGCCCGTCGCCCGTCGCGGCGCCCTCGGGGCCAGAGCGTCGCCCCCTCCCTCCCATCGCCCGTCGCGGCGCCCTGGGGGCCCGCGCGTCGCCCCCTCCCGTCGCCTCGTCGCGGCGCCTTGGGGGCCCGCGCGTCGCCCCCTCCCGTCGCCACGTCGCGGCGCCTTGGGGGCCCGCGCGCGGCCCCTCCCGTCGCCCGTCGAGCCGCCCTCGGGGGCCCGTGCGCGGCCCCCCTCCCGTCACCCGCCGTGGCGCCCTCGGGGGGCCCGCGCCCTGCTCCTTCGTGGCGCCCAGGAGACCCCCCCGCCGCCTCCCTTTCCCTCCGTGAACCGCCCCTGCTGCTTCCCGTGCTCCTGCCTGCGTTAGGGTTTGGGGGTGGCGGGCATGGGGGTGACCGGTGTGGGTAAACTGCAGCTCCTCCTCCTCCTCCGTCTCCCACTGCTGCAGCTACCGCTGAGGGGGGTGGGTGTGTGGGAGCCGAGGGTTTAGGGTTTAAGGGGGGTGCCGTGGGAGTGGAGCTAGGGTTTCAGCAGGGGGTGTGTGAAAGGGGGGTGGGACAGTTAGGGGAGGTTGAGCGGAGGCTGCCGTCTTGTCGTCCGCAGCACCTGTAGTCCGGGGCGCTGTCCTGGTAGCCCAGAGAGCCTGCTGCGCCTGTCGCCCGTGGGTCCGTTGCTCCTGCCGCTCCTCGTAGCCGCCGAGCCAGTTACTCCAGTAGTCCGGGGCGCTGTCCCGGTAGCCACTGTGCCAGCCGCTCCTGTTGCCCGTGTGTCTGCAGCTTCAGCCGTCGCCTCCTATCTTCTCTCCTCTTATAGTCCCGCCTCCTCCTCCTCACTTGCCCCTTGTGAATGCCTCTAGCTTTGCTTGCACTTGTGAACCTGCTCTATGACTGCTTGCTCTGCTGATTATTGTCAAACTATGTTTCTCTGTTGTAGGCTGTAGTGGGGTAGCCTCTACTGAGTACAACACTTTAGGGTTAGACACTTGCTTCCTAGTCAATCATTTCCTGCCTATACTTCTGACATGGTTTCAGAGCAGTAGGTCCGTAGGACCGTCTTTTTTTTTCGGGCCCACCTACCGCTACCCCACGAATGTGCCTGTCACTGTACCTAGGACGTGCTGCACTGCGCGCACTGTCTGCCGGCTGTCTGCAGTCTACTGTCTAAGCTGTCTGCTGCTGCTTCGCGCGCAGACCTAATTTTCAAGCGCTGCCTCGTTTTTACCCCCGCGGGTCGCCCTCTCCTGCCCGAATCGCGCCTCGGCAGCCGCGTCGCGTCCCGCGCACGGCCCGCGCAGCCCGCGTCGAGCCCGCGCAGCGCGCGCGCGGCCCGCAGCTGCCCCGCGCAGCCCGCCCCGAGCCCGCGCGACGCGCGCGCGGCCCACACCTGCCCCGCGCGGCCCGCACCGAGCCCGCGCAGCGCGTGCGCGGCCCGCCGCTGCCCCGCGCAGACCGCCCAAAGCCCGCGCGGCGCGTCAGCGGCCCGCAGCGCGCTGCGCGCCGTCCGCGCAGCCCGCGCCGCGCTCTATCCGCCAGTGCGCGGCCCCAGGCAGCGGCGCGCGCCACCCTACCGCCGCCACGGCCTCGCCCTGCCGCCGACATGGCCCCACCCTGCCGCTGACACGACCCGGCCCCGCCGCTGACACGACCCGGCCCCGCCCTGCCGCCGACACGGCCCCGCCCTGCCGCTGACACGACCCGGCCCCGCCCTGCCGCTGACTCGACCCGGCCCTTCACTGTAGCCGCTGCTGCGGCCCCGCTGTCGCCGCCGTCGTGCGCCGACCCTGCCGCCGTCCGCCGAGCACCGGCCCTGCTCGCCCGGTGAGAGCCTGCTCTTCCCGCCACTGGTGAGCCCCTGCCTTGCTAGCGCGCTGCCGCGCCGCCTGCCTGCCTGTCTGCCTGCCTGCCGGCCTGCCTGCCTGCCTGCCTGCCTGCCTGCCTGCCTGCCTGCCTGCCTGCCTGCCTGCCTGCCTGCCTGTCGCGCCTGCCCTGCACGTACTATGGCTGTTACTGCTGCTACGGCTGTTACTGCTGCTACTGCTGCTACTACTGCTCCTGCTGCTACTGGCGGAGGCCAGATGCAGCTCCAGCGACGTCCGCGTGAGTCCCTCACGCCCCAGCAGCTGAGTGAGTGGTACGCTAGTTGGGGTTGTGGCGGCAGCCGTCGTGACTGTCGCCCTGGAGCTAGTCGGTCGAGAGCGTCTGGCAGTGGCCAGCTGCAGCTGCAGCGGCGTCCGCGCGAGACACTTACGTCCCGGCAGCTTCACGAGTGGTACGCTCAGAGTCGAGGGTCTCGGAGTACCGTTCGCTGCCCGTACGTCCCACGCACAGGTGATCAGTCTGGTCAGGCTTGCGGGACACTTGGTCACACCCAGTCCCGCTGCTTCGCCCGTCTGAGCGACGCCTGGCGCACAGAGTTTGGTGACGAGGCTGAGGTCCCCGCCTGGCTGGAGCTGCTTGGGCAGGGGGTAGATATCTTTGCTCTTAACTATGATGCTATTCTCACTGCCATGTATGCATTGCCTACTAGTGATGACCGTGCCTGTTCCCTGTGCGTACCGCCTGACCCAAGTATAGAGGCTGCTGCTCTAGGTGCTAGTGCGTCTCCTGCGCTAGGTGCTGGTGAGGCTGCTGCTCTAGGTGCTCGTGCGTCTCCTGCTCTAGGTACTGGTGAGACTGCTGCTCCAGGTGCTGGTGAGTCTGCTCTCTCTGGTACTGCGCCTGCTGAGGCCGTGTACACCTTCACACTTGACTCAGGTGCTTCCCGCTCCTTCTTTCGCGACAGCGCCACACTCACGCCGCTCCGTCGGCCAGTTGCAGTCTCACTGGCAGACCCCTCTGGGGGTCCAGTCCTTGCGCACTCCTCCACGGTCCTGCCGTGTCCGGCGGTCCCGTCTGGCTCCCTGTCAGGTCTTCACCTCCCCTCGTTCTCTACGAACTTGGTGAGTGGAGCTGACCTACAGGATGTGTGGGTTGACCAGTTCACCCCTGGAGGTCAGCGTGTGACCCACTGTACGTGCTCCCGGACTGGTCGGCACCTGGCCACGTTCACCCGAGAGCCTGGCTCGAGTCTGTACACACTGACCACTGTGTCCCCTCAGGTAGCTGCGTCTGCGTCTGCGTTTGCGTCAGGTCAGCTAGCGGCCCCCTGTTCGTGTCGCGCTTTGTCGCACCAGACCGTCCTGTGGCACCACCGCCTTGGTCACCCCTCGGTGCAGCGCCTTCGTCGCATGCACAGCCGTTTCCTTGTCTCTGGACTTCCAGAGACTCTGCCTCCTCTACCACCCTCGCCTGCTCCTCCCTGTCTTCCCTGTGTCGAGGGGCGGCAGCGCGCCGCTCCTCACTCCTCCTCGTTCCCTCCCACAGAGGCTCCCTTGCAGACTCTCCACCTGGACGTGTGGGGCCCAGCCCGCGTCCGTGGACAGGGCCACAAGCGGTACTTCCTGCTGGTCGTCGACGACTACACGCGTTACACCACGGTCTTCCCCTTGCGCAGCAAGGGGGAGGTCCCTGATGTTTTGATCCCCTAGATCTGCGCTACTCGTCTCCAGCTCCGCGAGCGGTTCCAGTCGGACTTTCCTGTCCTGCGTCTGCACTCTGACAGAGGTGGTGAGTTCTCCTCAGACCTCTTAGCAGCCTACTGTGCGGAGCACGGCATCCGCCAGTCGTTCACGCCTCCGGCCTCTCCGCAGCAGAATGGGGTTGCTGAGCGCCGCATTGGCTTAGTCATGGAGGTCGCTCGTACCTCCATGATCCATGCGGCTGCCCCCCATTTTCTGTGGCCGTTTGCGGTCCGGTACGCCGCGCATCAGCTCAACCTCTGGCCCCGTGTCTCCTTGCCGGAGACCTTGCCCACACTGCTGTGGACGGGGAAGGTTGGCGATGCGTCGCGTTTCCGGGTCTGGGGTGCTCGTGCCTTTGTCCGCGATACCACCGCGGACAAGCTCTCCGCCCGCGCTGTTCCCTGTGTCTTCCTTGGCTTTGTCCCTGACGCGCCTGGTTGGCAGTTTTACCACCCCACCTCGCGCCGTGTCTTCCCCTCTCAGGACGTCACGTTCGACGAGTCGGTTCCCTTTTACCGTCTCTTCCCCTACCGCACTGCCCCTCTCCCCCCCCCGCCGCTCCTTCTCGCTCCAGGTGCTCCCCAGGTAGACCCCCTCCCCGCTCCCGGTCCTGCTCCTTCAGGTGTGTCTCAGGTAGACCCTCCTCCTCAGGTTGAGGTCACTGGTGACTCAGGTGCTGCTGAGGGTGGTGCTGCTGCTGGGGGTGCTGAGCCTGGGGGTGCGGAGCCTGGGGGTGCTGAGCCTAAGGGTGGGAGCCTGGGGGTGCTGAGCCTGGGGGTGCGGAGCCTGGGGGTGCGGAGATTGGAGGTGCTGAGCCTGGGTGTGAGGAGTCTGGGGGTGCTGAGCCTGGGGGCGCTGAGGCGTCTGGTGAGCAGTCTCCCGGGAGCGGCCGTCTCCGTAGTCGCTCTGCTGGTGCCTCGCCGCTGCACTCTCGTCGTCGACTCCCTCTCTCCCCACAGCAGCTGTTTGAGTGGTACGCTGGCCGTCAGGGTCGCGCTGCTGGAGCTAGGGGCCCTGGTGCGGGAGGCGCTGGAGCTGGTGACTCTGCCACTGGAGTTGTTTCTACTGGAGGGTCTGGAGCTGCTGAGGGTGCTGGAGCTGGTGGCGCTGGCGCTGGAGGTTCGGGAGCTGCTGGAGGTACTGGCGCTGGTGGCGCTGGAGCTGGAGGTTCTGGAGCTGCTGAGGGTGCTGGCGCTGAGGGTTCTGAGTCTGCTGTTGCGCGGCTTCCTTGGAGTAGCCGCCTTCGTCCGCGTGTGCCTCTCACCTCGCAGCAGCTGCACGACTGGTACGGTCGCCATCAGGGTCGCGCTTCTGGAGCTCGGGGCTCTGCCGCTGGAGGTACTTCTGCTGTCGTCACTGGAGCTGGGAGTGGTGCTGGTCCCGGAGGTGCTCGTACTGGAGGTACTGGAGCTGCTGGGGCTGGAGGTGCTGAGTCTGAGGGTGCTGCTGCTGGAGGCACTGAGGCTGGAGACCCTGGGACTGGAGGTGCCAGTTCTGGGGGTGCTGCTGTTGGTGGAGCTGGTCCTGGGGGAGCTGGCGCTGAGGGTTCTGGAGCTGCTGGAGGTGCTGGCGCAGGTGGCCGTGGAGCTGGAGGTTCTGGAGCTGCTGAGGGCGCTGGCGCTGGAAGTTCTGTAGCTGCTGGTGGTCCTGCCGCTGGTGGCGCTGGAGCTGGAGGTTCTGGAGCTGCTGAGGGTGCTGGCGCTGGAGGTTCTGGAGCTGCTGAGGGTGCTGGCGCTGGAGGTTCTGGAGCTGCTGGGGGTACTGGAGCTGCTGGTGCTGGTGTCACTACACAGCCGCGCCTGTTCTTCGCTCCACCATCTCCGTCGTCTCAGCCACCGCCTAACTCTGTGCTTCGCCAGGTTCTTAGTCTCCCTTCGTCTACTGGTCTTCCGTTGCAGCCTGGTTCACCGCTGCCTGCTCCTTCTCCTTACACTGAGCAGCTAGGGAGTCTTACTGAGCGTCGTGAGCCTGCGTCGCGTCCTGTCTCACCTGTCTGTTCTGGTCGTTCCGGTCGTCGTGTTCCTCGTCCGCGTCTGCCGGCTGTCCCCGACACCCACCTCGTAGTCCGTCGTCCTTCCTCTCCTCCACAGCGTGTTCCTCTGCCTTCCCCCCCTGCGTCTTCTCTGCCTGTCGTTGCTGACCCCGAGTCTGACCTGTTTCGTGCTGAGCACCCTACTGTCACGCGTCTGCTAGCCACTGTTGTCACTGACCCGTCGTTTGAGTCTGCTGCTACGTCTGCCCTAGTTGCTGAGCTTGTTGACTTTGCTGCTGCCTGTCGTCTAGACTACGCCGCTAGTCTTGTTGCTGAGTCTGAGTCTGTCTGTCCTCCGTCCGTCGGGGGTGAGTGTGCTCTTGGCACGGACGTCCTTGAGGACAGGCAGGAGGACCTTGAGTGTCTTGCAGCCGCTGCGCCTCATCTCGTGTCCATGCTGCTTGCCCCTGAGGGAGACCCGGATGCTCCAGACATCCCGACCCCGCGCTCTTACGCTGAGGCGATCGCGGGTGAGTACTCCTCTCAGTGGCAGACAGCCATGGAGGCAGAGATGGCATCCTAGAAGTCCACAGGCACCTACGTCGACGAGGTTCCCCCACCTGGGGCGAACATCGTCAGTGGCATATGGATTTTCAGGGTGAAGCGGCCGCCAGGTTCTCCGCCCGCCTTCAAGGCGCGTTACGTTGCACGAGGTTTCAGTCAGCGAGAGGGAGTAGACTTCTTCCAGACCTTCTCCCCCACCCCGAAGATGACCACTCTTCGGGTGCTGCTGCACGTTGCCACTCAGCGTGACTACGAGCTTCACTCTCTTGACTTCAGCACAGCCTTCTTACAGGGCAGCCTGCACGAGGAGATCTGGCTGCGCCGCCCACCTGGCTTCACTGGGCCGTTCCCTCCTGGTACCCAGTGGAGCCTCAGGCGGCCGGTCTACGGTCTCCGCCAGGCGCCACGTGAGTGGCACGACACACTGAGGACGACACTTGCGGCTCTTGGGTTTGCCCCGTCGACTGTTGACCCGTCGCTGTTTCTGCGCACCGACACTTCGCTGCCGCCGTTCTACATCCTCGTGTACGTCGACGACTTGGTCTTTGCCACTGCTGACACTGAGGCTCTCGCCCTGGTGAAGTCGGAGCTGCATAAGAGGCACACGTGCACAGACCTGGGTGAGCTGACAAGCTATCTTGGCTTGCGGATCACCCGGGACAGAGCACGCCGCACCATCACACTGACTCAGTCACACATGGTGCAGCAGGTCCTTCAGCGCTTCGGCTTCACCTGGTCCTCGGCACAGCACACTCCTCTGGCTACAGGTCACTCGCTCTCAGCTCCACCTTCGGACGAGTCCGTAGAGCCGAGTGGTCCTTACCCAGAGCTAGTGGGCTGCCTCATGTACCTGATGACCTGCACTCGTCCTGACCTTGCGTACCCTCTTGGCCTTCTGGCTCGCTACGTGGCTCCTGGTCGGCACCGAAAGGTGCACATGGATGCTGCTAAGAGGGTACTACGCTACTTGTGCAGTACATCGGGCATGGGGCTCGTGCTTGGAGGACGGAGCGACGTTGTCCTCACTGGGCACTCAGACGCTTCTTGGGTTGACGACCAGGCTACGCAGCGGTCGTCACAGGGTTGCACCTTCAGTCTTGGCTCTGGTTCTGTTTCTTGGCGTTCTACACGCTCGTCTTCAGTTCTCAGCTCCAGTTGTGAGGCTGAGATCTACGCCACAGCCATGGCTGCACAGGAGTTACGCTGGCTCACCTACCTGCTGACCGACTTGGGAGAGCGGCCTCGTTCTCCTCCAGTGCTGTACGTCGACAACAAGGCAGCCATTGCCTTGTGTGAGGAGCACAGACTGGAGCACAGAACGAAGCACATCGCTCTGCGTTACTTCCTGGCTCGAGATTTGCAGCAGCGTGGTCAGCTTCGTCTGCGTTACGTGGCCACTCGGGCCAACACTGCTGATATATTCACCAAGGCACTTCAGTCTGGTGATCATCAGCGTTTCTGCACCGTGCTAGGGCTTGTGCCCACTTTTCCTCACTTGCTGTAGGCTTTGCTTGTACTGTGATCTATATATATATACCTGCATGCTTGTTTTGCTAGGTAGAGATCACTCTGCTGTTTGTGTTGCATATATACCCCTGCATGTGAACTGGTCTTGTGGCCGCTTGCTTGTGCTCAGAATGCGTGGTGATCTTGAGATCCACCCTGAGCTTTGCTTTGCTTTGTTCTCTTGCTTGACCGGTCTTGTGACCTCTGGTTGTTCTTGCTATCCCCCACTTTGCCTATGGGGGTGTGTCAAACTATGTTTCTCTGTTGTAGGCTGTAGTGGGGTAGCCTCTACTGAGTACAACACTTTAGGGTTAGACATTGCCCTACTTGTACTCATCCTTGCTTTCTAGTCAATCATTTCCTGCCTATACTTCTGACAATTATACCCCACTTTGACTATGGGGGTGTGTCATAATGTAGTTTCTCTAGCCTACAGTGGGGTACTCTGTAATGAGTATGACCCCTTAGGGTTTCCTATATGTATCCACCTGCTTGCTAGTGAACATCCTCCTTTGCTCATTTCTCTCTTGCCTAGCTAGGTAAACCCTAGCTATGGCTCCTAACTCTCGCTACTATCTTCACACCTCACTTGCTGGTTGCTTGACTTGCTCTTGTTGTACACTGCTATATATCTTATACCTGCATGTTTTCTCTTGTTAGGTTGTGATCAGTGTACTGCCTTGCTATTATATACCTCTGCATGTGAACTGGCCTTGTGGCCACTTGCTTGTGCTCAGAATGCGTGGTGACTTTGTAATCCACCCTGAGCTGTGTTCTCTTCTGCAGACTGGTCTTGTGACCGCTTGTGTTTGCTGTCCCCTACTTTGCCTATTGGGGTGTGTCAAATTACAATTGTATCTCTAGGCTACAGTAGGGTCACTCCTTAGTGAGTACAACACTTTAGGGTTAGGTTTCCCCTACTTGTACTCACCTCTTGCCTAGTTCACTCATTCATTCCTAGTTCTATTCTTGACAGAATGCCTTCTCATAAAGTTTCATATCGTAACAAATACCGTGGTAATGCGCACAATTGTTCCAGGAGTTCGGTTGGAGGGAGGGGGGATTACCGTATGCTTGTTGGAGATAAAAACGTAAGTTGTTATGCATCTCATAATAAGTGTTACTCGGTGTGCTAAATGTGTGCTTAATGAAGTAACATTTTGAAGGTGGCTGCATATGCTGTTCATATAACCTATCTCATAATCGATGTACTCAATGCCTTATTATCCAGCTGTTCATTTTCTCTTAATAGCTTCGCTCCCACAGGTAGGAAAGCAGAGCCCCGAATGAAGCAAACCCCAGATTCGGGGGTTTCTCAAGCCTCCACCACCCTGGCTGCCTTGCTCGGGCAGAGAGGTTCGGCAAATGTAGGTGCGGAGAGTGGGTCTGGGAGCGTAGGCCCAAACCAAGCCAACCCTTCTCCTCCGCGCTCACCTTCTTTACTCTTTTCTTCTGCTACGCCTCTCCCTTTTCCTTCTCTTCACCTCGCCGCTCCAGCCCTACACTCAAGGCGTTGCAAGAACACCCAGGAGCCCAGAGAAGCTGCCACAATGAAGTTCAGCCCAAGTAAGTCCACGCCCTGCTGTCGTCTCGCGGTGCCACGTTGGGTCGCTTGCTCTACCGCGAGCTTCGCTGCGTGGAGTACGGGTCGTTTCGAAGTTCGTTGGTTGTTACGCAGTCCTTGAGCGTTTCGCCACTTGTCCGCCTTACCTGTAGCCAAAAGGATTTATTAGCGCGGCGTGGCGCGGCAAGCCAGCGACCTAGATCATGGCTGTGGGTGGGCGATAGTCGCAACAGTCTAGTCGTGGGGTGAGGGGATTGGCGGGCTGGTGCAGTTTCCGCGTGGAAGATCCACGGCGAAGATGGTATGGAATCGATTCTGTCTGGCCTCTGTTAGGAGATCAGCAATTGCTAGGTCTTCGACGGTAGATCTGCGGCAGTTCGCGCTTAGGGTTTGAGGAGGCGCCTCAGTTGTCGCGGAATGCGTTCGTGCTTCATCGACAACGTAATTCAAGAAGAACGCGTGTAATGTGTGCTAAAACGTGTGCTGGGAGCTCTTAGTGTTGGCCGTGTAGTCAGCTCGGGCATAGAATCGGAAGCAGGTAGAACAATCGGTCAGCTAAGCACCGCACGCAGCCGGTAGCCGCACCGGATGTGCCCTTCCTCTTGCGCCGCTATGAATGATCCTAATCGTGCTGCTCTCGTGGTGCCTCGGTCACTATCACTCCTCCCATACCCCCTCGTTGCTCGCAACCTCGTCCTGCGCCTGCTCACAGCGTGTACATGTTCCTCTTTCCTCTTTCCACCTTCTCCTTTTCCCCTTCCCCCTTCCCCGTCCGCTTCCTCCTTACACTCTTTCCCCCTTCCTCCTTGTCCCTTCCTCCTTCAACCTCTATTCTTCCCGCTTCCCCGTTCCCCGTCGGCGCGCAGGAGTGAGCTCGTCCCGGCGCAAGTCGCGGAAGGCGCACTTCACGGCGTCGTCCAGCGAGCGCCGCATCATCATGAGCTCCAGCCTTTCGTCGGAGCTGCGCAACAAGTACAACGTGAGTCCCCATCGCGCGCACGCCGCGCCCTGCGCACGTTTCGTGCAATGTTTAGTCTCAGCGGGGGAGCGCACGCAGGTGAAGTTGAAAGAGGACTGCTCTGTTACGGTGTAGGTTGCACGGACCCTGAAACGGAGCCGCAAACGCCTTTTTGGGGCTAGCTTTGTGCCACGCCTGTGAGAGGTAGTGAGGGGGCACTACACGAGCAGCGATGGTAGTGTTCAAGCGGGGGCGGAACCCTAGCTCAGGACGAGCGATGAGAGGCGAAGGAAGCAGTGTTACAGGCACTCACGTTGCCCATAGTTTCTGTCCACGGCGCATGCTGATTGGTTTAGTCAGTCTGCACGTGTGCTAGACAAGGCTCGTGCATGTATACCGATCCCTGCCGTCCCACTTCTCCTGCGAAACGCGTGCGTCGCGCCATGGACCTGGCAATCACAGTGTCTTCGCTCCCTCCGCATTCACCCATGCCCCGTGATTGTGGTCTGCGTATGCGGGTGTTTTCCAATGTTGGTGTGCGCGCGGCAGGTGCGGTCGGTTCCGATCCGCAAGGACGACGAGGTGCAGGTGGTGCGCGGCACGTACAAGGGGCGTGAGGGAAAGGTGGTGCAGGTGTACCGCCGCAAGTGGGTCATCCACATCGAGCGCATCACGCGCGAAAAGGTCAACGGTGAGTCAACGCCCTGCCGCCCGCCTCTGATATGAGCTATTTGTCGCGTTGCTGCACCGGCAGACACGCGGTGCTGCGGCCTACCAGGTTCGTGTTGCTGCGCTAGCGGGCACGCGCTGCTGCTGAGCTATCAGACACGTGTTGCTGCGGTAGGGGGCATGTGTTACTGGGATAGCAGGGACTTAAAGGCTGCATCACCATTGGGCGTTTGAGCAGCTGTGTGTGGGATTGCGGGCTGATTCTGGAGGCTATGGGTTCTGGTGATGGCGCTCCGGCTGATGGGTCACGCTGTTATTCTTAACAGCGTGCTGCTGCATCCTCTCTTGTGCTGTGCTGTGCTGTGCTGTGCTGTGCTGTCTTGTGTTGCGTGCTATGCCTTACTGTTCTGACCCGTGCTGTGCTATAACATGCGAACTGCTGTCGCTGTTCTGTGTGGTGCTCTGTGTGCTGTGCTGCTGTGCCATGTGCTTCCCCGTGGTGTCCCATGCGGTGGCGGACGTGTGTGTGTGGTGCGTGTGTGCGTGTGTGCGTGGGCGTGCATGTGGTGCGTGCAGGAGCGACGGTGAACGTGGGAGTGCACCCGTCCAAGGTGGTGATCACGAAGCTGAAGCTGGACAAGGATCGCAAGGCGCTGCTGGACCGCAAGGCCAAGGGCCGCCTCGCGGACAAGGGCAAGGGCAAGTACACAGAGGAGACCGCGCAGCCCATGCAAGACGTCGACTAAATTACCGCCCCGCCCGCCCTGCAGCCGCCCTGTCGGGTGTCCCATCCGCTCTCTGCCTCGCCCCCGCGTCTGTGCTTCCCTCGGTCTTCGGTCCTGGTTGCTGGTTCCGCCCTTCCGCCCTCGCGCCTGGTCGCCGTGTATACGTGTGTAGGCATGTTTAGGAGCAGGCAGGGCTGGCATGGCACTGATGGCTTGGTCTGTTGGGTACCGTATCTCTTTAATGGAAGAATCTAGTTGTGCAAGTGTACTTGTAGCTTTTACAAGTGATGGTTCCTCAATAGGTGGGACCACAGTTGATTCAATACCTTGGAGTTTAGGGTTGGCAATGTGCTTTAGATGGCAACAGGTTTGCAACAGAGCATACCGTACCATGCCTTTGAGGACACAATGCTGGATGGATTGCTACTAGTACACTCTCCACCTCGGTCTCTAATACGAAAGTACTGCATCGGCGTGATGACAACTGCTCTAAATTCAACGGCTAAATGCACCCAGGGAGTGCCCATAACTAGCAAGCTTTGTCGCTGGCACGTGAATTCCATAGTGCGGCTGACGAGCCTTTGCCATCCTGTCACACCCAGATGGCCTGGGGAATGAACGACCTGCCAGGTGACACACATGCATGCGGGTGGTTGCTTGGCCTGTTCACAATATGGATTACGGACGCATAGTGGACTGCGGCACAAGGTGCTGTGCGAATGACAAGGGATGGCATGCGGATGATGCAGGGGAGTGGGGAGTACCTATGGGCCAGCGGGGAATGCAGTGGCAGGGACGGGTAAGTGCTGCTAGTGGCAGGGATTTGGATGCAGTGGTGATGACAGAAAGGAATGCAGATCGTGGCAAGGAAGCCGAGAGATGCATGGGGAGTTGTGAGTGGACGCACGGTGGCAGAGGCGGGCATGGCATGGCAGCAGTGTGCGTGCATACCACATGGGTGCAGCGACTGCGGGTGAGAGAGGGGCGAGCATGGGAATGCTGCTGCTGCGCGGCCCCCTGTGCACCCTGGTGAGGGGGAGGAGGGGAGAGGACGGAGCGGCGCAGGCGAGATGCGGATGGCAAGGGCAATAGAAATAGGAAGTGAGTTCAGCACTCACTGCCACTATCATTGAGTGAAACTCACGGATCCAGTTTCAGTGCGATAAATAACCAGAGGGAGGATGCATGCACATACACACTCGAATCCAACCTAGGGCACCACTCACGTGACGCCTGCTTCTGCCAGGTGGCGGTCTTGGATTGGCCATGAGCCTGTGATGGCTTCCGGGCCCCATGCCACCACGGCACCCCCAGCAGACGCTGATGGTGCAGAGGTGGATGAGGGAGGGGCGGTGCAGGGGATGCGTGCATGCATGGCAGCATGTACTGCCGCTGCCACCACTGCTGCTGTGTCTGATGGCTTGCTGCCGCCTGATGGGGAGACAACGAGTGGTGCAGGCGAGAGGGGCAGGAGGACGGGGGATGGAGGGAAGACAGCAAGTGAGCTGTCTGTATGGCACCGGAAGGGCACCACAGGGGCCCAGTGCTGATAGCAACAGAGGGTTTGCTCAATCGTGCGCATTGACTGTTGCAGCGACTCACAGGTGAGTTGCATGAGAGCTGGCGCACAACTGAACGGTGCCGTGCTGCTACGGGCATCTGGTTTTGCCCATGGGTTAGGAATGAATGGGATGAGTGGTGGGAGTGGAAGGGGGCAGGGATGAGTGACTGACCGTGGAAGAGCAGCACCTTGATGTACTTGCTGTGGCGCGCCACATCCATGCTCCATACCTGCCCACGCACGCGAGAAGAATGCAAGTGGAACGCGGTGTGACGAGCAATGCAGAGAGCTCGGTGGGAAATGTGCAAGTGAGGGTGAGGGTGAGGCACAAGTGCCAGGCTAACTCGCCAACACCACCAACCTGCCATCACGCCTCACTCACTCACTCACTCACTGTCAGCGCGGTAACATCTGAGTCGCCGCACGTGCCTTGTGTGAGCGTGCTTCCCAGACTCACCATGAGGGCATCGTTGCACCGTGCTCCTGACCACGGCAGGGGCTCCACTCCCAGCAACTGCGCACAGAAATGCTCCCTCTCCACCATCCAATCCACCTGCGCGCACAGCACACACACCCACAAACATGCACGCACCCACACAGAGGCAGCCACGAGGCACAGGTGCTTCAGATGCCCCCCCATGTGAGCAGCACTGCAGCAAAGCGTGCACGCATGGCAGTGGCTTGTGCCGTGCTGGGTGTGAGGAGCGCACAGGCGGCACGTGTGTGCGGGTGTGATGAGTCACCTGGGCGGCTGATGGCAGCACGAGGAAGGAGGCCGAGTTAGAAGCACGCTGGGATAGCTGGTAGAGAGGAGGTAGTAGAGGGGAGGTGATAGAGGACGGTTAAGGGGAGAAGGAGGGCTTTAGCGAGAGCGTGCAACAAGGCATGCAGATATATGGGTTGGCGCACGCATGAGAAGAGGAAGCAGGGAGATGAAAGGGATGGGTAGAAGCGTGACGGCGTGTTGTGTGCATCCAGCAAGTTGTGTGATGATGCAAGCATGTGATGTGACAAGATGTAGCATCCTAGGTCCATCATGTAAGAAAGCACCATACTACGCAGTATCTTTTTCCCAACAATCCACCGCCCCTCTCTCACCATCACAAACAGGCATCCACTGCAGCAGCCACATGCCCAGCCCCCCAGCAGATGCATCATGCCAAAATACATTGTCTTAATATTCTAAGCCACCCCCAGCACTCCACCTTCTCTTCAATCAACCCCCACACCCCCCTCCAACCCCCTCCCACCCTTCCCCACCCCACTCTCACCGTGTGCACATAGCCATCCACAGCAGCAGCCACCTGGTCGCCTCGTCTCAGCCACTCCACCCGCGCACTGCTCTCCCGCACCCGCCTCTCGCCCTCCTCCCCGCCCCGCACCCCAAACGCATGCATTGACGGTGGCAGCACGTGTGGCGGCGCGGTGAAGCCTGCACGCGCGTACAGGTGCTCGCCCACGTCTGAGTAGAGCACCTGAGGGAGGAGGGGGCGGGAATGTGCCATTGAAATGAGTCGACTCATGAGTCACCGCGGTGAAGCCTGCACGCGCGTACAGGTGCTCGCCCACGTCTGAATACAGCACCTGAGGGAGGAGGGGTGGGAATGCGCCATTGAAACGAGGTGCCATTGAAACGAGGTGCCATTGAAACGAGGTGCTTTTTGAGTCGACTCAACAGTCACCGCGGTGAAGCCTGCACGCGCGTACAGGTGCTCGCCCACGTCTGAATACAGCACCTGGGGAAGAGGGGGGCGGGAATGGGGGGTGAGGGGAATAGGGGAGATGGGTGATACGGGAGCAAGAGAAAAGGTGGCGCACGGAAATGGGGGTTGGAGCGGATAGGCATGGCAGAGCAGAGCAGCACGCAGTGTGAAAGAATAATCGGATCTCATCCCATGATGAACGAGAGGCAACAGCATGCGAGAGAGGGCCGGCGTAGAGTGAGTGAGCGGCAGCAGTGCGCGTGTGGCGCATTGTGGGAGTTGTCAAATCTGCTTACGCTGCCTACCTAGAGTGCATTTAGTGCCTCTAGTGCTGGCAGTGCTGGCAGTGCTGGCAGTGCTTACAGCAGCGAGGGCGGAGGGGTCGGACTGTGCGAGCAGGGGAGGCACGGCGCGGCACAGGTGGGTGGCCAGGCCCTGACCTGGTGGGCAGAGGGGGCGTGGGGTGGAGTGTGGCTGTATGTTGTATGGCGAGAGAAGAACATGCTAGGGTGGACTCAAAAGGCAGGAAGAGGGGCAGGATGGAGCAGGATGGAGCAGGATGGAGCAGGATGGAGCAGGATGGAGCGTGGTTGTATCGTGAATAGAATGGCAGGGAGATGTGGGAGGCAACCATGTGCCTGAGGGGAAGCAGTGCAGGTGCTGCACTGGTGTGCGTGCTGTGCAGGGTGGGGGGGCTGCACTCTCTATCCCCCTGTCGCTCACCTCTCATTGCGGGCGGTGTGAACACAGACGCAATGCCATACGCGTTCCCCTTGCGTGCTCGTGATGGTGAGTCTGACGGTGCTGCTGCTGGTTGTGCTGCCGATGGTGCTGCTGACGATGTGGGTGCGTGGGGAGGGGAAGGTGGTGGCGGCGAGGAGGAAGCGAGGGCAGGGAGGAGGAGAAGAGCGTCCTGCAGGGCAGAGGGGCATGGCATGGCATGGCAGGGGGAAACGGGGATGGACGGGTGGAATGGAATGCTTCAGATGCTTCATAAGGCGAACTCAGAGGCGAGCCAAAACGCCATGTTTGCGGTGCAGCAGGATTCAGAATCACCTCTGAAACTCTTCCCCCCCTCCTCCACCCACCCTGCCCCCAACCCACCATCCCCCCCCCCACTCCCCCACAGCGGCACAGTGGCACGTCACGTGGCGGTATGAGGTGACTTTTGAGTCGACTCAAAAGTCCCCCCCAATCGACCACAGCGACACACGGGCACGGCACCTGGCGGTATGTCTCTAGCGACTCCAGCACTCTCCTGTGCTCCACCCTGCCCGCAACCCACCATCCCCCACCTCTTCCCCCCATACACACACGGGCACGGCACCTGGCGGTATGTCTCTAGTGACGCCAGCACTCTCCTGTGCTCCACCCTGCCCGCCCTGCCGCCCCCACCGCTGCTGCTGCTGCCGCATGGCACGGACACGAACGCCACACTCTGCTCCCCCGTGCTGCTCGCACTCGTGCTGGCAGAGCCGCTGGCAATGGCGCTGGCAGTGGCATGGGTAGGCACGGGCAGGTGTGGCAGTGCTTGGTGCTCCTCGGGTGTGCGTGCCTCTGCTTGCTCCTCTGACCCATCCGCGTCTGGTGGGAGGGGGCACATGGCATGAGGAGCAGAGGCGGAACGAGAGATTAGGATGAGCGCGGACATGGGTGCAAAGCGGTGAAGAGATGACTTGCGAATGCAATGCCGGCGCATGTGCATATGCACACACCCCTACATGCACAATGGCACCCGCCCCCATGCAAGCAGCAGGCAGGCGCAGCAGCAGGCAGGTTCAAAAATACGGTCGTGGCTCTCAGCCGCACGCACTGGCATGTAGCCCAGCCAGTCAAACAGCCACCGCCACCACCACCGCCACCACCACCGCCTCTCTTGCTCTCGCACGCATCAGCTCTAGAAGCACATGGCATGACGTGGCATCAGAATGACGTGGCACGACCTGATACGAGGGCCCATGTGCGCAGATTGGCTTGCGCCCATGCATGGCTGCCCAGCTGCTGCTCGCGCTGCAGGAACTGGGGGCGGGGATGGGTCGGGGAGGGGGAGAGGGGATGCGGAAGGAACGAGGGGGAGGGGATGGGGGGAGAGGAGAATAGGGAGGAGGAAAAGAATTGGGAGGAGGGGGGAGAGAGCAACACAGAGTCCCAAGATTCGTCTGTACAGCCTCGGGAACGGAGGGTGAGGAGGAAGCAGGGGGGGATGGGAATCAGGAGGGGGAGAGAAATTGGGAGGAGGGGAGAGCATGAATCAAGGAAACGACACGTGAACCGGGAAGAGGAAGTTGCAGGGGGGAGGGAGCGGGGAAGGTGTGAGGGGGGTGGGTGAGGGGGAAGAGGGTTGACAACGCGGTAAGGGGAAGAAGCAGTAGGGAGAGCGGCAGAGCGTTGAATGCAAGCCATCGGTTGATGAATTATTCAGAACTCAAGACGAGCATCTCGCAGCGACAGTTAGGAAAGGGGCACGGTCCGAACAACGAGCAGCAGGCGGAAAAATCTCGCAGCGTGTCGCGCGTCTTAGCGAGGAAATGGCAGTGAGCGAATGCGCGGAAATCACTCCGACTCGGTGGAAGTCTACAGTCGACTTGCAAGAACGGAGTGCGTTGAACGAACCCGACTCGGCGCGCAGCTGACCTGTTGGAGGGTCAACGCTGGCGCCCACGTGGTGTGCTGCGACACTTGGATCTCGCGACACTCGCGCGGGCTGGTTACCTCGACGACGCGAAGCGAGCTCAAGGGAAAGAGTGATGCGGTAAGGGAGGCCATGGCGTGACCGTTGGTAGCAGTGTAATGCACACGAGAAGAGGTGATGCTGGCGCGCCAGTGAAGACATTTGGAATCCGAAGTCCAGCTCCTGCAGTACAGGCAATCGCATACTCGCTATACGGTCGGGAATTCCTGCGATTGCTCTCTTATGTGAGTGCATGGTAAGGAGTAAAAACACCTCAACGGGTTCCTGTTTATACAACTGAAAGAGGCTTCAGTAAAAACAGGAGATATCGGATCCGTGGTTGGTTATGTACACTCAGTTCAGTTTGCCACATCGGATTATGCTCCTTGCACATAAGTTTATTACATGATTACTTTGATAGATGCTGAATATATACGGTAGTACATCAGCACGCTTTGCTTCTACAATTTTTGCAGAACAGCAAGCCACTGCCCCATTTCCAGTATACTATTCTACTTTTACAATGTTATGTACTAGTAAATGCAGGTCACGATCATCTGTTGGCCTCTACTCTTTTCTCTGCATGCTCCACCTGCACAAGGGTTGACAAGAAGAGACAATGCAAGTGCGGCAGGACTTGAGGACGGGGGGAAGAAAGAAGGAGGATGGAAGCACAGGAAGAGGGGCAGGGCAGCCCTAAATGAGCGATTTGCAGTGAGCTACCGTATGAGCAGCATACCTGCGCAGACCAATCAGTGGTGGCCACGTAGTACCCAAAGATGGCGGTTTGGATTGCCTCCCCCACAATTATGGATAGCCAAAGGCCCTGGGTGGTCATGTGGGAAGACAGGCGTGAGATTTTGAAAGAATGAGCCCCATTTCGAAAAACCTGGTTAGAGAGAGATAACAGCGAGAATGTGGGTCCGTGGAGTTGGTGTGGCGGGATTGGAGAGCATGAGCTGACTGCGTTTTCCTCACATGCAAGGCCGTGCTGAAAGGGCAGGCCAGTGATTGCCCTGTGTGCGTGCGTGTGCCAGTACAAGCAGCAACGTACAGAAACGCCGAGGTGGAAGGGGTGGAAGGCGAGGCCGTAGGCGAGGGGCAGAGCGATTGCATAGAAGGTGAAGCCATTCACGCCCGTGCCCACTGCTTGCTGCCCTGACCCCCGCAGCACTCCTGGTGTGGGAGGGCGGAGCAGGTAGTGGGAATTGTGGAAAGGGGAGGAAGTGCTATCTGAGTTGACTAAGCACAGCACCGCAAAGCGCAGGATGGCACATCGGGGGGTTGGAAAAAGCGGGGGGAAATGAGGTAGGCGTTTGATTTGAGAGCATGAGGGGGAGAATGCAGCAAAATCAAACACTGAGGCAGCCGGCGGGGAAAATGTAGCTAAGAGAGAGGCAGTGGGGTGGGTTAGACGGGTGCACCTGAGAGGATGGTGGGGAGGCAGAGGCCCGGTTGTGACACAATGAGGAAGGGCATGAGTGTGCGCACGAGGGCAGCCACGTCGGGAGCAGAGGCACCGGTGAAGAAGAGGATGAGAAAGTCACGGATGAAGAGCAGGAAGAGCGCTATGAGCGCGGAGAGCAGCACCGATATGCACATTGCCACGGCCACCGCCCGCCGTGCTGCTGCTGGGCTCTTTGCTCCCAGCGCGTTGCTCACCCGCACACTGAGAAAGAGGGGCGCAGGGGTGACCGGGGGGGGGGGGGGGGGGGGGTTGGTGGGGAGAGGGGGATATATATAGCTACTGAGCTGGCTCAGAAATTGTACCGCCACTTTGCTCTTGCTCCTATCATATTGTTCGCCTGCACACAGATGGGGTTAAGGGGCGAAAAGGAGAAAGGGAGGATTTGTGCGGAAAAAGGGGGGGTAGGGCAGGTGAGTGTATACAGAATGGAGGGGTCGAGATGCGGGTGATTGTGATACACTAGTTACTGACGAGCTGACAGTCCTGGGAGAATAGAAGCTCTCAGCAAACATGTAAGGTCGGAAATTGAAGGGTATATCCAAGTTGTGGCGTGGGGTGGAGTGGTGTAGAGCGGTGTGAGGTGGTGGAGCGGCATGAGAGGTGAGCGCACCTGGCGGCGATGCCAAAGGCGAGTGAGAACATGAAGCAGAAACCAGCAGTCTGTAAACTGCACACGGAAGGATGGAGGGGAGGGGGAGGGGGGAAGGGGGGTTGGGGGAGGATGAACAAGGAACACATTAGATGGCATGGCATGCGGGAAGAAAGGACGTTGAGGGTTGAATGCTTGTGGCGAAGAACGGCCGCCAAGAGACGAGTGTGTATAGGCTGAAGCACATACGATAAGTTCAGCTTCGGAGACACTATGACAAAAAATTGAAGGATCCAGGATTTGGAGTTCAGAAGAACGCGGTCAAGCTGAATAACGGCCGTCTGAATCACCACATATCAGCGCACCTTATGGTCATGGCTGCGACGTTGACAGCAGGGTTGGGTAGCAGGCCGGAGACAAGAGTGACGATCTCAAAGAACCACCACTCCAGACTGCCATGCCGGGGGGATGCAAGGAGCGGGCCACGAAATCGGAGGTGTGGGCAGGGATTGGGAGGTGTGGGTCAGGGATTGGGAGGTGTGGGTCAGAGATTGGGAGGAGTGGACCAGAGATGGCACTAGAGGTGCCTGAAATATCGTCTCATCACGCGCAGGGTTGGGCGGCAGACGGAGACAAGAGCAACAGTCCGGAAAGCCCACTCCAGGATCCACAGCTCAATCCCACCACGACATAGCACAGGACGACACAGCCACAGCTTATGAGAGTCGTTCCTGAGAATTCTCAGTTTTGTTGCAATCTCTTTCTAAGAGTTGTATGTACAGGGGAAAAAAACTAAACAAAAAAACAAAAACAAAAAACTCCAAAAGCACCTGACACCTCACCATATCATGGCACAGGAGGGCACTGCCACAGTGAGGTAGGGCCACCAGCCGGAGAAACAGAGGGTGAGCGACCAGCCGCGCCAGCAGCGGGAGAGCAGTTGATGGGAGCTGTCAAACAGAGCGAGGTAGAGCAGTGCGAGGAGCAGCTGGAAGAGCAGCGTGAGCGAGAGGGCCATGGCTGCTCCTGTGAAGCCGAGGGCGAACGTGTGGATGAGGAGGTAGGAGGCGAGGGAGAGGAAGAGGAGCGAGACGAGGGAGATGAGGGTGAGGGGGAGGGTCACGCCTTGGACCTAGGGATAGGGAGGGAGGATGCATGCCGAGGGAGACGAGGAGAAAGGGGAGGGCGCGGGAAAAAAGGAGTGTTGGAATAAGGAAGGGAGTGAAAGAAAAAGGTGTGACGGAGTAGAAATATGCAAGAAAGAAAAAAAAAAGAAGAAAAAAGGAAAGTCTGAGCGGGAATGTAGTTCAATGCAGGCAACGCTAGGAGGTGCACAAGCCGCCTGACAGGCAACATCGATGGAAGCTGCGCCTGCTTGTATCCCAACGCCCATAAAGTACATTACTAGATACAAGCAGATAGTGGATGCCAACACAGAGCACGAACACCCTGGTGTCGAACTGGAGGTGGGGTTCATAGACGAATTTCCAACCCAATCTACCGATTTCGCTCTGCAGTTCCCTTTCCGATTTCGCTTATTTGTCGAGAACCCAAGCTGGGAACCTATCTCTTTGCGTGATAGTCATAAGCAGCTGACCTGCATGAACTTGGTGATAGGGAGGAACGCGGCGGACGCCACCAGGCCCGGGATCTCCCATGCAATGTACAGCGCTGCCCCGCTCGCTATGGCGTGGTCCTGGAAAATGGAAGGGGACGGAGAGGAGAGAGAGCAGGATAAGGGGGCATTGGCAAGGGAAGGGCGAGAGCAAGGAGGAAAGCCAGAGCCATTTGGTTTTACACTGTGAAATTACATGAAGGGCTAAAACACATTACTGCAACCTCTTCGACCTCTGTAAGCAGCAGCAGCAGCAGCAGCCGCAGCCGCAGAAATTCTGTAGCGAGCCAAAACTTCTTTTGAGGCGCTTCAGGAAGTGTCTCAAAACCTTCGAGTCGATTCAAACTTTTACTCAAAAGTATCACTTCGTGTTGACTCGCCCACAACAAATGAGCGCACCTGGCCTGTGAAGAGCAGCAGCGGTCGCGTGGCGAGCCAGCAGGCGGAGATGGGGAGGCAGGCGAGGGTGAGGATGAGGTGCACGCGCTGCAGCATGGTCCCCAGGTTCGCCAGGTCCCCTGCTCCGTATGCCTGCCCGCACACCGTTTCCATGGCGCTCGCCAGGCCTTCCTGAGGACGCATGCACGCGTGGGGTAACAGGTATGGGGGAAACGACGTGGACGGGTATGGGGGAAACGACGTGGACGGGTGGGGGTGGCAGCGTGGACGGGTGGAGCAAAGGGGAGAGGGAAATTGGAGTCGAGTCAAATGGCACACAGCGGGTGGGGTGAGGGCGTTTGGGAGGGTGAAAAGGGGAAGGGGAGGGAGGGGGGGGAGAGGTCGGGGAGGGGGGAGGGGGGATGTGTGCGGGGACGACGAGTAGGGACGGCGGAATGGGACTGCCGCAGGTCAAGTGTGTACGCATCGTGAGCCTCCCATCCCCCCCCCCCTCTTTCCCACATCTTCCCTCTCCCAATTTCCTCCATCACCCACCCCCCTCCCCCCCCCCCCCCCCCCACTTTTAAATTGGAAAATTTTGTTTGAATTCTCAAAAACAGATTCCTGTTCTGGGCGTGGATGGGGTTACCAGCAGCGAGAAGCCAGTGACGTTCGCGAGCGCGGTGGCGATGGAAGCACACGCGAGCTCCTGCGTGCCCAGATGCCCCACGAACGCGAGGCACAGCAGCTGCATGAAGCTGTTCACCGCCATCGTGCCCGCTACCGGCAACCCCACGCTGCACTGCGCCGCTGCCTCCCCCACCCACGACGCCGCTCCGCACTCCACCGCCGCCTCGCGCTCGTGCAGCAGAACGTACTCGTTATGAGGTGCCGCGGTATCGGCTCCTTGGCATTGAGGGGGGGTGAGGAGGGAGGCGGTCGCGTCGTCTTGCCCGGCGTCAAGGCGGAGCGCGTGAGCCGTCGCGCGCTCCGGCACGTCCACCCTCCTATGGTCCACTGGAACTGGCGCCATGGCTGGCAGATCGGATCGTATCAAATCCGAATTCTCTTATCCGGCGCCGCTACCTTGAGAAGATGATCGTGCCCCCGAGAACGGTTGAGATTGCTCCGGAGGTGGACGCTGACGGTCAAAATTGAGGGCTAAGCTTCGTTGTGCTCCGCAAGAAGATAATGTAGAATGTGGAGTGATCGTAACCTTATGATGGAATAAGAGTCGGTGTTGAAATGGTCGCGGTCCCGAAGAATAACAACGATCTGATTCTATGGTGCACGGGAGGTCAGCCGAAGCTTGAATCAGCCATGCGATGGCATTCCAAGACTCGTTACACCGACTGACAACCAAACAAGCTGAGCTGTCGCACATTCCCGAAAAATCCTCTTCGGAACAACACGGGGTTGCGATGTCGCAAATACCTCGTCATAAAATTCGTCTGATGATCAAATTGTTGTCGAGCGTTTTGCTGACGTCGCAAATTGTTCAGAGCTTCATTCGCAGGTCGTCGTAAGACGTCGTTGGGAGTCGTAAAACGGTCGCATGTTACGAAGTGCTTTCTTCGCAACAATCTGGAATGCGGCCTGAGAATCTTTGCAACACCCAAACACGATTCACAACACCCCTGAACTTGAATCTGGGACTTTCTAGGCCAATCGTCGCTCGCACCTTGGAACCATGCACGGGACGCGTCCCAGATTTCGCTTTCGGGAACGGTCTTTACGGAATGAGAGAATTTTTAGAGCTGTATTTCGTTAATCGAACTTGGTGTACGATACCAGCCAGCTTCGGAATGGTACACGCTATAAAAAATCATAACACATACCAATACGGTACCATGGGAAGATGACAACTCTGAATATCCACACAAAAAACAAAAACATTCACTCAGCAACACACCTGCACCATATTATATATAAGCTGCTGCAATGGAAGAGAAGATCTACACTTCGTCACACAGCGTGCACATACAGTAAACAATACAAACTGATTGCGTTATTGAATGTTAAAGGAAGTCCCTAAGACCTGGGCCTGATTTTACGCAGCGGCAACGGATTGCTGAACAGGTCCTCCAAGTCTTCAGGGTCTCCCATTTGCATCGCCTCCATCTGCTCCAACACCTCCCTGTCTTCCTTCCTCAGCCCCTTCACAAAGTTCTGCTCATCCTTAAAAAGCTCAGCAAACCCTCTTCTGAGGCCCTCAAAGAGCTTCAATTCATCCTTGCCTGCTTCCACCACCTTCTCCTCCAGCTGTATCACCTCCGCCACCACTGCCTTCTCTGCCTGCACCACCTTCTCTTCAAACTGCAACACGTCAGCCACCAATGCCCTCTCCACCGCCTCCACCTTCTTCTCCAGCCGAGCAAATAGGGGCTGCTCGGCAGGGCACGTGTTATCTGTGGTGACGAAGTCTGCAAAGTTGAGCCCCACGGACTGTGCAGATCGCTCCAGCTCTGGGATAATGCGTGGCGGGATGGTGCGGCTGCGAGTGTACAGCACCGCCCCACCATACCCGTCCCAGGCGTCGTTGCTGCCGCGGTAGTAGACAAAGAAGTAGTCGTCCTTGGTGTCACTTACGTTCGACGAGATGATGAACCTGCAAGGACCATTTGTCCGCATCAGAGGGTCACAGATAACAACAGGGGAAACTTGCATTAGGATAAGGTGTAGCGGCTCATATATAATAAAGAAAACACTGACCCTGCCACATTAGCCTATGCCCCCAGCCGACTTACCTACTGTCTTGCAATGGACGCATTATGTTTTATGAATGAACATTTGCACGACAAGCTCACACCTTTCCAGCTATTACCCCTTCACCATTTCTTCCCCTTAGATCCGTCAAAATCTTCTGAACGATTAAAAACATATACAGCGTCCTCTTTCTCCCACTCGCTTCCCCTTCCCTCTTTTCCCCTTTCCCGCCAACCACCCCCCCAACCCCCCCTCCCCCCCCCCCCCCCCCCTCTCTCCCCGTACCCCACTCACCAGTTGTCCTAGTAGTGGAGAAAAACGGTTTTCCTATTCCCAATCTCCTTTTCACCCTTAACCAATTCTCCTTCCCTCTTCACCCAACCTCCCCTTCCCTTCCCCCTCCCCCAGCCTCACCCCTTCCCCCCACCCGCTCACCAGTCGTCCTGGTAGTGCAGGAACTCGTTATCATGGTTCAGCAGCACGCCGGGCTGCGCGGGGTCCTGCACGAAGTCCTGCAGCGCGGAGCGCGTGAAGAACCCGCCGTCGGGCGTGTTGATGCGCCACGTGATGTCCACGCGGAACTGCCCCTCACCCGTGGGCTGGAACGTGTGCAGCTGGCAGTCGTACGTGTCGAACGTGGGGTTCAGCCCGCTCGTGATGAACCACACCCCGTCCAGCTTCCCCACGTCGAACTCCGCCACGAGCGCTTCGGCGGGCGGGAGCGGGAAGAGGTTCTCGTCCTCCTTTTGCGGGACGCAGCCGGACTTGGTGATGGCGCACGCGTTGAAGCGGTCAACGACCTGGTTCTCGAACAGGTCTCCGCACCCGATCTGGCACTCCGTCTCGTCCGGCCGGCCGTTGCACGACTGCAGGCACGCGATGTTCGCCGCGCACTTCACGTCGCCCAGACACTGCAGCAGCTCCGTTCTGCGTTGTGATAAAGGGATGAGAGGAAGGGGGAAGGGGGAGGAGGGAGGAGAGCGGGAAGAGCAAGGAAGAAATGGGGAGCGAAATCGTGGTTGGGGAATAGTAGGCCGGGGCCGGGAGTGGAAAACGCGGAGTCATCAGCGCACAATAATGCGCTCTCTCGCGGGTGAAATATCTCGGGCGCGTCGCGAGCGTCGTGGAATCGGTCAAGGAGGGCTGCCGCCATGGCTATGTATATCCGCATCTATCGCAATACGGTCTACTTGTGCATGTGAACTTGTATTCCTCCCGATGGCCATTCAGGCATCTTTAATAACTTACCCGCAATTTGTGAGAAACGAATTGTGAGGAAATGATTCGTAGGATACTTGAAAGCATTCCACAAATTACTTGATCTTTCATCGCGTGTCTCCACTGCCGCGCTGTCGACCTTAGACTCACCTTACAAGGCACTGCCTCACCGTGGCACTTCCTCGCATCGCTCCATCGGCGCGTTCTCGACGGCTCACCTGCACTGGCCCAGCAGGCACGTGCACGTCTTGAGCGTGTCCGCCGCGAGCGCCATGCCGCCGCTGCCGCTGAACGGGTCGCTCAGCGCCAGCACGCACGCCAACCCCGCAGCGGCTGCCCCTCGCATCAGCCACGTGCCGTCTCGCCCGCGCTCCTCGCTGCTTCCGCTTGCTCGCACCGGTCGTGAAGACGCTGGCTGGCGAGACGCGCTGGCGCGCGCGGGCGCGACGCCGTGTCGCTCAGCAAGTGGGATGCGGCGAAGGCCGACATACGTCGCAGTCACGTGCGGGTTGTGGAGAGACGGAGTCGGCAGTGGCATGATGGCGTGGCTACGCAGGCCGGTGCCCGCGTGAAGGGAGGACAGCGCCATAGCAGCAATGTCTTGCTTACCTCGAGCGCAAGTGGTCCCTGGAACTGTCTTTGCTATCCTCCCGAGGCCGCAAGACGGATAAGATGTGAGTTCGAGTCGAGGGAGAAGCGACTGTATAGGAAAAGCAACGTAGCGGCAATAAATGTGGGCAGGGCAGTGAGTCGAGAGATGGAGGGAGATCCCTCAGGCTGGCCAAGGGGAGGAGGCCACACATGAATCGCGAAGGCAGTGTGGCACGGCGCGCGCGAGATAAGTTGGGCGTTTATTGGCTGAGTGACGACTCGCGAAACGGGTTACAAAGTGCTCCTGGCCGCACTTTTGATGCACCCAGCCGTTCGTTCAGGTGCAGGTGACGTGGGGCATTTACATCCACGTGGATTCGGCTGACCTGGTCTGGGCTCTCGGCTTGTGTGGTTGGTTTGGAGGGAAGCCCGAACCGCCTGTTCTTGGACAAAGTCCCGCCCGGCCTACTTCTGGCCAGAAACAGGTGGGGGACGTCATGGTTCGACATCCTCGCCCGTAGAAGCCCCATTACATCTAAAGATAAGAAAAGTAACTTGTCAAGATAAAAGTGTGACGAGCACATTCTCATGACTGCGGCCATACATTCTCCAGACGACTAACGCCTTTCCTGTACAAATATGGAATAGAGTAGGATGGCGTTTGACTGTTGAATAAGAACATAATGTATCATAATTTATTGAAGTAAGCAGCAATATACAAGAAATATAATGTAGTGTGAGGTTTTTTGGCATATTCGCTCACAGAAACGAAGTTGATTCGCACTTCTATTCACAAGCAATGGGATGGGATGCACACGCACCCAGAGATATTTACTGCTATGCAGCACGATATGCTGACCTGTCAACCATAGCACAGTGAGCTGACGAGTGGTTTCATTTGGAGTACGTGTACCCTAGACTAGACTCGAATAGAACCGCCCTGACCTGCTGAGACCTTTCTGTCTGCCTTGCCTGCTGTCGTGCGTGGTAGGTACAGGCTTGCTCCTGCCTTTCAGAATCCATACCCACCTCAGTGTGAAGGACAGCGAAATGTGTCTTTATGTAGAAAAAGTTTTCAGCTGTAGTACTGTCAGTTGGGGAATACTTATTCACGTAAGCACAGGCCGCGGCGCGATCACATTAGCTACAATCATAGTAGGCTCGAGGGTTCCTTTCAGCGCCGCGTCAGCGACTCACCGCGATTATATCACATCCTGCGTCGTCTAGTAGCGCAACCATAACGGAATGACAGACCCAATGGCCTCAGCCCGCAACATGCGGCTGCGGAGCCGCCGCTTCAGCCTCCGCGCTTGCCGCTCCTCGGGTCACTGGGCTCTAGAGGCGGCGCCGGTGAGCTGTGGTCAGGGGATGGCCGCCGCGCGTCGCCGTGAGAGCCGCGTAGCAGAGCAGCTGCAACGGCAGCAGCAGTTGTTGACTCCACGGAAGCGGCAGCAGCAGCAGCCGTTGACGCAATGTCCGAAGCGGCGGCAGCAGCAGCGGCGCGCGCTGGAACTCGCAGCATGGTGCTTCGCCGCCCTTGCCGCCACGCGCCTCGCAACGCCCTTCGCCATGGTCCACGCCGTGTCGCTCGAGGCGTCGCAATGTGAGGGAGGGGGGGGGGGGGGGCGCTTCGTTGTTGTAATACCCTTAGGTGGCGGTTGGCCGCACCCACCGCTTCCCCTTGGCTCTTCCGAAGAGGAGACTCCCGAAGTTCCACCTCCGCCGGCGCCCATCAAGCACCTCTCATCCCTTCCCTTTTCCCCGCTTCTCCCCATCATCCCACCGCCATCCTCTCCCATCGCCCATGCTCGCCGTCCTCTTGCCGCACTGCAGTTCCTGCACGACTGTCAGTCCGCATGGGGGCGCACGTTCCCGGGTTGGAGCGGCGCCAACCCCGACTGCTCAACCATGCCTTATATCGACTGTGACAGTAACGGCATGATTGTGGACATGTGAGTGCCTTGCGCGGTGCGCCTGGGCACATTTCGCGCCCATCTGGGGAGGATGACGCCCTGTGGCGCTGGTGCAGGGGGGATGCCCCACTGCGCACCCACACAGGGGGAAGGAATGCCCTCTCTGCGCGGTCATGCAGGGGGGAATGCCCCCATAGCGCCTCCTGGGCGCGTCATGCTCTGTGTTAGAGCGTCACCCTGAACCCTTCACTGCTCCGCTCTCATGCTGGTACCATACTGGTTGTGTGTGTGGCATGGAATGCGATGCAATGCTGTGCGATGCGATGCAATATGATGTGATTTTACGGTGTGATATGATGCAATGTGATGCGATGCGATGTTGATTCACATGAGAAGCCCATGCCTGCCCACCACTCTTTGAGGCGCCTCAAGGGCCGCTTGGTGTGGCATGTCATGTGATGATGCAATGTGCTGGTGGTGCAGGCTCCTTTGGAGCGAGCAAGCATCATTTCTTGAGGTTCCGAAAGTTTTCTGTGCGGTATCCTGCGGTGCGATGCGGTTTGTTGATGCAGGTTCTTATGGGGCAAGAATCTGCAAGGGCCCATTCCCGACTCCATTGGCAACCTCAGGAACCTCAACTACCTGTACGTGCTCTGGCGCCTTCTCAGGTACCTGCTGCATTACATTCTTTGGGCTCCTAGAACAATCAACAACCTGTAGGTGCTATTTGATCCTCTTAGCTGCCAGCTGCATGCATGTGCAAACCAGCCAGCTAGCCAAGTACTTTGTTGTGTGAGTAGTTGCATTTGGCGTGTGGAACAGTGGAGAGACGAAGGAGGGAGCGGGGTGGTTGTGGGGGGGATGCGATATGAGGAGTGATGGGGAATGGGGTTGGGGAGTTGCGAGAGCAGCACCAAGGCGATAGATGCGATAACTGTGTCAGAGGGAGGGGTGGAGGATGGGCGCTGGGGGCGCCTCAAAAGGCCATGGGTGGGTGTTGAGACGTCTCAAAACTGGGTGGGTACGCATGCACTGTGCAGCGAACGACCTGATGAGAAGCCTTGGTGGGGAGGCTTATGGCGTGCGCGCGTTGTTAGAAATAGGCTGTCAACACTTTGTGTACTCTTTTTTATATGCTGTAGGTTATTTGCGGGTTGGGTGTAGATTTGTAATCCCAACCCTATCCGGTTGGGATTCCCTCGTAATCCAACAAATCTGCCAACTCATTGGAGATTTGTTTGGATTCCCATCCCATCCTTTCCCTAGCTTTGCTCAACCCAACCTTGATTTTACTTAAGGCCTAGTGCCTTCTATACTAATCAATCACTTCAGCTCCATTTCTATCACGCATGGGGTGAGGAGATGGGAGCACGAGAGAGGTACGGTACACTGGAGCGGGTAGGAGACGCACTGTGCTGTGCTTATGAACCGGGTAGGAGACGGAGAAGAAATGGAGGAGATTATGAAAGTCGTTCCCTCTTCCCCACCCCACCTCACTCATCCCATATCCCCTCAACACTTTCCTGCCCTCCCTTCCCCCACTCCCATTCCCACTCCCCCCACCTATCGCATACCCCATTCATGTTCATTGTCACAGAAATTTCGCGAGCAATCGCTTCACGGGGTCAATACCCGCTACCATCAGCAATCTTGAGAAGCTAACGGAACTGTAAGGCCTCTCGCATCACAACTGTATAAGGCATCTCCAATCAGATCTTCTTGGGAGCTCCGCTCTGTTGCTCGCTCCAGTCCCCCCCCTGCCCTTCCTCTCCTCTTGCTTCTTTTCCTGCTGTCTTCTCTAGACCATTCCATCTCAACCCTCTCTAAACCTTTATGATTTTCTGTCAAATGCCCCGTTTGTGTTCCCTGCTACAGAAATCTAAATGAGAATCAGCTCTCAGGCTCCATCCCTTCCTCATTGTACACTCTAACAAACCTGGGATATCTGTAAGGCATTTGCTAAGACCCTACTGCTTACTCCCCCAACCCCTGTGCTTCCGTCAACCCCCATTGCCCGTCCGTTGCTATCGCCTGTGCTGTGCACATTCTGGAAACAACAATCGTCACGATGCCAACGTGTTGCTTCAGCTGTTTGTTTGTTTCTTACTTTGTTTTTTTCAGTATATTGTTTGGGTGTTTTTGTCGATCGTTCCTTACTTTCGATGAAGAACCCAAACTCACCTTGTTTTTTTCCCACGATGTGTCCGCCACATTTTCGGTCATCACTACAGAGGCCTCTCCGACAATCGCCTCACAGGCTCCATCCCTGCAGCAATCGGCAATCTTGCAAAACTGAACAGCCTGTATGTAGATGACTTTTTGAAACATCTCACAGAACCTGAAAGGCCTGTAAGCCCCTTTTCCTCTTCTTCTTCTCCCACTTGATACAGGCTGCTGCCAAGCCAACCCTCTTCCCCATTCTTCTCCTGTTTCTGGAGGCATCTCACCTCTATTCTTCCATTATGAGTCTTTCACTGTTTCTGTTTCTTAAAATATGGAACTTCCTCTTGGTGCTAATCTGCTGCTTCTCCCACGTTCCGTCATTTCCACTCCTATAAGCTGAGGAAACCCTTAGTGTTCAGTTGTGCTTCTCTCCCGGTCCATTTTCATCATTTCTCAGATACCTTCTCAACAACCAGTTCAGCGGCCCAATCCCCGCTGCAATCAGAAACCTCACGAATCTGGTTTTCCTGTAGGAGCCTCTGCCCCCCTCCGGCCTCCACCGATTCATCCTCTCACATCTGTCTTCATCTAGTTTTTCTGAGTATCAGTCTTCTCCTTCCCTTTTCTAAAACAATCCTCAGGTTTTTCTCTCACCTCGAGCCCCTCGCTCACACCCTCTACAGATACATGCATGAGAATCAGCTCACGGGTTCAATACCCGCTGCGATCGGCGACCTTAGAAACCTGCACCACCTGTGAGCACTCTCATTTGAGTCGACTCGGAGTCACCTCTCTGCTCTGCTTCTCTTCTGCACTTCCTCTCTCTCTGTCCCTGCCCCTCTCTCTCTGTCCCTGCCCCTCTGTCTCTGTCCCTGCCCCTCTGTCTCTGTCCCTGCCCCTCTGTCTCTGTCCATGCCCCTCTGTCTCTGTCCCTGCCCCTCTGTCTCTGCCACCCCTCTCCAATCTCCCCTCTGTAGCCGACTTATAATCACCCCTTGTTATTGTCTGCCCGTACTGCAGGTCTCTCGAAAAGAATAAGCTTACAGGTTCAATTCCCACTGCCATCGGCAATCTTACAAGCCTCTCAAACCTGTAAGCCCTCGTAGCTTTATTCTGCACTCACTCAACTACCATATGACAAAGACAGGTCAATTTGTGCTCTTCCCCTCCTCTTACTCCTTATCCTTAAATGCCCCTAAATTCCTGACCCCTTTAACTCACTTTAGCTTACCGGCTTATGAACCTTGCCTGTCTAGCCCCGCCCATCCGTTGCTGTGGTGTGGGAAATGCCACTCAAGGACTGCTATAGTGCTCATGTCATGTGAATGTGATATTGCCCTTGGGTGGGGTGTGCTATTGTCTGCCTGCCCACATCCCCATAATTCCCCATGATTCTGCCATCGGCCCATCACACTTTAAAGCCTTCTGCGGCTCTGCCTGTACCCATTGCATGCTCTGTTCATGTGCATCGCAACAACAGAGTAATTGCCGACAATCAGCTCACAGGCTCAATCCCTTCTTCAATTGGCAACCTGACAAACCTGATTTACCTGTAAGCTCACTCGCTCCTATCTCCACCCCTCCTCTCCTCCGCACTTTCACGTCCCAGTTGTTTATGACTACTACGTTCAGTCTGTGCTCAACCACTCCATTCACCCCTCCTCCTTTTTCGCCTCTCCTTCCCAGTTCACACACCATTCCTTCAATATATGGGTTACTCTTGGGAGCTTTCAAGTGTACATAACAATGCATACTTTAATTCAAGCTAGACGTGTTCACTTGAATCGACTCAAAGCGTGTCTTTACATTCCACGGTTCATTTTCCCCCATTGATTCCTCACTCTCTCGGCACCCCACGCCCTCCGCCTTGTGCTCCAGGGACCTTAGCAGCAATCGCTTGACAGGGGCCATCCCTCCATCCATCAGCAGCTTGAGAAATCTTCGTGGCTTGTCAGTATTACTATGCATGCCATGCCCATGCCATGCCATGCCACACCACGCCACGCCATATCATGTCATGCCATACCACGCATATTTGTTCGGGGTACTCACCACCTGTGTAGGCATATCATCTCATGGGAAGAGACATAGCTGATCTTAAATACCCCTCCTCCTGACCACACTCATGCCTCAAAACTGGCGTCTCAATACCCCCTCTAGATGGGAGAAACCTAAGGAGAGACTCAAAACCGCGTCCTACTATCCCCGTCCCTCTACCCGGCAGAAACCTCGAGAAGAACGAGTTGGAAGGCGGCGTGCCGGAAAGCATATCCACACTCTCGAATCTGCTGTGGCTGTAAGACGCTGCCACGCACCCACCCTCACTCACTACTTGGCCAGACCTTCCCACCCTACCCAATATTTTGAAATCGCCTCTGTCTTCCCCTCAATCAGACCACGGTGTCATGTCTTTCTCTACTGCCATCGCCGCTGCTCTTTATCCGCCTGCTACTGAGCATGGCGTGCAGTGCGGTGCAGTGCAGTGCGTTGAAGCTCCGCCTCCCCCCGGTGGCTACATGCACATGTGCAGGGAGCTGAGCATGAACAAGCTCTCAGGGCCTGTTCCCTCCACAGTCAGCAAGCTCTCCAAGCTCTGGTCACTGTGAGTTGCTGTTTCCCACCCCGCTGTAAGGACAGCTTTCCTGTGTCATGTGCATTCCCTCACCAAGGTTCATCTTTCTCAATCCCCCCTGCATGCCATGCCTCCAAGCATCCATGCCGTTCATGCCTCCATGCTTCTTATGGCGATGTGATGTGTCGCGCATGGCAGCTGTCATTCATTGAGATCCATGGGCGTTGTGAACTCTTCAATCCCACGGCTTCTATCAATGAATTTGAATGCACACAACACACATGCTTGCTCTTGCAGACTGTATTATCTTTTCTGCTTTCGCCTTTTCTTTCCCTTCTGTTTTTTCGTTGCTTTCCCTTTGCGTACCCTTGGAATGCTGTACCTCTCACCCGCACAACACTCACTTGCATCTGTCCTGCAGTGCCACACTACACCGCAATCTATGCCAATCGAACCCCTCACGATTCACCCCTGATTCCAACTCTCTCAAGTCGAAGTTTAAACCGCACTTGGCACACCATCTTCCTTCCTATTGTCTACAGACGGATGCACAGCAACCATCTAGCGGGAACCATCCCTGCCACGATAGGCAGCCTCACCGCCCTACTGTACCTGTGAGCCTGCAACGACAACCTTCCCTGCTTCTCGCCGTACTGCAATCGCTTCATCTTTCTCTCGCACACCTTTTCTCCTGATCTTCTGGGTGTTTTTTAGAACTCTCAACAAGAACTCCTGTTCCCTCTACCTGCAAAACACCCATCGTGCCTAGTCCAACCAATGCAGGTGCTCCTGCTGTCCCACCCTCTCCAGTATTCCATCACAGATGACGTTCACTCACATGGCCACATCTTCTAGTTACATACCATCCATACGTCAAACCCCTTCGTGCTTCCGGCACTTGCCATCTCCTGGCGTGTTTGTCGCATGGTCCCTCCCTGATTCTCTCCGTCCCTCCCTATCCACGTTTGTTCCCCTCTCCACTGCTCCCGTTTCACGCGCATGGCATGCATGGCATCAGGTCACTGGCATACAACCAGCTGTATGGCACCTTACCCGCGTCACTCTCAAAGCTAACAGCTCTGAACAAATGGTACTTTCGAACGTTACTGCGCAACATATGTAATGATACAGTCTTCTCACTCCAACACCACCATCGAGAGACATGCATGGGAGCTTGTTTCGCATGGATGCAAGATGCCAGATGGGAGCACGCACATTGGTTTTTAACTCTTTACTGAGTCAAAGTGCTTGAGCCTCTTCTCCTCCTCCTCCTCCTCCTCCTCCTCCTCCTCCTCCTCCTCCTCCTCCTCCTCCTCCTCCTCCTCCTCCTCCTCCTCCTCCTCCTCCTCCTTCCCTTCCTCCTCCCCCCTCCCCCTCATAGCATTCACAGCCGTATGATCATATGCTTCTCAGATTCCTTTCGCATACCTGCTGCCTGTTTTTCTTACCCCCTCAACCCACCACCTCCCCCACTTCCCCTTCCTCTTCCCCTCCCCTTTCCAGTGATCTCTCACACAACTACCTCACAGGTCGCCTTACAAACACCACACAGTTCAGAATGGATCTTGCAAACAACTACCTATCCGGTGCTATCTCAGAGCCCACCTGCAGTCAGCACAACATCATCGCCAATTGCTTCACTCTCGACGATGCGTGTAGCTCTGACCTGCTGCAGAGGCCAGCAGCAGAGTGCGCAGCGTTTTGCGGGATCACCAATGCTTCGTCTGCATGTGAAGGCCATGGGACTTGCTATCCGGACGGGCCTAGCTTAGTGCCAACGTGCATGTGGTGTGGCTCGGGGCTTCTGCAGCTTCCAGGAAACACCTGCTTTTCCGCAGGTACATGCATATCTGCGCCCTTTGCTGAAGGAAAGCATGTGCGACCAAGGATTGATCCTGCACGCTCTGCTTACTCTTTTCTGTCGCATGGGCATCACAAGCAGAGTAACAGCACGTGCACTGGAACAAAACACCATCTCTCTGCTTCCCTCCTATTTCCCCACTGCCCCCTTTTCCATGCACATCCCTTCAGAGTGGGTCAACACCCTCCCTTTCACCAGCCCCATCCTCCCGCCCTTCACCATACTCATCAAGGGCACCAAGCGGGAAACAGCAGGCAAGTTCATGGCAAAGCCAGTCACCCTCTTCGCGTACCCTTCCAATCTGCCCCAATCCCTGGGATGCGGTGTGGAGCTAGCTTTTACTGTCAACTTCACCTTCTCCCTCGTTCCCCAGTCCGGCGCTGCCGGTTCAAACGGCTTTGCGTTTGTCATCGCAGCAAAGGCCAAAGTGGGGAGGGGCGACGGCGTGGGGTATGGCGGGGTGGGAGCGCGGAGCCTAGCCGTGGAGTTTGACACGTTTCAGAATGGTAACCACAGCGATGCGAGCAGGCAGCACGTGGGGTTGAACATCAACGGCCTGGATCGATCCTTGGTCTCTGAGGTGTCCCCATACACTCTCACGGATGGCAATGCGTACACGGCATGGGTGGACTATGAGCCTGGGGAGCCTGGGGATCCCGGCACCATGCGGGTGTTTCTAGCTGGCTCCATGACGAAGCCAGAGGAGCCGCTGCTGCAGGAGGAGCTGTCTCTGTGTGCGGTGCTGCAGGGTGGTGTGCGGCAGGGCGCGTTTTACTTTGGTTTTGTGGCGTCCACTACGGTGAAACCGTTCCAGCTGCATGGGATTGTGCGCTCTGCCGTGCAAACAGGTCAGGGCGTGTTGGGTGGGGTGATGGGGATGGGGGGATGGGGATGGGGATGGGGATGGGGATGGGGATGGGGATGGGGATGGGGATGGGTATGGGTATGGGGATGGGGATGGGGATGGGGATGGGGATGGGGATGGGGATGGGGATGGGTATGGGTATGGGGATGGGGATGGGTATGGGGATGGTGATGGGGATGGGGATGGGGATGGGGTTGGGGATGGGGATGGGGATGGGGATGGGGATGGGTATGGGTATGGGGATGGGGATGGGGATGGGGATGGGGATGGGGATGGGGATGGGGATGGGGATGGGGATGGGGATGGGGATGGGGATGGGGATGGGGATGGGTATGGGTATGGGTATGGGGATGGGGATGGGGATGGGGATGGGGATGGGGATGGGGATGGGGATGGGGATGGGGATGGGTATGGGTATGGGTATGGGTATGGGTATGGGGATGGGGATGGGGATGGGGATGGGGATGGGGATGGGGATGGGTATGGTGATGGGGATGGGGATGGGTATGGGGATGGGGATGGGGATGAGGATGGGTATGGGGATGGTGATGGGGATGGGGATGGGTATGGGGATGGGGATGGGGATGGGGATGGGGATGGGGATGGCGATGGGGATGGGGATGGGGATGGGTATGGGTATGGGGATGGGGATGGGTATGGGGATGGTGATGGGGATGGGGATGTGTATGGGGATGGTGATGGGGATGGTGATGGGGATGGGGATGGTGATGGGGATGGGGATGGGTATGGGGATGGTGATGGGGATGGGTATGGGGATGGGGATGGGGATGGGGATGGGGATGGGGATGGGGATGGGTATGGGTATGGGTATGGGGATGGGGATGGGGATGGGGATGGGGATGGGGATGGGGATGGGGATGGGGATGGGGATGGGTATGGGGATGGGGATGGTGATGAAGATGATGATGATGAGGATGGGGATCACTTTGTACGGTGAGAGCATCTAGAATACATGGGTGCTGGGTGGTGGTGCTGCAGTAGTGATGATGGCAATGGAAAGAATGCTTGACTGGCGGTAGCTGATTTGAGTGATCTTTCCTTGTCGTTGCCTGCTACTCATGGGGCTCTCTCCTTGTCTCAAGACCCGACCATGTGTCAATCATGTACTTGAAGCTGTTCTCTTTCGTTGTGCCGTGTGTGTGCTCTCACTCTCACTCTCACTCTCACTCCCAGGCGTTATTCCACTCAAGTCAGTCCGCATCAAACAGCAAGGTGAGCTCTCTCTGTCACGCAACAAGCAATCATGATATTGGCCAATCGGAACGAACATTAGAGTCACAAACCACCACCCACATGCGCCCCTCTCTCCTTTTTCCCCGTGCCCCTCCCCCCCCCTCTCACAGCCCGTGGCCTCGCACTCTCATTGGCCACATACGCGGCGCCTAGAGCCAGCCCCTTCCTGCGCTATGTGAGCACGGACTATGAGCTGGCGTCCAACAACCAGGACTCGTGGCGCATCCGTGACTTTCACACCTGGGACTCTGTGGACTTCCTCGGATGGTCCGTCAAGGACCAGGCCAACTGCAGTGAGTGGAACGAGGGCTGCAGGGCACATTGGAGCGCTTGTGGTTGGGATTTAGGAACTCTTTTTGGTTCAAGTTTTCTGGACACTGGTGCATGTGCACGCGTCACAGAAAGTGCACGGTTCTTCCCCAACCCCCGCATCACATCCTCCACCCATCTGGATCTTGTTCTTTTTGCTTGAGCCCAGACTACACAACTGCTGCTCTCTGAGAATCCTGACTGAACATCGCATCACATGCCCCACCCATGTGCATCTTGTTCTTTTCCTTCTTCTGCTTCTCCTCAGATGCATGCTGGGCATACGCAGTGGTGGCGAGCATAGAAGCAGCGTACGGCATTGCAAGGCATCAGAGTGCGCCCCAGCTATCAATGGAGCCGCTGTTTGCAGCCATGGGGCTGGCTGGTGCAGACAAGTGCTCCTCTGGAGGATCCCCGACCGAGGCTTTTGAGAACTCTTGATGCTGGGAGTGGGCTCACTGGGGTCAGTGAATCGGTAAGTCAAGCAGGGTTTCGGGTTTGGGATGTGTGGTAAATGAGGTGAGAGTGAGGTGAGGTAGTGGCATGAGCGTGTATGCTAAAGAATGTGAGGTGGATGGTAGTGTATGCTAAAACATTTGAGAAAGGTGAATGCCATTCCTTCACTTTTCTGCCTTGAATAAGTTCGGATTGATGTGTTGTTGAACCTTGAAGCACCTTATGAAACCCGCTAGGCAGCTTCAGAATGATGAGTAAATACTTTCTATCATGCATGCATTTGATCGACACGCACGCAGTTCAAGGGGCATCTGGTGCTCACGCTGACAGTGCGTTTCTCACTATATTCCTCTCCCAACAATCTCTGTGTGCTCTGATATGATCTGATCTGCAGGCAACAATGTACCCCATTCAAGGCTTTGAGCGCACATCATTCAAGGGGTATGTGGGGCTCATGCTGGCAGTGCGGCGGCAGCCAGTGGTGGTTCACATCGAAGCCTCTGCTGCCACGTTTGTCGCCTACGATGGGGTGAGTGGTTCTTGCAACTCTCAGTTGCAAACTGACATCTGTTCATTCATATGTCTTCATTGCAATCCTTCGTGCTGTAACTTGGTCTTCTTCAACTTTAACGCAATGCCAGCTTAGGTAACTATGCCTTTGCTTGCATGCATCTCTACCCCCATTTTGGCTTCAGACGTTCAAGTACCAGGATCCTGAGTGCTACACTGGCAATCTGAACCACGTTGTACTCGTTGTAGGGTACTTCATTAATAGAAACGACGGCAGCCAGAGCCGCATTGCCCCGCCGTTTTGGATCATCCGCAACTCGTGGGGAGAGGAGTGGGGAGTCAGGGGCCACATGCGCATGGACATTCAGGGAGGGGATGGCGTGTGTGGTATCAACGTGCTGCCTGGCATCTACCCCGTTGTCAAGAGTGAGGCATTTACTCACCATTGTCAAGAATAAGACAATTATTCCACCTTTGGGCCTCTTTTTGTCTGCCGATGGCAAGTTTGCCAGGCACATACACACGGTCTGGTACTTCAGATTCCCACTACCCAACCACTAGGGTAACGTGAGTTGCACATACCATTCCCGTTCCCCTTGTGCTACGATCTCGCAGCTCCCATGTTAATGCGTCTCGCTCGAATCACATTGCGTGTCTGTAACTGCCCTGCCCCACCCCAGTTCCGGGGGACCCCTGCGGCAATAGCAGCTACAAGGGCGACCAGGATCTCTCCGGCATGAACCCGTGCGGTCGGTTCCGGTGCAATGCGGTTGATGACAGCAGCTATACGTGCAGCTGCACAATAGAAGGAGCTGCTCGGCAGCCTTTTGTAGAGGCTGACAACGGGGATGGCTCCAGCACATGTGCCTATGGTAAGGTAGAGGTGGCTCTACTGGGTACTGACTTGTTAGGTTGCAACAGCACAGCAGCACAGCACATGCTGTGGCTGCAGCACCGGCAGGTTCAGTTCAGTTTAGTCAGAGTGAGAAGGAGCGGAGGTGTTAAGGGGAGCGAGGGAGCATTGGAACCCCACATTGTCTTGTACTCACATGCCCTCTGTTCTCACGCCTCATGCGTTCATTTGTGTCCCCATCTTTGTGTTTCCTTACTCTTCTCCCTCTATGTCCCATCCCTGTGCTATCAATCTATCACAACCCCAATGCCATTGCATCAGTGGACGTGTGTGGGTCATACTTCAAGAACCCCTGCTACGTCGGTACATGCATCAACGACGGCAGAGGCTCCTACTCCTGCATCTGCCCTCTCAACTACGTGGAAAGCACAACTGTCTATGACACCCCCACCTGCGACCCAGGTGAAACGTTACTCTCGTGTTCGGATGTCTGCGTTTCTCCTCTTCTCAACCTCCTTTTTTTTTCATCCCAAGTCTGTTCTGTATGTCATACAGCAATTTGTGAGATGGAGTTGGTGTCGCTTGAATCAGCTCAATCGCCAAACTTGCCCCCCTTTTCTGACACCTCTGTCTCCTTTACTACGTGCTTTTCAGTCAACACCACAGCCTCCAGCATGGCAGTCAGTGGAGACAACTGGTTGTGCTCAGATGTTTACCCGCTTGTCGGCATCTCACTGGCTGATTTCACACTCCAGAATGAGGTAAGGGCTGGGTAAACGAATGGGACTAGTGGGCTTGCCACTATTCGATTCGATGTTGTTTTTACTTCGGTCCGAAGTGGGCTCTTACACATCACCACACTTTCATCAATCTCCCATGCTTTACTACTCCATGTCTGAGACACTTCACTTGGTCTCAGAAATTCTTGTTACTCCATGTTGTGTTCGTATTGCATTGGTATTTTGTACTAAGGTTTCTAAACCTCACGCCCATGCAAGATTCGATTAAAAAACCTCGCATTCACCCTGCCCCTTTTCACCGCATGTGTTTACATACAACAACTGCAGGCTGTGGACTGCAGCGGGCCCTTGCCCAGGGGCACGGTCCTTCAACTGAGTGGCACGCCCGCCACACCCTGCACTACCTTCTTCTACTCCCTCCATGTGAGACACCATGCCCGACACCATGCCCTTTGCTCTGGAATGCATCTGGAATGCATCTGGAATGCATCAAACTATCAGGCACCTCAAAAACCTTCGTAGTCCTTCCATGTGAGATGTGAGATGCCATGCCATGCCCTTGGGATTGCACCAGCCATGTCTTGGACACCAGGGCAGGTTGTCGTAACTCGTCTTCATCCCACCCTCAACTCATTGCCACGCGGCATTCTCAATACCCAGTGCGCTACGTAGTAGTAACGAGCACATGCACCCTGCCTCTCTGTTCGCCACCATGTTCAACCATGCACACACCATGTCCTACAGGGGGACCTCTGTTCCACCATCGCCGATCAGGCCAGCTTAGATGAACTTTCTCTTCCTGCGCTCAACCCCGGGCTTGACTGCTCCGAGCCCATCAAGGCGGGCAGTTCGGTGTGCATTGAGCGTAACCCCGCTTTTGCCTTCACCGTCCCCGAGTGTGTGAAACACGGGATGCTCACGCCGCAAGACACGTGCGAACGGCTGCTTCAGAGGACCGTCAACGAGCCTAACCTGAGTGCAGACCACTGGGCTGAGCTCTACCGCAACAATCCCGGCCTCACTTGCTCTGACAGCATCCCTGCCTCTGCCTCTGTTGTTGGCAGCAAGATCGGCGTGCAGGTAAGGTCTTGTGAGGGGGGAGAGGAGAGGAGAGGGATGTGAGAGGGGAGGGAAACGGAAGGGAACAGCCAATGTGGACAAGGCTGGTTGGTTGTGCTCTGTCTGCTGTCAGTGCCCACCTGGGGGAGGGCACGGTACACTCTTCTTGCCGCCTCGCCATGATTTGTTTAATTTGCTTGCCGCCTCGCCATGATTTGTTTAATCTTTGCTTCTGGTCAGGCCTTGCCATGTTTGTGTTTCTCCGACTTCCTAATTGTTTCATGCACTTGTTGCATGTGGACCTTGGCATCTTGCTATCCAGGTTTGTCTAAGGGCAGATTATTGGTCTTTCAAATTGGGCTTCTGCAAGAAGGGGAGAGTCAAGCCAGTCTCACCATCAATGGCATGTTCAGCTGCTTACCGCTTCTACGGTGGAGCTACAAGCACAGCTATTTCAAAGTTCTATGAGTATAATGCTCGGTCCTGCTCTGGAACTGTAGGAGAGAAATATATTTGTGTGCCAGCATCATACTAATATTCGACATTTCTAAAGTGGTATGTGAATATCATACTTGTACATACACCTTCGAATCCTCCACTGCTGAGTGTTCATTACCAACAAATTCAGAGCGTGATCCTACACCTCGTATCAGACACAACTCGTATCAGCTTCGCGTGGTGAAATACGTTTCAGTGTGTTCGACTGCGGTTGGATGCGTTTTAGTGCGGTTCGACGCGAATCTGATACGAGGTTGCCTGATATGAGGCTGTAGGAAGACGCTCTTAGAGTCCAATGAATATCACGGCATGGTGAAACACATTCAACAATTCTGTTGAAGCACTGATACAGGGGTATGTACCGTATGGGGGTGGACCACCATTTGTTACCCAAATGGAAGAATTAGTGAGCTGTTTTGAGACCATTTCAAAGTTGAGACTGTTTTCTATGTGTTTCACGAATTAGGATCTACAAGGTTTTGAAATGGGAGTGTTTCATAGAAATAAATTCATAGGCATTCTGGTCAAGGAAGTTCTTATACGGAAAGGTCAGCACCTGGTGACTGTACTGTGCCGGTAAAGAAAATTCTGACACACATTCTTGGGACTGCCGCAAGCCAATCCCAAGACAGAACACAAGGACAAGAGCGGATCTGATAAAAGTTGTGCTGCCGCGCCGAACGGATCAGCGGACAAGGCTATGCGGCCGATAGTATGCGCGCGCGCCTCTCCTTTCGTATGTTTCAAGTCAAGCACTGGTGCTGCCACCACCAGCACCCCTCCGTGCGGGTGTGAGATTTTCATTGTTGTCCCAGTAGCACCACCTTCGCGTTGGTTAGAGTACTTCCGTTCACTCAAAGAACGTCGTTGAGGCATGCCCGTGGCGACAGCAGCCACTGGGAACAAGAATAGCTTCAGCCGCAGCATCTACACATTACTTTATCACGGTTGGATCTACATATTGTCGAATCTCAATATGGATCGAGGAAGGTTAAGCGCGAAGCGCCTGCTTCTTATATCCGTGCTCCTCCCTGCGCTCTTTCTCTCCTACTCCGTGTTTACGCCGTCACCAATCATTGAGTCGAACGCGGACCCCCAGCCAGTAGTGTCCCCGGGCTCGCGGAAACTTCACATCGCTTCGGACGACGGGGATTCGTCGGATGGATTAGCCGAGAAAGCTACAAAGGAAGATTCCGCTGTAATATTGACCGAGGTGGAGGCAAGTCCGAGCACGGATTCAGAAGGAGATGGAAAGAAGACACCTGCAAAAGGCGAAAGCAACGCAGAAGGTTCAAAGAAAAAAAAGGATGCTGGGAAGAGCAAGCATGGTTCAAAGGACCAATCAGATTCTTCTGGAGTCGCAGCTGCGGAGAAAGCGTCTAAGGGCGAAACGGCAGTGTCTGTGCCAGAAAGCGTCTATCTCCTACGACCCAAAGTTTCAGGTGATCAAATCGCAGTCAGCGTTAGGAGGTCAATAGACTTAGCTCTGGCGGCAGTAGTGTGGGAGCTTTTGAGAAGCAGGTAGAGAGCATCGCCGTGTGTACCGTGCTCTGTAAACGCTTCTTTTTGGTGAATCTACCTATTTTCATTAGTGAATCCAGGTTGGGGTCTACTGATGCTCTAGAGTTAAGCTCCCTGCTACCATCTCGCTCACTTTATCCTCTCCCTTCCCCTCCCTTCCCCTGATTCCCCTCCTCGATCCGATTCTCTTTCCTCCCCTCGTCCTCCTGACCAGATTGGGACGCAAAGCGAGCAGCACACATAGCGGCGAACCCGGGGTGCAACCGAACGTCAAAGGGCAAGCCACGGGTGATGATGGTGACAGGGTCCAACAACAAGCCGTGCGGGGAGCACGGCGAGAGTGACTTTCTGCTGCTCAAATTCCTCAAGAATAAGCAGGACTATGCACGAATCCACGACCTCCAGATCTTTTATGGCATGGGTCCCATGAACAAGAATTTCCCCGCGTTCTGGGTCAAGATTCCTCTGCTGCGCATGCTCATGCTCAAGTACCCGGAGGTGGAGTGGTTCTTCTGGATTGATTCAGACGCCATGATCACAGGTACGTGTGGTTCATTCATGTTATGCGCTTTCTCCTTTGCACGCTTACTAGCTCCATCTGGGTATGCATTTGTGTTTTGTTACATTTTTCCATTTTACTCACCGCCGGTTTGTTCTTTTGCAGACATGGCTTTTGAGTACCCAATAGAGGAACACTCGTCTGCCACCGTCGTCCTATCTGGCTTCCCGGATTCCCTCTTCAAGAAAAAGGACTGGTATGTGTGGATCTAGCACAGGTTTCCTCATAAGTATATATGTCCAGTGTCGCATATTCTGTCAATGGCCTATGCTTATTGCGCTGTTCACTCCCTTGTGTTTTGCTTAACCCTGTGCACGTTTGTCTCTATCTTACCAATTTGCAGGGTGGCCATTAACACTGGAGCTTTCTTTATCAGAAACAGCCAGGTAAGTTTTCAATTCAAACATGCTGATGTGGAAGTCTCATTATTTTTAGCATTTGTTTCTATGTTCATTGAAGTTCATCACACTGATGCGCTTCTCATCAACTATTCCTGCTTGATAACAGGCACTATGTACTAGCACTATCGATGACCCGTTCATGTTTGTTCAACAACAATCAACTATTATTTTTCCAATCAAACGTGCACTGTTGATCAACCGTCTTGCTGTTTCCTCACCATACCTCACACCACCCTCTCAACCCACTCTCATGTTTTCTCATCACCCTACACTGCATCTATGCATTGATGTATGGACATGGCACATGGTACATGTCAGTGGTCTGTCACGTGGTACGTGGCACATAACACACAACACACGTCACATGTCGCATGGGACATGACACGTCACACATGTCACATAACACTCATCATGCTGGCAGGATGGGTTGGACTTCTTGGATGACTGGTCAACGTTTGGCAGCAGTGAGGCAGTGCGCTCGCAATGGGGCACTGTTGCCAGCAAAACGTTGCATGTAAGCCCCACAGGGAGCCACGCGTCAACCTTTGGACTTTGAAGTACTTGGCCGTGTCACAGGTTGAATGTGACACAATGGAAGCGCGTATGGCCCTGGTCTGCCCTTGCAATTGATATTGTGCTAAACTTACTGTTGCTTCTAGTGTTTGTTTGTTTGTTCTGGTTTCCTTGCGAATGGTGTGTTGGCAGGGTCGTGCTGATTGGCCAGTGGATGATCAGACGGCTCTGGTCCTGCTGCTGCTGGGGGAGGGGGAGACCCCTGAAAACAAGAAGAAGGGTGTGACGCTTCGCAAGGACAAATGGCTTCCGCGTATTGAGATCGATTGGCGGACAACCTTGCATGGTTACTGGGTGTCCTTTGTTGACAAGTAAGACTGGCAACAAGTTTCGCTTGTTTCTTCGTTTTCTTTGCGTGCTAAGTAAATTGCATTCATTCTTCCCGTATTCCTCCCATTTTGTGCATCCTATGGTGGTCGTGCTTACATGAATGACAGGCTGGAGGAGATTCAAAGTACGAAGCACAACGGACAGGGTAATTGGGAGTGGCCGTTCACAGTGCATTTTGTTGGATGCAAGCTATGCACAAGGGAGGCATCAGACTACGACCCCGTCGTTTGCAACAAAGGCATCCATCGGTAAGTTGTGATTTCCAAAGTTTAGATTGTTCACGCATCTCGAACTCCTGTTTTATCCCTCGGCGTTTGCAATGTATGTGATTCTCACTCTGAAATTGTGTATTTTTGCAGGGCCTTTGCGTTTGCTGAAAATCAAGTTTTGAGTGAGTTTGGTCTGCATCATGCAAATCTGAGTGAGCCAACGATCTCCCTTATTCAAGGAGAGTGACCCGTGCAGCAACACGCCAATGCATTTCTATGTTGTGTGGAAAGTTTCTTTAGAATGTTTGCTGTTTGTGAGATGTAGTTATTGTGCATGAAAGTTTTAGTATGCGTGTGCGGTGTAGTTGGAAATATCCCACTTCAACCGTGCACTGCAGCGAATCAATTGTATATCCGCGTGTGATGCGGGCTGGTGCACCAATTTGAACAAATCGTATATATTTGTACCACCACGGACCGACCACCAACGACCTTCTTTTCCCTTCCCCTTCCCATCCGTACCACCATCATTCCCTCATTTGCTAACGGCCTGGCAACACATTGGCCCGAGCAGGTGCCACCCACATCCACTCAAGCGATCGGCTTCCGTAGCTCCTCGGTCCAAATCCGCGTCGCTCCGTGTCCATTCTCTCGCCGTATTGCAGCTTGCAAGGTCTCGGCAACCGCCGCTGTCTCCCATTGAGTTGACCAAGAAGTGTTCTTGCCGGATCATTGCAAGGCCACCAAATCACCTGACGGCACGGCGGCACGCAGCGTTCGTCGTCATTCCTTCTGCTCCTCCTCCTCGTCCTCCTGATCCCAACCTCTCTCGGTCTCCGCTAATGTGATTGTTTCAAACGCGCGCCGGGCTCGCACGTTTCAACACTCGTCTCCGCCAATGGGGTCGTTGGAGCTTCCAACGCGCGCGCTCGGCGCGCAGCGGCCAGGCACGAATGCAAAGCTGGCTCTTTTCACCCCCGCCAATTACCACGTGCCACGTAGCAAAACACCGCCGGCTGGCGGCGGATCCGCGCCCGGCGGCCTCTCTTATTTCCTCCCGCATAGCCTCGTGTTCCGCGCGATCGCCGCTGTGCTGCTCGTCATCCTCGCCGGCTCCCTGGAGCTTCTCCTGCTTAATTTCTTCCAATCCCGTGCTGCCACGTCACCGCTCAAAGCTCTGTTTCCCCAGCGACCAGCTCCCCCCGCCCCGCCGATCTCCGCCTCCCCCGCCGCCCCGCAGCTTGCGCGCGCCGCAGGCGGCGGCGGCGGCGGCGGCTTCCCCTTCGCCACCTGGACAATGATCCCGCGAATTGTGCCCCTGGTGTCGCCGACTTTCGAACCGCCGCCACTGGCGCCGGTCTGGGCGGGATCTAAATGCAGCGACGAGTGCCACAATCGAGGCAGCTGTAACGAGGAAATCGGTGCATGCCGGTGCATGCCCGGATATGGGGGTGAACACTGCTCAGAACTGGTCATGCCTGGGTGCACGAAGATTCCAGGAAATGAGGACGCAGGAGATGTGGGGAACAGTAGTGTGGTGGCCCTATCGCCGTGTTTCCTCCACTCCTCCTGCACCTGCCTCCTAGACTGCGACAGACACCACCTACCACACCCTGCCACGTGTCTCGACCTCAGCGCCACGCCGCCCCTCGCCGCAAATGCTGACTCAGCACCGGTAACAGCAGCAGGAGCGGGGGGAGGGATAGCGAGATGGGAGTGGTACCGGGTGACTGCGAGCGGCTCCGGGGAGGAGACGGGGAGGGAGAGGGCGGGGGAGGGGCAGCTGGAGGGAGGGGAGCACCTGAGACCACCTGGCGATTGCCCTGAGCGGTGCTCTGGTGTCGGCACCTGCTACTCTGATGGCTGCAGGTATGTACATACCTACCATCAGGGGCCTTTCCTTTCATCCACACTGCTTCTTGTGTCTTCCTCGTGACCTGTGACCCCTACTGCTCTGGTTTCGCCACCTGCTACCTGCACCGCCCCTCCCACAAGCCTCACAGCTCGAGCCAGTAATCACTTCTCCCTAACCTCCCCACCTCTCTCCCTCCCGCTCCCCGTCCCCTCTCTCCTTCTCCCCGCCTGCCCCCCTGTTCCCCATGCAGGTGCCCCTGGTCCCGCACAGGGAAGGCGTGTGAGGCGGTGGCGAAGGGCGTGGGGTGTGTGAACGCGTGCAGTGGGCGGGGCGAGTGCGTGGAGGGCACGTGCCGCTGCCAGTACTGGACGTTCGGAGTTGACTGCTCGCTGTTTCTCGACACCATGGGCAGTGTCAGGCACGTGTGCTGCGGGTGCTGCGGGTGCTAGTGCTGTGCTGAGTCTGCTTCAAATCACATGTAGACTGCAAATAGACCAGCAGTTCTAGTGTTGCTGCTGCTGCTGCTGCTGCTGCTGCTGCTCCTGTGCTCGATGTTGTTCCCCCTGGGACTCATTCTACATCATGTTCCCCCTTCTCCCTCCCCTTCCTTCTCCCCTTCCCATCGTCTCCCCCCCCCAGGAACCTCCTCTTCCCCCCGTTCCGCTGGGCGCACCACATCCCTCCCCCTTCCCTCGCGCTCATAGCCGCCTCCCGTCCGCTCATCTACGTCTACGACCTGCCCTCGCCCTCCACCACCTGGCCCCTGCGCCTCTCCTCTCGCTCCCCTCACTCCGAGCCTCTGCTCTTCCTGGAGCGCCTGCTCAACAGCGGGCACCGCTCTGCAACCCCTGATACCGCGGACTTGTTCTACGTGCCGCTCTTCTTCCGGTGGGTGCGCGTGTATCCCCTCGCATCCCTTGCTTGCCGTGCCTTTCCTTGACTGACCTTGTCCGCCCTTTGCTCCCCCTGCCCCTCTTTTGCTAACCCTGCCTTGCCTTTCTGTTCCTGGGTTGGCCGTGGCCTTGCTGCCTGCCGCTGATTCTCCCTCCGGTTTCTCCATCCACCCACCCTGTCACAGTCTCGTCCCATGCACCTTGTACGCTTGAGGCTCTGCTGTGTGTGAGCCTGTCTCCCTCTGCCTCCTTGCTTGTCCACTGCTCGCCTCCCTTACACCCCAAACCCTAAACCACCTCCCGCTCCCTTTCTCCCACACCCCTCCCTCCCAACCCAACCCCACCCCACCTCCTCACCCACCACAGCAATGACAAAGCACTCGATGCCAACCTGTTAGCATCCACAGTTGACTACATCCGAACCACATGGCCCTACTGGGACCGCCGCAACGGCTCAGACCACATCTTCCTCCTCCCGCCGCCCCTCTCTCGCTGCACACTGGAAGATTCCGGTTCCACCGAACCCTTCCTTTCACGCAGTATCGTACTCTCCACGTGCGGTTACACCCGCTCGCCCGCTCCCCCCTCGTCCCGCAATCAAGAGGAGACCCCGGTTCCAGCATCGTCGGGGTCAGCGCCGCTGCCGCTGCTGCCGTGCTTTCAGCGGGGGCGGGATGTGGTTATACCACCTGTGCTGCAGTTCAAGGATTATCATGCAATTCCGTTCTTCTCGGAATTACTGAGAGAGGAATCTAGTGCGGCCAGTGTCTCCCCTGCAGACCCCACCACCACTGCTAGCAGCAGCAGCGCCGGGAGTCTCTCTGTTTCGCCTCCTCGCCCGACAGTGCTTTTTGCGCGCTTTGCTGCTTCAGACCCGCAGCAGAATCACACGGGTCTGGGTTCCTCTGTGAGGCAACGCTTTCTGGAGCTCTTTGAATCGCGAGCAGCGGAGCTCAAGTGGCAAATAGAGGTGCGGGAATCAGCCAAGGTGCGGGTACCCGACCTGCTCAACGCAACCTTCTGCCTCTCCACGGCCGCTCAGGGGGGGCATTCGCCATCTGTAGCGAGCGTGCTAGCCGGGTGCATCCCTGTGGTGGTCGAATCCCACACTCTCCTCCCCCTCGACCACCCCCACGGGCTCAACTGGACGGCTTTCTCCCTTCACATCCCTCTCGCAAAACTCCCGGATCTCCCGGCTCTGCTCTCCTCCCTCTCCCCGCAAGCTGTTGCAGCGATGCAGCAGGGGTTGCGCGGGGCATGGGCGAAGCTGGTGTGGGCGAGCTCTCAGTTCAACCCGTTGCCCCGGGGTCTGGCTGTGTCCCGGGCGTTTCACAGAGCGGCGCTGATGCTGGCTGAAGGCGATGTGTTTAGCTCTGTGATGCACGTTCTGCGAGGACGGATGGAGGGGGTAGGGGGAGAGGAGAGGGGAGAGGATGGGGGAGAGGAGGCGGGAGAGGAGGGAGGAGAGGAGTGGGGAGAGGAGGAGGGAGAGGAAGGGGAAGAGGAGGGGGAAGAGGAGGGGGAAGAGGAGGAGGCAGGAGGGGGGGAAGTTGCAGAAGGGATGAAGGGGGATGAGGAAGGAGGTGTTGCAGAGAAGGAGAGGGCCGAACAACAACCTGATCCTGATGCTGCTTCTGCTGGTGCTGATGGTGTTGCTGACGATGTTTCTGGTGCTGCTGATGATGTTAATAGTGCTGCTGCTGATGATGGTGATGCTGCTGATGATGGTGCTGCTGTTGCTGCTGATGGTGCTGATGATGCTGATGATGCTGCTGGTGCTGATGGTTCTGTTGCTGCTGCTGATGGTGCCACTGATGCTGCTGATGGTGCTGATTCTGTTGATGATGCTGATGGTGCTGCTGCTGCTGCTGCTGCTGATGGTGCTAGTCCTTTAGAACCCCCCCCAGACTCAGACCCTCTTCCCCCTCTTGGCTTCACTCCAGACGGGGCAGTTGAGGCAACTCACAGCACAGAGACCAATCAAGAGCGCCAGGCGCGCATACAAGCAGCGCAGGCATACGACGGGCCAGGCCCGGACCTCTCCCGCCCATCAAAATGCCCCGAAGAATGCACCGCATTCGGCACGTGCAACGAGGAGCTAGGCCGCTGTGACTGCCCCCCTGGATTCACCGGGCCCACATGCCAAACCGTCGCCATGCCGGAATGCCACTTGGGGGGGGAGAGCAAGAGCTCAGGGGCTGCAATCTCATACGTTACCCCTTGTTCGGTTATCAGCACTTGTGCCTGCGCTGCTGCCTGTGCGCGATGGCGTTTGCTGGGGTACTTTGAGTGCTTTGAGGGGAATCGGCCGGATGGAACCCCTGAGACAAACCTCTCGGTGGTATTCTCTGGGACGCGATATGCTGTTGCGCTGGATGCGCAATTTTGGGATGTGGGGGCGGGGGTGGGGAAGGGTGGGAAGGGGCGGAGAGCGGTGGTGAGCGATGAGCCGAGCCCGTGGGCTGGTCCGGAGGAGTGTGAGAGCATGTGCTCGGGACGGGGGGTGTGTCGGAAGGAGTCCAAGGTGTGCGAGTGAGTGTGGTGCGGTGAGGAGGTGTGCGGGGTGAGGGGGTGTGTGGAGTGAGGGGATGTGTGGGTGGGGTGAGGAGGTGTGGGTGGGGTGAGGAGGGGTGTGGGGTGGGGGGGTGTGGGGCGAGGGTGTGTGTGGGGCATGCACATGCACATGCCCATGCTCATGCCCATGCGATGCCCCCTTTGCTTGAACAGCTATTACCCTTACTCTCCTCCAGTTCCACCGTCCCTACTCCCACCCTTTCTCCCCCCGATCCATTTGATGCTGGCTTCATTGACTCTTGACACGTCAATCCCATCTTAGCACTTTAGCCCCTACTCGCGTTCCCCATCCCCCTGTTCTCCCATCCATATGCAGCTGTGCGTGGTACGACAACGGGCGCGCGTGTGAGACGCGGGGGGACCTCCCCTTTGACTGCTTCAACGCCTGCAGCGGGCGGGGCGAGTGCAGGCGCGGGGTGTGTGTGTGCCAGCGGGGGTACTTCGGCCTTGACTGCTCTATGTTCATCGACGCTCAAGGGATCACCAGGTATTGGCTGCGAGTAAGGGAGTTGTGGGGGAAAGAGAGCTAGTAACAGCTGCAATTATGGGGTATGTGCAGCCACGCTATGTGTGTACTTGAGGGGCGAGTGCAGGCGTGTGTGTGTGCCACCGGGGGTTCTTCGGCCTCGACTGCTCTATGTTCATCGACGCTCAAGGGACCACCAGGTGCTGCCAGGGAGTAGGAGGGGGGCGGGTGGGGGCGAGAATGAAAGCCAAAGTTGCACGAGCGTGGTGTGTGCAATTACGGGGTGTGTGCCGGCCGGACTGCTCCATGTTCATGGACGCGCAAGGGAACATGACGTAGTGTAGAACAAACGGCAGTTCCTCACTTCCTTGACCACTCAGCGCCCCCAGCAAAAAATCTTGCCCCCTCTTCCGTTCCTCCGCCCTTCTATCACTCTCTCCTCCTCCTCCTCCCACTCTCCCCACTCCCCCCACTCCCCGCTCTCCTCCCCCCACTCCCCACTCCTCGTTCCCCACTTCCTCTCCACCCATCCGTCACTCTCCCACTCTCCTCCCACTCCCCTCTCCGCCCTCTCCCCACACAACCCACCACCAGGATACTGCGCTTGCAGCCCTTCCTTTGGTCCACAGCCGTACCACCCCCTTCTCCCTCCCCCTCCTCCTCCTCGCCCCTCCGCCCGCTCATCTACGTATACGACCTCCCCCCGCACTTCAACACGTGGCAGTTCGCCCAAACGCGCTACATCGACTGGCGAGAGCAAGTCTTCTTCCTAGAGCGCCTCTTGCGCTCCCCCCACCGCACCCCACACCCTGCCCAAGCCCATTTCTTCTACGTCCCGCTGATGTTCCGCGCTCGGCTGATGAAGGCAAACACTCTGGCGTGGGCTGTGTCCTATCTGCGCTCCACGTGGCCGTTTTGGGACCGGAGCAACGGGTCCGACCACGTGTTTGTGACGAACGACGACTGGGGGAACTGCGACATTTCTGTGGCCGGGGAGAGGGATCCTTTTCTCGCTCACAGCATCACGCTCACTCTCTGGGGGCTCACGCAGAATATGAACCTGGAAGATGCGCCGAACAGGTGCTTTAAGCCGGGGCAGGATGTGGCTATCCCGCCTATGATGATCCCTGACGTGTTCCAGTATGTGGTTGGGGTGAAAGAGATGGTAAGAAGGGAAATGAGGAGGCGGAGCAGGAAGAAGGGGAAGGGGGGGGAGGGGGTGGAAGAAGGATCGGCAGAAGAAACGGGAAAGGGAACAGAAAAAGGAGTGCAAGAGGAAGCAGAGGAAGAGAAGAAGTCGCTAGAAGCCGTGCTTTCAGGGGCCAACCGTACCACCCTCCTTTACTTCAAAGGCTGGCCCGCACACAAAGCAGCCCCGCACGGCCCATACCAGTGGAGCTTCGGCGTGCGGCAAGAGGCATTCAAGCTGTTCGGAGGGCGGTTCAACGAGACGGGAGTGCTTATGGAGAGCACGGAAGGGTTTGTGCAGGGGTTTCTGGTGGAGATGCAGCGGGCGGTGTTCTGCCTGGCGCCGTCTGGGTGGGGGTGGGCTATGAGGACCACACAGGCGCTCATGCTTGGGTGTATCCCGGTGATTATCCAGGTGCGTGCATGGGATAGTAGGTATTCTGTGCTGTGCTGCATGTATGCCGAGTGGACTGAAAGGGCACCTTCCCCTGTCTGGCGGCCTCAGGTTAGGGACGGAAGTGGGCTGTGAGGAGGACACAAGCGATCATGCTGGAGTGAGGTTTATCTTGTGGTGCCTTGTGTGCCTGGGATAGTAGGTATTCTCATGCTCATCTCCCCTCCACCTTATACGCCACTTACACACTCACACACGCGCACACACACCCCCTACTCACCTCTCCATTTCCTCTCCCCCGCCCATCTCCCTTTCTTCCCTCTTTTTTCCCCCCCAGCCGCACGTGGTTCAGCCGTTTGAGGGCGACGGCACGGACTGGTCCCGTCTCGCTGTGCTCCTCACAAAGGCCGACATTCCCCACCTCCCCCGCATCCTCTCCTCCATCCCCGACTCTGAACGCCGCGCAAAGCGCCAAGCCATGCTGGACGAGTGGGTCAAGTTCGTGTGGGCCAGCACCCAGCTGAACCCCTTTGGATTCCTGCCGAGGGGGTTACAGGATGAGATGGCAGTGCGGTTGGCGAAAGGAGATGTGTTTGCCACGGTGATGGGTGCGCTGAGGAGGAGGGTTGAGGGGAAGGGAGGCGGCGGGGGAGAGGATACTGGTTTGAATGCAGCAGCAGCAGGAGCAGGAGCAGAAGTAGCAGGGTCAGCAGAATCAGGAGGAGCAGCAGCAGGGGCAGCAGCAGGAGCGAAGTTGGAGCAGCAGCAGCGGCAGCAGCAGCGGTCGGAGTCGTCAGCATCATTAGCAGCAAGCAGTGTATCGGGTGGTGCGTGTAACGAGGCGTGCTACACGCACGGCACATGCAACGAGGAGCTCAAACGCTGCGACTGCCCCCCGGGCCTCACAGGGGAGGATTGCTCCGACCTTGCCATGCCGTCCTGCCACGTGGCACCTGGGTATTGGACGCCGTGTGGGGTTCTGTCGTCGTGTGAGTGTGCGCTGGAGTGTGAGAGGGCGGGCGTCCCTCCCTTTCCTCTGTGCCTAGATGAGAGTGAAGGGGGGAAGGGAGGGGGAGAAGAGGGAGGGGGGCAGGATGGTGCAGATGGGGAGGTGGGAAGAGGAGAGGGAGAGGGAGAGGGAGAAGGAGGTGCAGTTGGAGCAGAGGCGAAGGAGGAAGGGAGTCAAGGAGAGGAGGAAGCAGACGACCCTGCTTTGAGCCAACCTGCGTGGCAGCGGGCTGGGTGGCAGGGCTTGTCCTCTCTGCTGAAGAAACCCGTGGTGCGGATGGCGACGGACGGCGCGGGCGGTGAGACAGGAGCGCGTGAGAGAGTGGGAGAGGGAGTGAGAGGGCAGCAGAGCAACGGTGCTGGTGCTGCTACTGCGTCCAGCCCTCTCCCTCTCTTGCACTCGCTGCTGCTACCTTCTGAATGCCCCGGAAACTGCTCTGGGTTGGGCGTGTGCCTCGCGAGCAAGCAGTGCATGTGAGTGGGTGCAACGAGGGGTATGTGGGTGCAACGAGGGGTATGTGGGTGCAACGAGGGGTATGTGGGTGCAACGAGGGGTATGTGGGTGCAACGAGGGGTATGTGGGTGCAACGAGGGGTATGTGGGTGCAACGAGGGGTATGTGGGTGCAACGAGGGGTATGTGGGTGCAACGAGGGGTATGTGGGTGCAACGAGGGGTATGTGGGTGCAACGAGGGGTATGTGGGTGCAACGAGGGGTATGTGGGTGCAACGAGGGGTATGTGGGTGCAACGAGGGGTATGTGGGTGCAACGAGGGGTATGTGGGTGCAACGAGGGGTATGTGGGTGCAACGAGGGGTATGTGGGTGCAACGAGGGGTATGTGGGTGCAACGAGGGGTATGTGGGTGCAACGAGGGGTGTGTGGGTGCAACGAGGGGTATGTGGGTGCAACGAGGGGTATGTGGGTGCAACGAGGGGTATGTGGGTGCAACGAGGGGTATGTGGGTGCAACGAGGGGTATGTGGGTGCAACGAGGGGTATGTGGGTGCAACGAGGGGTAAGTAACCAGTGCTTGTATGAAGTAGTGCTCTGCTGAACCTCCTTCATTGCTCCGCCCCAGCAACAAAAGAAACCTCCCTGGGAGAGGCTTCTGCATCTGCAATCCGGGGAGGGGAAGCAGTAACTGTGAAGATTGTGAATTGAACAAGTAATTAGATTAGAGGAACAACCTAGCATACATAGTTGGAAGGGAAGGTTGGAAGGGAAGGATGAAAGTGACCATAGGTTGGGTTGACCTCACTTGGGGAAGTGAGGGAACCATAGGTCAAGTGGGTTGGGTTGCCCACACTTTGTAGAAGTGAGGCAACCCTAGGCCCACTTGGCTTGGGGTAACCTCAATTGTGGGAAGTGAGGTACCCACAAGTCAAGAGGGTTGCATTTGGGGGCTCCACCACAATTGGGTGGATTGGCACCCCAAAGTGCAAGACTACACCCAAAGTTGGGTGTAGTCCCAACCCAAGGGTGAAGCCGTAGCCCTGGGAGGAGCGGCGGTCCGGCTGCGTGTCAGCCCATGAGGAGTCACTGAAGCCCGAGAGAAGGGGACGGGAAGGGCCGCCGAGGGTGAGGGCAAGGTCCCTGGTCCCGCGAAGGTAGCGGAGGACCCGCTTGGCAGCTTTCCAGTGCTCCTCAGAGTGACGACCGGTGCCGACAAAGCGAGCGAGCACGCTGATGGGGTAGGCGAGGTCGGGGCGGGTGCACAACATTGCGTACATCAAGGACCCAACGAGCTCGGCATAGGGGTGGGGGGAGGAGGTGGGGGAGGTGGGTGGAGCGAGTTGGTGACCGAAGGGGAGCGGGGTGGAAACAGGCTTGGCTTGCGCCATGTCGAACTTCTCCAAGACCTGACCGATGTAATGGGACTGGGAGAGGGTGATTGTGCGAGCAGGGCGGTTGCGCGTGATGGTCATGCCGAGGTAGTGAGTGAGGGCGCCAAGGTCTTTGCACTTGAGCCGCTGCTGCAGGGACAGCTTCACCTGCCCCATGTCGGCCTTGGTGTCAGAGAGCAGGATCATGTCGTCGACATATACCAGAATGAAGAAGCGGCGGGGGGAGGAGCGGATGAAGAGGCTGGCGTTGGAGTGGGAAGCAGAGAAGCCGAGGGACCCCAAGGTGGCAGCCAGCTTCGCATGCCACTCACGCGGTGCCTGCTTCAAGCCGTAGACGGGGCGACGCAGCTGCCAGACAGTGTTCTCAGGAAAGGCTGCGTGGAACCCGGGGGGTCGCCGGAGGAAAATGCGCTCATGCAGGTCGCCCTGCAGGAACGCATTGGAGACGTCCATGGAGTCGATTTCCATGTCGTCACGTGCACCAATGTCCATGGCGGCGCGAAGGGTGGGTGGTTTGGCGGTGGGGGCGTAGGTGAACCAGTAGTCCTCAGCCCAAGTCTGCGTGAACCCCTTGGCGCAGTAGCGGGCCTTGTACACTGGTTCCTCGCCCGGCAGCTGCTTCACCCGAAAGACCCATTTGCCGTCAACGAGATTAGCGCCAGCAGGGAGGGGGACATCGACAAAGGAGTCGTTGCGAATGAAAGCCTCACACTCTAGGAAGATCGCTGCTATCCATTTATCCGCATCAGGGCAGGTGATGGCTTCCTGGAAGGTGGAGGGAGTGAAGATGGTGGGGGTAGTAGTGGCGCCAAGGACAGGAAAGCCCAGGAAGTCAAGGTAGAGGGCGGCAAGGAATGGAGTGTGCTCCCGAATGTTAAGAAACTCCTCATGGGAGTCCTCAAGGAGCTGAATGGAGGCAGGAGGAGGAGCCCCAAGGATTTTGTCCACAGAGCGGGTATGGATGTAAGGGAGGAGGAAGGGGGAGGAACGGGAAGTGGCACGACGCCGCTGCTGCTGCTGGTGCTGCGGAAGCTGCTGCCCTTGTTGCTGCGGCTGCGGCTGACCGTGCTGGTGCTGCGGCTGCTGAGGCTGCTGAGGCTACTGCTGCTGCTGCTGCCGCTGCTGCTGCTGCTGCTGCTGCTGCTGCTGTCCCGGCTGCCGCTGCTGCTGCTGCTGCTGGCCCGGCTGCTGCTGCTGCTGCTGCCCCGGCTGCTGTCCCGGCTGCTGCTGCTGCTGCTGTTGCTGCTGCGGCTGCTGCTGCTGCTGATCCGGCTGCTGGAAGGAGGGAGAGGGAGAGGAGGAGGGAGGGGGGGGGAGGGGGTGCGGCCGAGTGAGCGGGGGAAGCGGGTGCGGCAGGGTCGTAGACATCGGCGGAGGAGGAGGGCGGGAGCGGAGCTGCGACGGGTGGGAGGAGAGGGGCTGGAGGGAGAAGGGGCGGGAGGACGGTGTCGGTCCAAGCAAGGGGACGAGTGGGAGGAGGGAGAGGATCAGGGGGAGGAGTGGAGTAATAGGGGACGGATTCGTCGAAGACGACGTCGCCGCTGCGGATGAGGCGATTGGTGGGAGGGTGGAGGAAGAGGTAGCCTGGGGAGTCGCGATTGTGCCCAAGGTAAACGCATTCCAGGGCGCGAGGAGCAAGCTTGCCAGCGGCGCGGGAGCGGTCGGCGGGTGGAATGAGAACGAAGGCCTTGCAGCCCCAAACGCGAAGGCCGGCAGCGTCGGGTTTGGCGTTGGACCAAAGCTCTGTAGGGGAGGAGGAAGGATGCTGAGGGTGGGAGCGGAGATTAAGGAGAAGAGCGGCGTGGAGGAGGGCATAGCTCCAGAGGGAAGGAGGGGTGGAGGCATGAGCAATGAGACAGCGAGCTATCTTGGTGATCTCACGAATGCGGCTCTCAGCAATGCCGTTCTGCTGAGGGGAGTGGGGAAGGGTGGAGGTCTGTTGGATGCCGTAGGTGTTGCAGTATGTGGCAAGGGTGTTATTGATGAACTCACCCCCACCGTCAGAGTGAAGGCGGCCGATGGGGCGTTTGAAGTGATTGCGGCACTGTTCGGCCCAGTTGATGACCACTGCCGGCACCTGGTCTTTCGTGTGAAGGAAGAAGGTGGTGGAGTACCGGCTGTGGTCGTCAACGAGGACGAGCATGTACCGATGCCCCTGGCGGGAGCGGATGGGATAGGGGCCCCAGAGGTCCATGTGCACAAGGTCAATGGGGGCGGCGGCGAAGGTGGGATGACTGTGGTGGGGGGACTGTTTGAGCTTGCCGTGAATGCATGAAGGGCATGGGGGAGAGGGGGAGGAGGGGAGGGGAGGTAAAACAAGAGGAAGGCTGCGGAGGAGGCGAGAGGTGACTGTGGTGCGAAGGGCGGTGAAGTTGGGATGGCCGAGTCTGTGGTGTAAGAGGACAGCAGGATGGGAGAGGGTAGTGGAGGAGGAGGGAGATGGGGTGATGGAAGGAACGGGAGGGGAGGAGGAGGATGGTGGGGAGGGAGAAGAGGATACTTGAGGGGGAGGGGAAGGGGGAAGTAAAGGAGGAGGAGGTGGACCGGTGGAAGCACCGGAACGAGTGGTGACGTGGCAGAAGGATGGGCGAGGCGTGCGGAGTGTGTAGAGGCGAGTGCGGGGGCAAAGCGGAATGCGGAGAAGGAAGCGACCGGAGGAGGTTTGGTAGAGATCACAGTAATTGGCATAACCGGGGTAAATGGCAGTGATACCAACACCTTGGAGCTCACGGTGGGAGAGGAGGTTGTTGCGGAGAGTGGGGATGTGGAGACCTGTGACCTTACCGGAGGGGAAGGCAGTGCAAGGGAGGGTGGAGAGGTGAGTGCATGGAATGGAAAAGCTGGAATCAGCCCCATGAACCTGAGTGGGAAGTGGTAGTGGGGTGAGAGTGCCAGCGTCTTTCAGTGCGGTTTCAGTGGCTCCACTGTCAAGGACAAAGTCCAGGGTGGGAGAAGAGGGAGGAGGGGGTGGGACGGGGTACTGAAACGAAGTCTCATTGATAGCAGAGGGATACATGGCAGCGACGGACGGTGCAACACTGATATTACCAAGGAAACTACCAGAAGTGTCGGGAACACTGGGGGGGGCAGAGGGGAGGGAACCCCAGGGGGGAGGAGGAGGAAGGGAGGTATGAGCGGCCATGGCCGCTGTGCCGAAGGTGAGTGGCTGCTGCTGCCAGGGTGGGGGAAGGAACTGCTGCTGCTGCTGCGGCGGTGGCTGGAAGAACTGCGGCGGCGGCGGCTGCTGGGGCTGGAGAAACTGCGGCTGCTGCTGCTGCTGGTGGAAGTACAGGTGCTGCTGCTGCTGGTGCTGCTGAAACTGCTGCAGCTGTGAGGGTGGGGAGGGGGTAACCATGCGGAGGTGAGCAGGAAGGAAAGAGGGGAGGGTTTGAATGTCCACTAAGGAGGGGCGAGGTGTGACCGAGTTCCAGCGAGGAGGGGTGCCAGTGTTGCCGCGATCAAACCAGGCGTCGTCGAGTGCCTTAAAGCACGTGGTGGGGGGATGGTTGGTCTGGCCGCAAGGGGTACCTGCATGGGGACCATGGCGACGCACATATGTGCATGGGGGGAGAGTGCCAGGGCGTCCGCCTCGAGTCACAGCACCTCCAGCAGGGGCGCTGCCAGCACCACCACCACCGCCACCACGGCCACCACGGCCACAACTACCACCACCGCCACCACCACGGCCTCCACCACCACCACCGCCACCCGCTCCACGGCCTCCGCCGCCGCCGCTGCGACCACCCTGGTTGCGCGGCTGCGTAACGTTGAGGGAGGTGGAGGAGGACTGAGGGGTGGTAAGGTTGACAACGGGGGTGCGGAGCTTGACCTCCGTGTCAATGATCCACTGGACCACGTCGTCGAGGCCGGCCATGGGGTTGGCCTCAGTGAAGGCATGGAGGCGGGACTCGTAGTCCGGGGTGAGGTTGTAGAGGAGGCGGTGGATTTGCAGGGGCTCGGGGAGGGCAGCTTGGCGTGCCGCAAGGCGATCAGCGACCTCCTGCATGCGCCCCACGTAGTCAACTGCGCCATCACAAGTGGCGAGGGTGATGGAGAAGTACTCCTGGAACAGGGCGCCGACAGAGCTGATGTCGCGACGCTCGAACATGGCCTGGAGCTCGGCCCAGATGAGGGAGGCGCGCATCTCGCGAGCTTGGAAACGGCGCATGAGGGTATCAGGGAGTGCGCCGAGGAGGATGGTGCAGGCGCGGTTGTCAGCAGTGGCCCATGCGATGCTCCGAGGGAGGTAGTCCGCCATGGCCGTATTGTACTCATCAAGGAGCGCCAGGCGATTGGCGCGTTCCGCTACCGCGAAGTCGTGGTTATGTACCGCAACCTCATGCTCCGCCTTGCGGATGAGGTATTCGCGGCGATCGTGGAGAAATGCGGCATCGGCGGCATCTTGGAGCGCTGGGGAAGTGGCGATCTCCAAGGTGGGTTCAGGAGGAGGAGGACCAGGAGGAATGGGGGGTGGAGGGGGTTCGCCGGGGTGATTGGGTGCCGTGGGCTGGAGGGCTTGCGGGCGGCGGAGGAGGACGTCAAGGACGCAGTAGGGTCCGACGAATGCATCTTGGAGAACACGGCGGATGCTCCCGACGAAGGAATGCCAGTTGATCGCCGAGCGGTCCGCGGCAAGCTGAAGCTTGTCGACGGAGGAGGCGTCAATGGGAGGGGGGAGAGGGGGAGGAGTGGTAGCCATGAGGGGCGACGGCGGGTGGACCCGCGGCGGCCTCGAGGTGGACGGCGGCGGGTGGACCCGCGGCGGGCAAGTGGGAGGGCGACGGCGGGTGGACCCGCGGCAGCCGAGAGGGAGGAGGGGGGGGGGGGGGGGGGGGGGGGGGGGGGAGGGGGGGGGGGGAGGGGAGGAGGGGGAGGACGATGGTGGATGCAGCTGCTGCCGCTGCTGCCGCTGCTGCCGCTGCTGCCGCTGCTGCCGCTGCTGCTGCTGAGAGGGAGGAGGGGGGGGGGGGGAGGGGAGGAGGGGGAGGACGATGGTGGATGCAGCTGCTGCCGCTGCTATCGCTGCTCCTGATGCTGCCGCTGCTGCCGCTGTTGCTGCTGTGGCTGCTGAGCTGTCCCGGCTGCTGCTGCGTGGGAGGAGAGGAGGAGGAAAGGGGGAGGGGGAGGGAGAACGCAGGTGTAGCTGTGGGCGAAGCTGTTGCTGCCAATGACGCTGCTGCTGCGGGATGAGGCGGCTGCTACGAGGAACGTTCGGCGGCGGGATGCGCGGATGGCGACGAGGGAATCGTGGCGGCGGAATGAGCGAGCGGCGACGAGGAGGGCGCGGCGGAGGGATGCGCGGGCGGCGACGGGGAAGGCGCGGCGGTGGGATGCGCGGGCGGCGACGAGGAAGGCGCGGCGGCGGGATGCGCGGGCGGCGACGAGCAGGTCGCGGCGGTAGGATGCGGGGGCGGCGATTGTTAGGTCGCGGCGACGGGATGTGCGGGCGGCGACGAGCAGGTCGCGGCAGGAGGTCGCGCGGGCGGCGACTTTAGGTCGCGGCGGCAAGGGGTGCAGGCGGCGACGAGAAGGTCGCGGCGGCAGGGGTGCAGGCGGCGACGAGAAGGTCGCGGCGGCGGGATGCGCAGGCGGCAACGCGAAGTCGCGGCGGCGGGTCGTGCAGGCGGCGACGCGAAGTCGCGGCGGCGGGTCGTGCAGGCGGCGACGCGAAGTCGCGGCGGCGGATCGTGCAGGCGGCGACGAGCGGGTCGCGGCGGCGGGATGCGTAGGCGGCGACGGGGGGGTCGCGGCGATGGGGAGTGCAGGCGGCGACGCGAAGTCGCGGCGGCGGGACAGGAGGCGACGACGGGGCGTCGCGGCGGCGGGATGCGCAGGCGGCGCCGAGGAAGGCGCGGCGGCGGTGGGGGGAGGCGGCGACGCGACGTCGCGGCAGCGGGAGGGGCAGGCGACGACGGGGCGTCGCGGCGGAGGGATGCGCGGGCGACGCCGAAGTAGGCGCGGCGGCGGGAGGGAGACGGCGACGGGGGGTCGCGGCAGGGGGAGGAGGAGGCGGCGACGAGGCGTCGCGGCGGGATGTGCAGGCGGCGCCAGAGAAGGCGCGGCGGCGGAAAAAAGGGGGAGGGGGGGGGAGGGGGGCAGCGACGGTGTGTCGCGGCGATGGGGGGCGGTGACGACGTAGGTCGTGCCAAGGAGATGCTAGGTTGAGCCACACGTAGGGGGTTTGTGGCTGTGGGGTGGGCCCATGGGGAAGAAAAAACTTTGAGGGAGGGAGAGAAAAGGCTTAGGAACAACTAGCTCTATACCATGTGAAGATTGTGAATTGAACAAGTAATTAGATTAGAGGAACAACCTAGCATACATAGTTGGAAGGGAAGGTTGGAAGGGAAGGATGAAAGTGACCATAGGTTGGGTTGACCTCACTTGGGGAAGTGAGGGAACCATAGGTCAAGTGGGTTGGGTTGCCCACTCTTTGTAGAAGTGAGGCAACCCTAGGCCCACTTGGCTTGGGGTAACCTCAATTGTGGGAAGTGAGGTACCCACAAGTCAAGAGGGTTGCATTTGGGGGCTCCACCACAATTGGGTGGATTGGCACCCCAAAGTGCAAGACTACACCCAAAGTTGGGTGTAGTCCCAACCCAACTGTACACCACAATTGGTGTACAGTCACATGTGTTGGCATGCTACACAATATATATTTTAACAGTAACAACAGCGCCACCCACTGCGTGTTGTCTTAAGCCATTCCTCCTCTCCTCCGTACCCGTTTCCCACCCCCCAACCCCTCCCCTTCCCGCCCGTCAGGTGTCCCCCCATGCTCTCTGGCCCCTCGTGCGGCCGTCTGCCCCCTCTGCTGCCGTTCACGTGCCTCAGCGGGTGCCATGCGCGGGGGGTGTGTGTGCATGGCTTCTGCATCTGCAACCCGGGGCACTTTGGCATTGACTGCTCTCTCTCCAAAGCAGGGCCCAGGGGCCGCACACAGTGAGTTTGTGCATGCGTGTGTGGGTGTGGTGTGGCGGTGTGTGATTGTCTCAGAGGCGCCTCACAATGCAAGTGGCTGTGGGCTTATGCATCTGCAACCCGGGGCACTTTGGCATCGACTGCTCGCTCTCCAAAGCAGGGCCCAGGGACCGCACGCGGTGAGAGGGTGGGAAGGGAAGGAGGTGATTGTGTGTGGTGTTTTGGCTATGTGGGCATGTCTTATAAGGCGCCTCATGCTGCAGGTGCCTGTGGGTTTCTGCAATTGCAACCCGGGCACTTCTGCTTGACTGCTCGCTCTCCAAAGCAGGGCCCAGGGACCGCACGCGGTGAGAGGGTGGGAAGGGAAGGAGGTGATTGTGTGTGGTGTTTTGGCTATGTGGGCATGTCTTATAAGGCGCCTCATGCTGCAGGTGCCTGTGGGTTTCTGCAATTGCAACCCGGGCACTTCTGCTTGACTGCTCGCTCTCCAAAGCAGGCCCCAGAGATCGCACGCGGTGCGAAGGGGGGGAGCGTGATTTTGTGGGTGCATGTGCATGTGTGATGCGTGTGCATGTGTGATGCGTGTGCATGTGTGATGCGTGTGCATGTGTGATGCGTGTGCATGTGTGATGCATGTGCATGTGTGATGCATGTGCATGTGTGATGCATGTGCATGTGTGATGCGTGTGCATGTGTGATGCGTGTGCTTGTGTGGGTGTGTGTAATTGCGTGGGTGCGTTTCCCCTCTCTTCCTGTTTCGCTTCACAACAGCACACCAAGAACTGCCACCACCACCTTCCTAATCTCACTTGCCCCTTCCCCCAACCCCCCCCCCCCCCCTGTTCCCCCACCCCCCCCTCTTTCAGTGTCGTGCCTGCACCCCCCTTCTCCTGGCCGGAAGGCCTATCTCTCCCCACGCCCGCCCCTGCCTCCTCACCTCTCATCTACATCTACGACCTTCCCCCACACGTCACCTCCTGGTCCCTGCTGCTCGGCATACCCCCCTCCTCACCCTTACTCTCCACCTTTTCCGCACCCTCTCATTCTCCTGGCCCGAAGGCTGGTGAGGGGGGAGACGATGGGGGACGAGTGGGCGGAAGGGGAGGGGGAGAGGGCGGAGGGGAGTGGGAGGGGGGAGCGGAGGGGGTAGCGGCAGTGCTGTTCTTGGAGCGTCTATTGAGGAGTCCCTTCCGCACTGCAGACCCCTATGCTGCTCACTTCTTCCTCATCCCAGTGCTCCCCTGGTGCGTCTTCTCACTCTCTTACCTCTCCCTTGCTCTGCCGCTTTTTACCTGCCTGATGAGCTGTGGTCAAATCTCTGTCCCTACCGCACGGCCAAGCCACATGCTGCTCATTACTTCCTGATTGCCAGTGCTCCCCCAGTGTGCCATGCCGCTCCTTTACCACTCTTCCTTCTGGTCCACTCACTACCTTGTCTCCACCATCACGGCGGGAGAAGCGTCCATCCTACGAGCCGTGCACTACGTGAGCCGGCAATGGCACCAACCACCTCATCCTTTCCCCCGTTCCTCCACTCCCTACCTCTCACCACCATCAGGGCGGGAGCAGCGTCCATCCTACGAGCAGTGCACTACGTGAGACGCGTCTGGCCCTTCTGGTCTAATTCCAACGGAGCCAATCACCTTATCCTCACCACCATCACCGCCGCCGCCCCTACTCACAGCCCCGTCTGCACGCTCACTCTAGACAAATCCCGCCACCCGCTGCTCGCCCGCTGCTCGTTCCTGGCGATTCCAGTCGCAGATACTACCTTCCCCAGCTATCCCTTTTTTCAAGACTCACCTGAGACTGACAAAACTGCTGCCGCTCCTGCCAACGCCACCAGCAGCAGCAGCGGTAGCAGCAGGGGAAACCAGTCATCATCACTCCCCTGTTTCCTGCCCACTCAAGACCTTCTGCTGCCTCCTGCTCTTCCTCCCATTGCCCTAACTCGCTCCCTCTTCGCTCTCCGTCCCCCAACCAAGCAACCCACTCGTGGTACCCTCCTGCTGTTCAGTGACTGGGGTGTGGGGGAATGGACGGGTGAGAGTGTGGGGAGCGGTGGTGTGGGAGCGGGGAGCAGTGAGTCGGGGGATGGTGGAGTGAAGGAGGTGAGGGATCGCATGATGGGGGGGTTGAAAGAAGAAGATCACAAGGGGAAAGTGATTGTGCTGTCACAGGAGAATGGCAGCAGCAGAAGCAGAAGCAGCGATAACAGTGGTAATGGTGTTGGCGACGGTGGCGGGAGCGGCAGTTTTGGGCTGGAAGCAGTGGTTGATGCAGCACTGGAGAGCGTGTTCTGCGTGGTGTTGCCTGCCTGGACACACACACTGGAACCCTCTCTTTTTGTCCTGCACGGCTGCATTCCCGTCTTTATACAGCACGACGAGGAAGGAGATTTATTACCTCCACAGTCACTCCAAAACAGCACCGTTTTGGATTGGTCCGAGTTCTCGGTGATGCACCCTGCTTCACAAGCACACGTCCTCGTTACAAGCCTCCTCGAAATCCCGCAAGAGGATATTGATAGGCGGCGCAAAGAAATGGGTAGAATTTGGAGCAAGCTCGTGTGGACAAGCCCGTCGTTCAACCTGCTTGCTCTTCTTCCTGCGGATGACCAACGTCGACTCACGCCATTGCTTGCAGCAGACGATGTCTTTCAGACCATTGTTGCCAAACTGCAGAAAAGGTTGGAGAAATAAAAATATAAGAAATCTGTGGGATTTTTGTTAAGTGCTTCCAGTGCTGTGCTGTGGTGAATGGTACTGTAAGTGCTCCTATTGTGCCGTAATAATGTGAAATGTGTATCATTCCATCCATTATATTGCACGACATTCCAACCCAACATTCCAAGCCAACATTCCAATCCAACATGCGCGATGTTCTCCCGCCAGCAATCCAATCGAAATGCTCCTTCCCTCCGCCCTCATCGCATTCCCATAATTGCATCAACAGCCACACGGGGTCACAAGTAAGTCTGTCCAATCACGCGAAGCCACGTTTGCAGGCTCCGCTTTCCATCTGTCCCGTCCCGTCAATCACGCCCCACTCTCTCTCGCGCCTCTTTTTTTCGCCACTCGCTCCGCTCCGCGCGCCTCTCTGTTACTCGCTTCGCCAACCCTGTCTTACGCATGCATACTTGGTACATTCGTAACTAACTGGTAACTTACTAGTTAACTTCCATCACATTCTATCGACATACTCACCCCACTTTGCAGAGGAACAGGCCGACACCCTTCGTCTCAAGAGACTTACCGAGGCATCGCAAAATGTTCTCTCAAGGGCACTAGACGACTTGTGCATCAGCGGAGGTGGCGGAAGCGGCGGAAACGAACTAGGCAAATGCAGCTTCACTGCGGTAGGATGGCCCGACACCGTACTATTCTACTGCATTCTAGACCGTTCTCGCGATCCCTGCGCGCACCGCGTCGCGGCCGCCGTTCCGCCTAATGGCCTAGCACTCCCTACCGCCGCCTATTGCCGCGTAACTCCGCCTAACTCCGCCTACCGCCGCCCCGCGACAAGTATTAAGGCGCCTCGAATCTCAAATATCGACGCCCCGCGCCGCGTACCTAGGCCGATTGTTAGGCGCCTCGAATTAAGACACCTAGGGCTGCCCAGCAGGCCGATCCGTAGGCGCCTCGAACATCGAAGATAGACACCTGCACCTACCTATCGCCCTCTGATGGCCTAGTGGTACCCCCCCCCAACAGCGGTGCCCCCCAAAACCGCGGAATTCGGTCGGCGCGGAAACGTCAAGGTCTCCCGGCGCCTGCCGCGCGTGCAGCGGACTCCGCTCCGCGCACCATCGTCTCCTTCGCTGCTCCCCAGCTCTCCTCTTCCCCGCGCCCCTCCCACTCCGCCCCCTCCGTGCATTTCCTTCCCCCCTTCCCCCTCCTCTCCCCCTCCCCCTCCACCGCCCCCACCTTCCTCCCATGGCGTACACGCGGTGCCTGTCGCTGCCCGTTATAGCGGGCTTCGCTTTAATCGCGTTCGTCGCGTACACTGCGATCTTCCTCGTCGTCCAACCCTGGCTAGGACTAATCACCGCCGCGGGCGTCCTTAATGTCGCCGCGTTTTGCGGCTGGACCGCCATGGTCGTCTTCTCCTACATGCTCTCTATTTTCCGCGATCCGGGATCGGTTCCCGCGCACTACGTTCCCGACGCGGAGGGCGACGCGGAGATTAACGCGGAGGGCGACGCGGGGAGATTAATTCCCGTGCTGGTGGAGGTGAAGCGGAAGGGAGGCGAGGCGCGGTACTGTCAGAAGTGCGGCGCGTACAAGCCGGCGCGCTGCCACCACTGCCGCATCTGCAAGCGCTGCGTGCTGAGAATGGTGCGGGGAAGGAAGGGGAGGGGGGAACTGGGGCAGAATGGGAGGGGGGAAAAGAGGGGAGAAGTAGGGGGAGAAGGAGTGGGTGGGGGATAATGGGGGAGAGAGGGAAATGGAGGAGAGGGGGAGAAGAATTGGGGGAGTTGGGAAGGATAATGGGGAGTGCGCAGTTAAACGGGGGGAGGTGGAGTTAAGGGGCGCGGATGGGTGCGGGGGAATGAACCACCGCACAACCTCTGTTACCCCGTGCCACGCCGCCCTTTCTCTTTAATTCCCTCTGACCCCCCACCCAGGAGGACCACCATTGCGTGTTGATCAGCAACTGTGGCGCATACGGCTTCTTGAGGCATCGCAACAATTCTCTCCTTTGCCTTTCCTCCTCCCTCTCTCTTTCTCCCCACCACCCGCACCCCTCCCAGGACCACCACTGTGTGTGGATCAACAACTGTGTGGGCCACGCCAACTCCAAGGCCTTCTTCCCTTTCTTGCCCGCTCCGTTCACCTCCCCGTCCCTCCTCCCTTTCTCTTTCCCACCCCGCTGCCCTCCTTCTTTCTCCTCACTCCCCCCTGCCTCTCCAATTCCCTCTGGCCCTCCCTCCCAGGACCACCACTGTGTGTGGATCAACAACTGCGTGGGCCACGCCAACTACAAGGCCTTCTTCCCGTTCTCGGCCCCCTCCCCTCCCCCCTTCACCTCCCGCTCTCTGCTCCCTCCCTCGTTCTCCTCACTTCCCACTGCCTCTCTCATTCCCTCTGGCCCCTCGCAGGACCACCACTGTGTGTGGATCAACAACTGCGTGGGCCACGCCAACTACAAGGCCTTCTTCCTCTTTGTGCTCTACGATGTCATTGCTCTCACTCACACCGTGGTATGCTAACTAACCACCGCCTCTTGCTCACCCTCATGACAAACTCCCAAAAGGCACTCACATCACACCATGCGATCCACCTCTTTCTAGCACATTACCACACGCACACCTTCCTTACACCCTCCAGTTGAGTCAACCAGTCCTTCTGTGACCCACTCTCATGAGTGCAGTGCATGCCCTGCTGTGCCACTCGGTCAGCTAAAACCCCCTCTCTCCCCCCATCCCCCATCCCTGCAAACCCCCCTGACCCCCGACTTTCCAGGCTCTCCTCATTGCCTTCTTCATTTCCTCCTGGTCTGCTGACCCCCTCCCGCGCTCCTCCACGGCTCATCTCGACTCCTCAGCAGCATCAACAACAACGGCAGCAGCAGCAGCAGTGGCAGCAGCAGCGGCAGCAGTGGGGCAAGAGGCGTACTCTCAGCCGGCATTGCTGCTCGTACCCTCCCCAGTCACCTGCTCTGTGCTCCGGGTCAGTGGCTCTTCATTCTCAACTTTTTAGAGTCCCCTTTATATCTTTGAGGTGCCTCACTAGTCGCCGAATATATTACTTTTATGTCGACTCATGCGTCACGGCAAAAGTGGGACACTCACATTCTCCAAGAACCATTCACGCACACCGTCCGCCTAAGCACCAAGTGCCACCTCCGAACCATTCTCTTTCCAACCTCGCCCTTTTTCCCCGCCAGGCACTGTGCTTGCTTGTGAGTCTACCACTGCTGATCGCTCTGGTGGTGCTGCTCGTGTGGCACTGCTACCTCATTGCCATCAACAAAACCACCATTGAGGTGAGCCCACCAGTCTTCCAACAATCCATCCAGTAATCGTCCCAGCAATCTCCCAAACACTATCCCCCTCCATTCCTCTTCTGTATTTCTCTTCTCTGTGTGCCTCTGCTTGCCTCTTCTTTCCTCCTCTTCGTTCCCTGTGTTGTGTGCTGTGTAGCACTACAAGAGCGTGAGGGTTCCAGTAGTGAGCCCAAACCAAACCAAGTGCTGTTTGAAAATCATATCAAGAACCTTTATCTCTGCTTCCCTCTTCTTCCCTCCTCCTGCCTACCCTCCGTCCGTTCAACATCTTCATTCCATGCCATGTGTGCAGCACCACAAGGTGTGAGGGTGCATGTGACTGGTGGGCCCAAGCACACTTGCCTCTCTATTTATCTGCTTGCGTTCTCCTTCCTCCTCTTCATTCCACTCCACATATGCAGCACTGCGAGGGTGTGAGGCCGCAACTAGTGATGAGCCTAAGACTAGCGGTGTTTTGAGCCTTTTCTTCCCTACCTTCCGTCCCTCCTCCTTATCCCACTCCACGTGTACAGCACTATGAGGGTGTGAGGGCGAGACTAGTGAGCCCAAGACCAGTGGTGCCAAGTCAACCACCCCCCTCCCACCCATACGACCTTGGGATCATCGCCAACCTCTCTGCAGTAAGCACTCGCAACCCTTTCCCCTCTGCTTCCTCCCACCCATACGACCTTGGGATTATCGCCAATCTCTCTACCATAAGCTCTCCTAACCCTTTCCGGAGTGTTTTAGGACCAGAGGCGCTGTGCTGGCTGTGTCCCAACACATGCTTTCTACGTAATGTATTCCATTGCCCAAAGCACCTCTCCCCTTCAATTTCTTCTCTCTTCCTCCTCACTTTCCCCCCCTCCCTCCTCCAGATCCTAGGGCCAGAGGCGCTGTGCTGGCTGTGTCCCAACGACACGCGGCACATCTCAGACGGGCTGCACTTTGACACCGCCTATTCCATCTCACGCCGCTCCCAGCTCTCTCTCAACCACCACACCGGCCACCTGGACCATGTAGACCGCCTATTATGACTGAGCCACTCTGACAGTCGCTGAATGCTTCTGATCGGCTGCATGCTCTGTGTGCCTGCCTGCCACAGTGCCTTTTCTCACTCAGTGCACCTGTGTGCGTTATGAGACGGATCTGACTTACCGTACTCTCTGTGTCTGCCCCTTGATCCTCCTCCTGCCCCAAGCTCTCACTCAACCACCTCACCACCCACCTTGGCCATGTGAACCGCTACGATGGGTGCGCATAGTTGGCTTGCCTGCCTGTCAGTGCCCTTTCACACCCATTTGCACCCATTCACACAGAGTGATGGCACATATGACTGCAGCCTGAATGATGTTGCTGCCATCACCACTGCAGATGCAGTGGGTGGAAACAGCACAGCATGCTCTTGCTAGGTTGACATCACTGAGGGGACACTACTCACCTTTACCTTAACCGGCTCCGAGTCATAGACATCTCCTGTCCAGAGGTTATATTGGTTCATTTAAATGCATACTTGCATTGCATATACATAACCACCTAGAGTCCATCAATTGCTGGTGCATTGGCTGTACCCGGTAGTGTCAAGCAAAAGCCCTGGGATGAAAAAATCTCAATTACTGGTGCTCGAGCACCAGTCTTGCACGAGTCTGGCACCAGCTGGGCAATTCATACATTTATTTAAAGCCTCGTGTGTGGTGTGTGGTGCTGTTATCTACCAGCAGCGTTAGCCATGCACCAGTCTGGCAGCCCAGCCTCCTTCCTCCACGGGTCATTACACCTCTTATACAACAACACCTGCTCGCGCCACTCACACAGACGCACACAGAGGCACAGACACGCACACAGCACGGGAATCTCTGGGTATAGAATTCACAGGGGAATCCAAAATTTACTAGGTGACTCAAGGATACAGCTCGCCGCCTGAACTGATATCTCCAGAGGTTGTAGCACCTGTTGCCCACCTCTGCCCTTTGCCCCTCCCCTTCCCGCACCTGTACAAGCATAGCCAAGGCATCGTCCCCCCTACATGCCCTCCATTGCAGGCATCCACAGCTGCTCCCTCTCTTCCCCTCCCTGTGCGCCCCCAACCCCCAATATCACTCTCTCCCTTTCCCTCACCTCTGCCCATCGCCCCCATCCCCCATACCTGTAGAAGCGTGGCAATGGCAACGTCCCCCCGCATCCCCTCCACTGCAGGCATCCATACCTGCGGCCTCCCCCTGTGTACCCCCTCCCCCCTGTGTTCCCCCTTCCTTCTTTCCCCTTCTGCCATACCTGTAGAAGCGTAGCGATAGCGTCGTCCCCCCGCAGGTCCTCCATTGCAGGCATCCACAGCTGCGGCCTTCCCCCGTGTGCCTGCCTCCTGCCTTCCATCCTTGCCACACTCGCATACGCCCAGCGCTGCCACACCGACTCCACTCCTGACAGAAGCTCCTGCACGCGGTTAGGGGGGATGGCCTGGTGGGCGGCATGGGGGACGGGTGGAAGGGGAAATGGGAGGTGGGTATCCCTATCGCAGCCACACGAGTTAAGGGGGGTGGCTTGGTGGGAGGGACGGTGAAGGGAGTGGGGGATGGTGAGTATGAGAGGGCGGGATGGGTAGAAGGTTGATGCGAGGACCGAAAACGTGAGAGGGGGTGTCTGAAAGGGCGGAATGGCGAGGAAGGTTGACGTCATCCACATGCCATCCTGCCTCTCTTGCCCCTCTCTCCTTGCCCCCCGCCCACTCGCCCTCTCCCCTCTCTCGTCCCTCCCTCCAACGCACCCTTAGAATGTCCACCAGGTGGGGGATATCATCCTCGGCCACGCGGACAGCAAACTCGGAGTAGTTGAGGTGCCTCTCAAACGCCATCCACACACCGTCCTGCACGATGACGGGGATGCACCGGTGCAGCATCGCATCCTCCATGCGCGCACTGAAGCCGTCCCCTGGGAACACCCCGCAGAAACGAGATGCGGCGAGCTGCGGATGGGTGGGGGAAGTGAAGGGCGGCGTAAGGGGAGAGACTGAGCCCACCCCAACACTCTCCTTCTGGGTGATCCCCCCCTCACGCCGTCCTGCACGATGACGGGGATGCACCCGCGCAAAAATAACATGCTCCATGCGAGCACTGAAGCTTCAGTTCCTTCCAACTTCCATCCTGATCCCCCCACCTCCCCCCCCTCCTTCCTCACCTGCTTGCCATACTCGCCAGTGGCTCTGTTGGTAACCACCACGTCCTCCTGGTGCTGCCGCCCCAGCTGGCCCTCCTTGTTGGGAGACGACGCGAATTCCTCTGCCACCTTCTGCCGAATGCCCATGCTGTACCTGAGTGTGAAAGGTTGGAGAGTTGGAGGAGTGGGGTGCGCGGATGGAGTGGGGTGCGCGGATGGAGTGGGGGTGGGTTGGGGAAGGGGGGCGAGGGAAGAAAGAAAGGGGAAAAGGGGAAGGGGGAAGAGAAGAAAGAAGGGGGAAGAGGGAAAAGGGGAGGGGGAAAGGGTTAATGGGGAAAGGAGGTAGGAAAGGAGGACATGAGAAGCTGGGAAGCATGGAGGAGCGCAACGTGGCTTCCTTCCACCCTCCTGTGATTCAAGCACCACTCCAAATTAACTTTCTCTTGATCCACGCAAAATGGTTTTCCTGAACCATTCCATAATACTCTAGGGTCCAGTGAAAAATATATCCGAGTAGATTCCAGTACCCAAACGTGCAAGATGTACAGAGCCGAGCGCTGGGATGGGATGGATGGGATGGGATGGTAAAGAGCTAAGGTTGAATGGAATGAAATGGAATGGAATGGGATGGGATGGAATAGAGCTCACTTGGGCTCCACGCGGCCGCGCTCGAACGCACTGCCGAGGTTCCCGTTGAAGTAGAAGAGCGTGGGGCGGGTCTCCAGTGTGCTGCACACACAGCACAACGCATGCAGACAAGCGCACAGCACAAGACATGCAGACAAGCAAGCATGGCACAACACATGCAGACAAGCGCACAGCACAACACAACGCACAAAGCGGAGGAGAGGGAGATTGGGGGATTGTTGTTGAAGTAGAAGAGCGTGGGGCGGGTCTCCAGTGTGCTGCACACACAGCACAAGACATGCAAGCACGGCACAAGGTATGTGTGAGGAGAGGGCAGTGGGGAGAGGGCGTAAGGAATTCTCGTGGAATTCTCGTGGAATTCTCGTTGAAGCAGAAGAGCGTGGGCCAAGACTCCAGGACGCTGCGAGCACAGCACAGCATGCAAACATGATGTACCATGTGCCATGTACCATGTGCCATGTACCATGTGCCATGTACCATGTGCCATGTACCATGTGCCATGTACCATGTGCCATGTACCATGTGCCATGACCCATGTGCCATGTACCATGTGCCATGTGCCATGTGCCATGTGCCATGTGTCATGCTCCGATGCATCATGTGCCAAGACCCACCCCATGAAACCATCCCACATGCACAAGCACAAACCCACGTACGGAGATTTGATCTTCTGTGCCCGCGCCCAGACGCCAGGAACCTTCCAAGCCGGCATCACCACATCCTTCTCCGGGTCGAAGCACGGGTGGTCCCCCCTCACACTCTCCTCCATTACACTCCAATCATCGTGGTAATACGCGGTCGTACACCCCTTGTGCGTGGTCCCTGTATTCCCCCAGTGCGCCAGCATAATGCTGCTCCAGATGGCCTGAGGGGCGTAGCACGCGCCTTCATCCCATGCAAACATCCATATGTGGTCCTTGCCCCCGTGCCGGTCCCAGAAGGGGTGGTGGGTGCGAATGTGGGCGAGAGCACGGAGATAGAAGTCTGCTACTAGGTTCGGCCGCCGGGCCTTGAATTGACCCTGGAGGGGGGAAGGGGAAAAGGAGGCAGGGTGGTGGGAGTAGGGACAGGGAGATGGGAGGAGTGACAAAGGGTGAGCGGAGAGACACCAAAAAGGGCGAGAAGGGAGGAGGGAACGCGAGGAGGGATGGCCAAGGAGAGCTTGTGGAATAGACAGAGACAACTGTTAAGGTGCCTAAAAATTCATCCGCCTCCAACACCACCCTTCCAACCAACCTCCCCTCTCGCCTACCCTCCCTCTTCTCTTGTACACATGAGTTCGCATCTAAACACAGACACACATGGTGATCACACATGGGACACCATCGCCATCCCTCCCCACACCTTCCCTCTCCCCCTTCCCTCCTCCCGTTCACCCCTTTCCCTCCCCTTTCCCCCTCCCCTTTCTCCCCTTCCCCTCCCCCCCCTTCCCCATCCCCCTTCCCCCCTCCCCTTCCCTCCCCCGTGAGCCACCATGCCTCCATGCGGAATCGGGGAGAGTCGTCAGAGCGGGCGATGATGCAGGCGCCCAGGAGGGGCACGTAGAAGAAATCCGCACTGTCACCGTCCAACGTGCGGTGGGGGCTGCCCAGAAACCCCTCAAACACCGCTGTCTGGGGGGAAGGGGGTGTGGGGGAGAGAGGACAAGGGGAAGGGGGGAGGGGGAAGGGGAGGAGAGGGAAGGTTGACCGATAAGGGTGGGGTGCGGAGGAGATAGGCGGGTGAGAAGCGAGTGGAGAGGCAGTGGAGATTGGGGGGAGAGGGAGATGGGTATGTTGGGAGGGTGGCAGAGCGCTAAGCCATAGAGCCATTTGTCGTAGCACAGGGTGTCCTTCCTTCTCATGGCTGTATGCCCCCGGCTCTCAAGAGTGTGTGGCTGTGCAGCATTGCATGGAATAAGCAGCCTTCGTAGTGCGGAAAGGGCGATGGAGAGGGGGGTGACGGGAGGGGGAGGGGGAGGGGGTGATGGAGAGAAGGGGGTGAGGAGCGGTGGATGGGGAAATGTGGGGGTGAGGCACACCTCTAGTCCATAGAGCCATCCATCGTTGAACAGTGTGTCGTTCTCATGGCTGTATGCGCGCGGCCCACAGTAACTCTTCCACTGCCGCGCCTGGTGTGTGCCATGCCATGCCATGCCATGCCATGCCAAACCACCCATGCCCAACGTCACATCCCAACCCATCCCATCCCATCGCATACCATGCCATGCCAGGCCATGAGTGCCATGCCATGAAACAGAGACAGGAGAGTGAGAGGGCAACAGCACGGGAAACAGCACGTGATGTGGGAAGGATCGCACTGAGTATTTGTAAGAGTGGAGTGGATAAGCACGAAAGAACAGTGGTACAAATGGTTCAGCAAGAAGGAACTTGTATTGTAGTGAGCCCTCCACTCGCTCGCTCTCTCTCCACCACAAAACGGCAACCGCACCGCACCGCACTGCACTCACCTCTAGATTGTGAAAGGTGAACTCTGGCGGCAGGTCATATACATAGATGAGGGGGCGGGTCCGGTTCACCATGGTCCCTATCTCTGCCACACGTGTGCTCTCCGCTTCTGCTGCTCCCCCTGCTACTACTCCTCCTCCTGCTGCAGCAGGAGCTGGTGCTGCTGCACCTTCAATACTGCTGTTGCTGCTGTTGCTGCTGTTGCTGCTGCTGCTGCTGCCACCGCTTGCCTCATTCACATTCGATGAGCCAAGAGAATCAGGGCCAGAACCAGGGGTCTGATCAGGGTAATCAGAGGAGGAATCGGAGTCTGGTTGGTGGGGCAGGGGTATGCGCAGCCATTCGGGGGGGTAGAGGTCGGGAGGCGAGCGCACGGAGGGAATGCTGCAGTCTATGCCGTAGCGATCGCCCTCGCACTGACAGCAGATCGGGGGTGAGGGGGGATTGGAAGGGTTGGACGGTTGGAGGGTTGGTGTGGGAGGGAAGGAGGGAGGGAGGGAGTGAGAAAGCGAGGAGTTGAGAGCAAGAGGTGTGAGAGTGGGTAGGCTAGCGCACGGAGGGGATGCTGCAGTCCATGCCATAGCGGTCGCCCTCACACTGACAGCACACCAATCCCCAGCACCCATTCTCACTGCACACCACCCACTCCCACCTCACACCACCCCCCAGTACCCATTATCACTGCGCAGCACCCCCAGAACCCATACCCCTCAGCACCCATTCTCACCGAGCAGTACCCCATGATGCAGGTGCCAGCACGCGAGCACTGGTTGATGCAGAAGCTCTCGACCGTGGCCTCGCACAGCCGCCCTATCTGCCCATCGTAGTTGCAAAAACACTCCGCTGCTGCTATCTGAGAGGGGTGCGCTTCACACCACGCCACACGCCTATCACTCGCAGCATCGCTGCCGCTGCTGCTGCTGCTGCTGGTGGTGGTGCTGCTGCCACTGTTGCTGGTGCTGCCACTGCTGCTAGTGCTGTCACTGCTGCTGCTAGTGCTGTCACTGCTGCTGCTGCTGTCACTGCTGCTGCTGCTTCCACTGCTGCTGGTGCTGTCACTGCTGGTGCTGTCACTGTTGCTGGTGCTGCCACTGCTGGTGCTGCCACTGCTGGTGCTGTCACTGCTGCTGCTGCTGTCACTGCTGCCGTCGCTGCTGTCGTCATTGCTCGTGGTGGTGGTGGTGGCGGTGGTCTGCGGCCCGTAAAGGGGGGTCAGGTCGGGTTTGTGGTAGAGAATGATGCCACTGGTGTGGAGGTGGGAGGAACCGGGGTGGGGGGGGAGAGGGGGAGGGGGGAGGGGGGAGGAAAGGAGAGAGGGAGGGGAGGAGAGGGGAGGGAGGGGGGGATGAAGGGCAAAAGGAGGACGAAAGAGAGAATGGGAATGGGTAGTTGGTGGTGGTGCTGGGTCCGCATCTTCAAAAGGAACGAAAAGACCAGCACAGCTCAAAGCTTACTCAGGGGCCTTGGGGAAACCGCAAGGCGCGACGACAGGGCGGTCAGGGTAGTTAGTGTTGGGCCCGCATCGGCACTGGGCGCGGCGCAGGTCGCAGTGGGCTGCACAGATGGACACGATCCAAGGCCCCAGGGGGCTCTCTGGGGTTGCTGGTAGGTTGCACGGATAGTCCTCCGTTTGAGAGCAGTCAGGGCCTGGTGAACAGAGAGGGTGAGAGAGAGAAGGTGGTGGTGACTGGTGTCTTATCCTCAAATATAATGCTTTTGACTTGGGAATGGGATTGGTTGTTGCAGAGTAGTCCTCCTCTTGAGAGCAGTGGCAGCTCGAAATCTTGGCAACCAAGCCCTCACGGTTTATCCACAGCCTACTTTCTTCAGTACCCACCCACCCAATGCCCATGGCCACGGCCACAACACCTCCCAGGTTCCTCGCACGTACTGATACTCATGGCAACTCCTGCACTGCACACCCCGACCGGCCTCCTCCGCCTTGCACACACCAACGCCGTTGCTGCAATGGTCAGATGTGGCACTGAATCCAACTTCCTCTCCTCACTACTTAAAGCCCTGCACACTCACCGGTGTACCCGTGGCGGCATCTGCACTCCCCAAACTCCGCATTGCACACTCCATTGCCACTGCAATCACCAGGGCACGTGCGACCAAAGGCAGGCTGCAAGCAAGAGTCACGGACCACACCGCACAAAGCACAGGGCAGGGCACAGGGCACAGGGCACAGGGCAGGCAGGCAGGGCACAAGGCACTCGCTCCCAGCCTCCTGCTGCATTGGTAGCACATCCAAAACTCGCTGCTACGAGGATGACGGAGTCACATCCAAAACTCGCTGCTAGCTTCCTGCTTCCCTAACAGCAGCAGCAAGCCAAGCAGCAAATTCGGCAAATCCTTTAGAGACAACTAAAAATTCGACCGAAACAAATTTCCAGTGAAACAGAGAAAAATCAGTTCCACTCAGGAGAGTAATCCAGCAGCAATTTCAGGCAACTTCCCAGAGAACTTCCTACTTGTGAGCTGGCTTGAAAGATCCAAACTAAAATGAACAGCTATTTCAGGCTTTCAGCTTAATTATCCAAGGAAGCACTCGTTCCCCATGGTTACCATGTGGTTGCCACACTCACCTCGTGAACAGTGACAGTCAAAGCACTGGGCGGCAGGCTCTTCAACCATGACCCCACGTGGCCTTGCCATGGCGCTCCTCTGTGCCACACGGTGCCACGTGGGCTAGATGACGTGGCAGCTGCACCACTCGCATCGGCAGCAGCAGTGGCAGCAGTAGCAGAAGCGCCAGCACCCCATGCTGTCCCAATAGCTGCGGCGGCATCAACAATCGATGCTCCATCTGTTAATTCACCTTGGCCAAGTGCAACGAGCTTCTCTGTACGTGCGACACACACACAAACACACACCCACACACACACACACACACACACACACACACACTCACACACACCCACCCACCCACACACCCACACACACACACACACACACGCGCACACACATACACACACACACGCTCACACACCCACCCACACACACACACACACACACACACGCACACACACACAAACACACACAAATTGGGCAAAGTACCTTAAGGAAAGGCGTGCCAGCGGTAAGTTGAGAGGGATATATATATATATATATATATATATATATATATATATGATATCCGTTAAGCCAGAGAAGATAGTCACCTTGTGGCACAAAAACGGCACGCATGTATACCAGCGGACTGAGTATAACGACGAGATAAGAACGACCAGATTACTATGTTCGAGATACGATCAATTTACCAGGCCGATCGTTCAAATGGTTGTCAGGTTGTGCCACGTCAGCATCGGGCGGCGAGAGGTAGAGGAGAATCTGTTGCGCAGTGGCGATCAGCGCGAGGAAAACGACAACCACGCCCACCACACGCGCCACCCGCTGCAACCGGGCGCTATTCCCACCATCATTAAACGATGACGAGTGATAATACGCCCGTGTTCCTACAACGAAGCCTCCCGAACCAGACCTGGCCAGCTGGTCACCCGAACCAGAAGCCGAGGCTCGGATGTGGATCGAGCGTCGAGCGGAGGACGGGATGGGGTGAGACGAAGTCGCCATGACGCTAGAGGTATTCAGATATTCCAATTCATAGAAGAATGGGTGGAGTCCAGTCCAGAGGTGTCCAGAGAGGTCACGCCAGTGACAGTAAGAGACGAAGCAGAAACTGGAACGAGCAGCCGCTTCACGTATAATATAACGCCTTTCTCTCGCGAATCATGGTTCAAGGCAGCGAGCATGGACCAGGGGACTCCACCGAACCTTTAAAGCTTTTGAATTCGGCGATAGAAGTAAGAATATTTTTGGGAATTGTGCTCAGCGTTGCAAGACCAAAGATCATGGACGCCTGGAGATGCGATTGAGGAGGACTGCACGCTGAAGTCAGCAGGCATTCGGCCACGTGGCCGCACAACCAAGCACGCTGACGCCAACTGGACACGCATGAACCCTGCTGCTGCTCGTACGGCGAGCGAGCAGGTTTTAAGTTTTAAGTTTTAAGTTTTTATTAAGGTCGTAACCGCATACAGTACAAACTCAGCAAGCATGACTTTAGCCAAGTCCTAAAAGGTCTACACTGGAACAGTGTTACTTGCCTATCCGAGGATAGCATGAAAGCACAGCCTTCATAGAGTTGTACCTCTAGAGCCAAAAAACCTACCAAGGCGGATGAAAGGTGTCGTTCAGTAGCCATGAGTCACGCAGAGAGGGGTGCAGAAGAGGCATCCCATCAGTATCGAAATTGAGCATACGGAGCATCGTTGCCGTTGTAACACGGTTGCGAGTGGCCTTCTGCTTTTTGTCTGACCACTTGGATCGACGAAAGAAGCAGATTTTGCACGCAGTCATGAAAAGTGCAAGTATTCGGTGGAGAGTCTCGAGTCGTGTGTATCTAGTCTGCTCGAAGTGGCTGGCGCACCGATCCCTCCATAGTGTGGTAGCGGCGGCGCCGACTAGTAGACACCAGGGCACATGATTGCTGGCGGGGTGAGATAGCGGGAAAAACACAGCAGCAGGCTCGGCCGCCGAATTAAGATGTCGGGAAGCAACTCGTTGAATAGCTTCTACCACCGCCGGAGCATGTCCACAGTCGAAAAACATGTGAGGGAGGTCTTCAATCAGTGGGGGGCCACAGCGGGGGCAGATACCGCCGGACTCAGTGAAACGGTAACGAGAGCCAGAAGGAAGTGTGAGAGTGGATAGCCGGAAAAGAATATCCCTCTGTCGAGACGATTGGTCTTTCAGGAAGGGGTGTTGGTAATCTGGGAGCGCCGGCAGGGGGTCACGGACTATGACATTCCATCGGTCGAGATGATTGAGTGGAAGCGGGGAGTAGAGCAGTTTCCTGATGTCAGCGAGAGAGGGTGAGCCTTGAAATAGTTCGTGCCGCACTCCCAGGGCCGGGCCGGAGTCAAAAGGTCCGGCAAGCCATCGTCCTTTGACATGCACCACGATGACGTCACTGAAAGAGATCGTGCAGCTGCCACAACTTATGGCTTCCACCTGTCTCCCTTGAAGCAATGGAAAGATGTCAGCGCGTGCTCGGAGATTGGGAAGGATGAGAGAGATGCGTAGGGCCCGTGTTGGAGACCGTGCAGATTTGGATTCCAATACCCAGTCATCCACCGCGAGGTAAGTCTTGCTTGGGCCGAACCTTCTGAGGGCAGCCCACCAACTGAGGGGAACGGCGTCGAAGATGTTGGCAATGATAGTCCTGCTTCCTGGATAGATCGAGGGAGGGTATTTTTCAAAGATTTCTTCTTCCTCCATCCGTCGAGCTCCTCTCCGTGTGGTAACGAGGAGATGCCCAAGGCGAACCTGTTCCGTAAGTAGGAAAAATTCATGTTTAACACGTCCGAAGGGGACATCTGGTTCCTTACAGATGAACCGATTGAAAGCGACCGGCTCCGCCATGAGGCACCAGGGGTCAAGTCGTGGGCGTGTAACTTTGGAGGGCAGGGGAAGCACTGCTTCCAGCTCCGCTCGAAACCTGGCAGGAACTTGTGGGGGAAGGAATTTGAGGATGGAATGATGCGCAAGATAACAGTGGAGACCAAAGGGGACGGAAACGCAGGACTGAGCCACATCCTCGTAGGGAGTAGCTTGAAACCTGCGGGAGGCGCGTTGGATGTTAAGTGCACGTATATGAGCCGAGGGTTCAAGGGCACCTACCCCACCATGCTTCTTTTTGTTGTATAGCAAGCGTTTGGGAATCATCCTCGTGGCTAATCCGTCCTCCTTGTACTTCGAGTTTGACAGGAAAATACCGATGACACGATCGAGTACTGTAATAATCTGCAAGGGGGGAGGTTGGAAGCGGGCACCGAAAGAGTAAAGTGATGAGAGACGTTCAGTGGCTAGCAAGGAGCGGCACGTGGTGGTGGCTTTGAAGGTTGCTAGCAGCTTGGTGGCACCTCGTATTCGTATTACGATCTTTTCCCATGTCGTAGAGCCCGGATGACTATGCTCAATGTAGATGCCCAGGATTCTTTCTGCATCGTCAGAGCCTCGTACCGGGATCTGCCCTGCATACGTGATGTACGGCGAGCGAGCAGGATGATAAGGCCAGAAGGAGTAAGGAGAAAGGCGATATGCAGTGAGCAATCTATAATACAACAGTGCCTGATCTGGTTTTTGTGTAAAGGAAAAATCGATTCCCCTGCAGGGCAGATCAATGCTGACCAAATCCACGGTATCGACTGCTTCAGCAGTTCAATCATTCATACTTGTTCCAAAATGGGTGGGCTTCTGAAATATGGAACCTTTACCAACAATTCATGAAATGTACTTGAGCATTTCTACTCGTAGCAGAACAAGGAAATAACGAGTACGGTATTTGAAGAGTCGAAGACATTTTGACTGAGACGGTTTATCCATAAGCAAATCAAATGGAAAAATGTTGGAATACAGTTCAAACGGTTACCGAACCGCGTTCGGTTACGATGTACCTACAATAAGGGAATGTACCTCTTAGAGTACATGACTTTACGACTGTTCGCATTCTCCTTCGTAATTCTAAGCCATTTACGTATCTATCAAGGAGAATGAATGACTAGGGAAGGTGAGGGGGGTACAAGGAGAATGTCGAGAGTTTCAAATGTACCCCCTAAGATCCAACTCACTACTGCCTATCCCCTAATATATATAACCATTGTTCGACACACCCCCACAGGCTAAGTGAGGGGCATAAAAATCGAGACCAGTCAAGAAAGACAACGCAACAAAGCTCAGGGTGGATCAGAAAGTCAACACACAGTCTGGGCAGAAGCAAGAGGCCGCAAAGCCAATTCTGTTAGAATAAGCAGGAATGAATGAGTGAACTAGGCAAGAGGTGAGTACAAGTAGGGGAAACCTAACCCTAAAGTGTTGTACTCACTAAGGAGTGACCATACTGTAGCCTAGAGATACAATTGTAATTTGACACACCCCCATAGGCAAAGTAGGGGACAGCAAACACAACAAGCGGTCACAAGACCAGTCTGCAGAAGAGAACACAGCTCAGGGTGGATCACAAAGTCACCACGCATTCTGAGCACAAGCAAGTGGCCACAAGGCCAGTTCACATGCAGAGGTATATAATAGCAAGGCAGTACACTGATCACAACCTAGCAAGAGAAAACATGCAGATATAAGATATATAGCAGTGACAACAAGAGCAAGTCAAGCAACTAGCAGGTGAGGCAGAGTGGGCACAAGCCCAAGAGCAGTGCAGAAACGGTGATGATCACCAGACCCAAGGGCCTTGGTGAAGACATCAGCTGTGTTGGCCCGAGAGGCCACGTAAGCAAGGCGCAGCTGACCACGCTGCTGCAGCTCACGCGCAAGGAAGTAGCGAAGAGCAATGTGCTTCGTTCTGTGCTCCAGTCTCTGCTCGCGACATAAGGCAAGCATTGCCTTGTTGTCGACGTACAGAACTGGAGGAGAACGAGGCCGCTCCCCCAAGTCGGTCAGCAGGTAGGTCAGCCAGCGTAGCTCCTGTGCAGCCATGGCCCCAGCGTAGATCTCGGCCTCACAGCTGGAACCAAGCACAGAAGAAGAACGAGTGGACCTCCACGAGACAGAACCAGAGCAAAGACTGAAGGTGTAACCCTGTGACGAACGCTGAGTCGTCTGGTCGTCGGCCCAAGAAGCGTCAGAGTGTCTTGTGAGGACCATCGAACCCCGTCCTCCAAGCACGAGCCCCATGCCCGATGTACTGCACAAGTAACGCAGTACCCTCTTCGCAGCATCAAAGTGCACCTTTCGGTGTCTACCGGGTGCCACGTAGCGAGCCAGGAGGCTGAGAGGGTACGCGAGGTCAGGTCGTGTGCACGTCATCAGGTACATGAGGCAACCCACAAGCTCTGGGTACGGACCACTCGGCTCTACGGACTCGTCTGAAGGTGGAGCTGAGAGCGAGTGGCCGGTAGACAGAGGAGTGGGCTGTGGCGAGGACCACGTGAAGCGGAAGCGCTGAAGGACCTGCTGCACCATGTGTGACTGAGTGAGGGTGATGTTGCGCCGTGCTCTGTCCCGGGTGATCTGCAAGCCAAGATAGCTCCGCAGCTCACCCAGGTCAGTGCAGGTGTGTCTCTCCTGCAGCTCCGCCTTCACTAGGGTCAGCGCCTCAGTGTCAGCAGTAGCAAAAACCAAGTCGTCGACATACACGAGGATGTAGAACGGCGGCAGAGTAGTGTCGGTGCGTAGAAACAGCGACGGGTCAGCCGTCGAAGGGGCAAACCCAAAAGCCGCAAGTGTCGTCCTCAGTGTGTCGTGCCACTCGCGGGGCGCCTGACGCAGGCCGTACACTGGTCGCCGTAGGCTCCACTGGGTACCCTCAGAAAACGACCCAGTGAAGCCCTGTGGACGGCGCAACCAGATGGCCTCGTGAAGGCTACCCTGCAAGAAAGCTGTCGAGAAGTCAAGGGAGTGCAGCTCGTAGTCACGCTGAGCTGCAACGTGTAGCAACACCCGAAGAATGGTCATCTTCGGGGTGGGGGAGAAGGTCTGAAAGAAGTCGACCCCCTCACGCTGACTGAAGCCTCGAGCAACGTAACGTGCCTTGAAGGCAGGCTGAGAACCCGGCGGCCGCTTCACCCTGAAAATCCACATGTCACTGACGATGTTCGCCCCAGGTGGGGGAACCTCGTCGACGTAGGTGCCTGTGGACTTCCAGGAAGCCATCTCTGCGTCCATGGCTGTCTGCCACTGAGAGGAGTACTCACCCGAAATCGCCTCCCTGTAGGAGCGCGGGGTGGGGATGTCAAGTGCATCCGGGTCTCCCTCAGGGGCAAGCAGCATGGTCGCGTGATGGGGTGAAGCGGCCGCAAGACACTCCAGCTCCTCCTGCCTGTCCTCAAGAACGTCACAGCCAAGGGCAGTACAGCCAAGAGCAGTCTCACCCCCGACGGACGGAGGACAGGCAGGGACAGGGTCAGAGACAAGACTCGCAAGGTAGTCGAGGCGGTACACAGCAGCAAAGTCAACGAGCTCAGCTACTAGGGCATACGCAGCAGGAGACGAGAACGTAGGGTCCGTCACAACCGTAGCAAGAAGGCGAGTAACAGTCGGACTGGACGCACGAGCAAGGTCAGACGGAGGGTCAGCAACGTAAGGCAGAGAGGACGCAGGAGGTAACGGTAGGACAACACGCTGAGGAACAGAGGAAGGACGGAGTGTCATATCGTGAGTGCCGGGGACAGCCGGAGCACGCGGACGACGAGTACGAGAAACACGAGCACGGACAGCAGCTCTAGGCTCAGGCTCAAGGTCAAAGCTAGACTCATGCTCTCGACGCTCAGGGGTGGAAGCACGAGTCTCAGGCTCTCGACGCTCAGTCAGGGACTGTGTCACCGCAGTGTAAGGAGCAGGAGCAGGCAGTGGGGAGTGCAGTAGCAGCGGCGGCTGTGACTTGTCCGCCGGTGGAAACAGTAACGGAGGAGTAGTACCTGCCACAGGGAAGTCAGTAGCACCTGGCGCAAGACTGAGAAGGTGGCGAAGAGCACCAGTAGCTCCCGTACCTCCAGCACGAGCAGCTCCTCCAGTACCCCCAACAACACCTCCAGCACCAGTAGCACCAGCACCTCCAGCACCACGAGCTCCGACAGCGCCAGCACCTCGAGCACCAGTAGTACCTCCAGCACCTCCAGTGCCTCCAGCTCCAGCTCCAGCGCCTCCAGCACCAGTAGTACCTCCAGTACCTCCTGTGCCAGCAGCTCCAGTAGCAACTCCAGCACCTCCAGCACCAGCAGCACCACCTGCTCCGGCAGCTCCAGCACCTCCAGTACGAGCACCTCCGGGGCCAGTAGCTCCAGCACCTCCAGTACCTCCAGCACCAGCACCTCCAGGGTCAGCAGCTCCCGCACCCCCAGCACCTCCAGTAACAGGAGTACCTCCAGCACCAGCAGCTCCAGTACCTCCAGCTCCAGGACCTCCAGCACCGGCAGCACCTCCAGTAGTAGCACCTCCAGCACCTCCAGCACCAGCAGCAGCTCCAGTACCCCCAGCACCAGCAGCACCTCTAGCACCAGCAGTACCTCTAGTACCTCCAGTAGTTCCTCCAGCACCTCCAGCACCAGCAGCACCTCCTGGACTAGTAGCTCCAGCACCAGCCGGACCGTACCCTCCACCACCAGGACTGCCTCGTCGAACGACCCACGCACGAATCGCCTGCGGCGAGAGCGTCTCAAGTAGAGCAGACTGCGGTGGCTGTCCAGCTCCAGTACCTCCAGTAGTGGTAGCTCTAGCACCTCCAGCACCAGAAGCACCTCTAGTACCTCCAGCTCCAGCACCTCCAGCACCAGCAGCAGCTCCAGTACCTCTAGAAGTACCTCCAGGCCTAGTACCTCCAGTACCTCCAGCTCCAGGACCTCCAGAAGGACTCGCAGCACCCCCAGAGTCAGCACCCGAAGTCTCAACACCCCCAGAGTCAGCACCCAAAGTCTCAGTACCCCCAGGCTCAGTACCCTCAGGCTCAGTACCCTCAGTCCCAGCACCCGCAGGCTCAGTGCCCTCAGTCCCAGCACCCGCAGGCTCAGTACTCTCAGTCCCAACACCCGCAGGCTCAGTACCCTCAGTCCCAGCACCCGCAGGCTCAGTACCCTCAGTCCCAGCACCCGCAGGCTCAGGACCCTCAGTCTCAGCTCCAGTGTGTCAGACATATATGGCTTAGTCTGTGTAGGCTATAGTGGGGTAGACACTAAGGGGTACAAGTTTCTAGGGTTTCATATTTGTACCCAACACTTTCCTAGTTCATTCATTCCTCATTTCTTCACATGGTATAGAGCTGGTTCCCTCGTGGGACAGTTTCTTCCTTGGGCCCACCATTCGAATTTTTTTTTCCTGCCCTAAACGCGCTTCGCGTCCTGCCCTAAAACTTCGCGCCCCCCCTTCGCGGCCCCTTCGCGGTCCCGGTCGCGACCCCTTAGCGGCCCCTCGCGGCCCCTCTTACGGCCCTTCGCGGCCCCCTCACGGCCCTTCGCGGCTCCTTCGCGGCCTTCACGGCCCCTTTCGCGGCCCTTTGCGGCCCCCCTCTCGGCCCTTCGCGGCCCCTTCGCGGCCCTTCGCGGCCCCCTCTTGGCCCTTCGCGGCCTCTTCGCGGCACTTCGCGGCCCTTCGCGCCCCCCCCCCCCCCCCCCCCCCCCCCCCCCCCCCCCCCCCCCCCTTCGCGGCTCTTCACGGCCCCTCCGCGGATCTTCGCGACCCGCCGCAGCCGCCCAGCCGCCCCGTCGCCGCCGCCCCAGCAGCAACTGCCGTCGCGCTTGCTGCCGCTGCCGCTTCCGCCAAGACCGTTCGCCGCCGCCGCTGCTGCCGCTGCTGTCGTCACAAGCCGCCGCCGCTCCTGCTGTGACAGCTGCCGCGGCTGCTGCTGAGACAGCCGCCGCCGCCACTACAGTGACAGCTGCCCCCGCCGTCCCGGCCCTGCACTGCACCCGAGTCGCGGCCCTGCCCTGCCGCCCTGTTGCGGCCCTGTTTCTACCGACGCACCTCGGCCCTGCCCCACCACTTGCGGGTTTTTACCCACCCGCCCCTGGTAAGCGCACAGCCGAGCCGCGTCCCTCCTGCTGCTGCTGCTGCTAGCCTGCTACTGCTGCCCTTAGCCGCCTCATGCTGCCGTACCTGTTCCCTGACCTAGCCGCTTTTGCCACAGTCGCTGACCTCATTACGCACCTCCGCACTAGTGACACCCGCTACCGCGCTGCGCTTCCTGCCGAGTTCTGCGCCAAGAACCCCCCCCCTATGTACATCACTCTCTACTACCTCGTTACCCGGCTCCCTGACTCCCTTTGCTCGGTCAGGGACCACTTCCTCTCGCTTTGCCCCACCACGCTCACGGTTGACCTCCTCGAGGAGCGCCTCCTTGCAGCTGAAAAGAGTATAGTCGCTGTAGGAGCCTCTCGTGGTGACCCCCGTGCCCCTTTCTGTTACAATATGATCTTAACTTAGGAACCGGGTTTAACTAAAGGCCTAGGCTTAGTAGCCTAGGCCAAGCGGGTGTCGAGTAGTTTGTGCCAAGGAGAATTGAAGAATGGTTGGAGGTTCACTATAGCACACGAGTACATATAGCAACCTAACAAAGGTGAAAAAGGTGCACCACCATAGAAGAGAATTACACAACAGCTACACTACAGGCAGATTATACTAAATAGATATAAATCTATTTTGACACACCCCCTATCTGCCTGAAGCGCATAACCATGTGCAGAGCCCCCCTTGAAGGGGTACACCTGTAAAACCCCATTACAGGGCGTGGGAACACCAGCAAGGGGCCCCCTATGAAGCTGACAAGCAGCAACCACCAAGCAGCATCTGAACCACCGCGGTGGAACAGGTGCCCGGCTGCGGTTGAACGCCCCGCAGCAGGTGCACGGTGTGCGAGGAGCACGGGTACGGGTAGCGGGTTCGGGTAGCAACTAGGTGCTGTACGGGACGGGCCGCAGGGGGGTGACGGGCAGCACGAGACCGGGCAGCACAGACCGGGTGGGGCACGAGCGATAACAGACAGCACGGGTGGGGCACGAACGGGTACGGACAGCACGCGTAGGGCACAAACGAGCAGAACGGGGCAGCACGGGCAGAACGGGGCAGGACACGGGCTGAACGGGGCAACACGGCAGAGCGGGGCAGGACACGGGCTGAACGGGGCAGGACACGGGCTGAACGGGGCAACACGGGCAGAGCGGGGCAGGACACGGGCTGAACGGGACAGGACACGGGCTGAACGGGGCAACACGGGCAGAACGGGGCAACACGGGCAGAGCGGGGCAGGACACGGGCTGAACGGGGCGACACGGGCAGAACGGGGCAACACGGGGACAACGGGGCAGCACAGGCAGAACGGGGCAGGACAAGGGCTGAACGGGGCAACACGGCACGGAAACAGGCACGACACAGGCAGAACGGGGCAGCACGGGGGCAGCATGGGAACACGGGGGCAGCACGGGAACACGGGGGCAGCACGGGAACACGGGGACAGCACGGGAACACGGGGGCAGCACGGGAGCACGGGGGCAGCACATGAGCACGGGGGCAGCACGGGAAGCACGGGACGCACGGGTGAAACGGGTGGGGCACAACCGGGTACGGACAGCACGGGTGAAACTGGTGGGGCAAGAACGGGGAACACGGGCGGAAGCACGGGTGGACAGCAAGGCACGGGCGGCAAGGGATGGGAGGAGGAGGCGGATGATGCTGCAGTTGAACTCTCACCACCCACACCCCCTGAACCTCCCTCCCACAGCAGTAGTAGTGGCAGCGAAAACGAGGAGGAGGTGTGGTGGCAGCGGATGGGGGTGCGGTTCCACTCCCACACACCTTCATCCTCCCCCCACAGTAGCAGATGCGAGACTGAGAGGGAGAGGAGGAGGAGGCGGTTGAGGCTGCAGAATCCTTCTTGGCACCTCCTTACCCTCCCCCCAACAGCCCACCACCTCCGCCTCCACACCCGCTGCCTCCCCACTGGCCGCCACCCCCACCACCTCGAGCTAGCACGGTAGCAGTCGCAAGCGCGGCTGGAGCTGGCGGGAGCGTGGGTGGGGGCGATGGGGGGAGGGGGGGGGGGGGGGGTGGGGGGAGGAGGAGGGGATGGGCGGGCGGCGGCGCGAGCGGTAGGCTGCAGGAACGGGCAGCGCGCGGCCAACGGGTTGCAGCAGCAGGTGACGCGCGATCGCCGGTGCGCAGGCGGTCGTCGCTGGCGTTCCGCCGCCACTCCCTTCCCCTTTGCCCTCTTCCCCCCCACAGCGATCCGCCGCCACTCCCTTCCCCGTTTCCCTCTCCCCCACACAGCGACCGCCGCTGCACACGCGAACAGCCGCGACGGGGGGGGGGGGGGGGGACGGGCATGGGGCGCGGGTAATGTGACGGGCTAAGGAGCGGCAGCGGGCTACAGGCCGGGCGGGATCTGACGGTGTGCAGGGGACGGGCTGCAGCAGCAAAGGGCGCGCGAGCGCTGGTGCGATCGATGGTGCGCTGGCGGTCGTCGCTGATGTGCCGCCGCCACTCCCTTCCCCCCTTTCCTCTCCCCCGCACAGCGTTCCGCCGCCACTCCCTTCCCCTCCTCTCTCTCCTCCCCACATCATTCCGCCGCCACTCCCTTCCCCTCCTCCCTCTCCTCCCCACGGCGACCGCCGGTGCACACGCAAACAGTCGCGACGGGGGGGGGGGTGACGGGCAGGGGGCAGGGGGAATGCGACGGGCAGAGCGACGGCGGGCGAAGGAGCGGCTGGGGCGACAAAAAACGGGGAGACGGACGGAGTCGCAGGTGCGTGGTGATTTCGCTGGCGGGCCGCTGGCGATTTCGCTTGCGATTTTGCTGGCGTTTTCGCTGGCGCGTTTTCTGGCGGACTCACGGGTCCGCTGGCTGGTTTTCTGGCGGACCCGCGGGTCCGCTGGCTCACTTGTTGGCGAGGCCGTCTGGGGGTCCGCTGGCTGATTTGCTCGTGGGTCGCTGGCGCGCTCGATGGCGAATGCGTTGGCGATCTTGCCAGTGGGCTCGCTAGAGCGCTGGCATGCGCGACGAGGCAGCTGCACGCGGGTCATGGCTAAGGCTATTGGTGGGCCCATTGGAAATAAAAGACTGCAGGCACTAGGAACTTTTAGGCTCTATACCATGTTACAATACGATCTTAACTTAGGAACCGGGTTTAACTAAAGGCCTAGGCTTAGTAGCCTAGGCCAAGCGGGTGTCGAGTAGTTTGTGCCAAGGAGAATTGAAGAATGGTTGGAGGTTCACTATAGCACACGAGTACATATAGCAACCTAACAAAGGTGAAAAAGGTGCACCACCATACAAGAGAATTACACAACAGCTACACTACAGGCAGATTATACTAAATAGATATAAATCTATTTTGACACTTTCTTTGAGGGGTGCTCTCCCGTCCCTCTTTTGCCCTCTGTTGCCTCTGCTGCTGCTGTCGACCTCGTTGGCACCGAGTCGGTCGGCACTGCGTCTGCCCCTAGTGGCAAGCGCCGCAACAGCAAGGGCAAGTGGGGCAAGGGGGGTGGAGGTAGTGGCGGCGGCGGAGGAGGTGGGAGTGGCGGGGGTGGTGGTGGGCAGCGGGGAGGCCCTGGCGGTGGCCAGCGCCAGCAGCAGCAGCGCTCCGGTGAGACCCCGTCGCCTCAGCAGCTTCGTGAGTGGTACGCTGGGCGTGGGAGGTCTGGGGGTGCTGGTCCCTGCACCTACGTTCTTCGCACCGGCGACCGCCGTGGAGAGCCGTGCGGAGGCCCGCACACCACACCACGCTGCTTCGGTTGCCTGACTGACGCCTGGCGCGCTCAGTTCCCTGGCTCCTCGGAGATCCCTCGCTGGGATATTCTGCTTAAGTCGGGTGTTGCTATCTTTGATCTTGACTATGATGCTATCCTTGCTGCTATGTATGCTGTGTCTATTAGTGATGAGGGTGACTGTTACCTGTGTGTTCCGCCCGACCCGGGCATTGAGGCTGCTGCTCTAGGTGCTAGTGAGTCTGCTGCTCCAGGTGCTGGTGAGGCTGCTGCTCTAGGTGCTAGTGAGTCTGCTGCTCCAGGTGCTGGTGAGGCTGCTCTCTCAGGTACCGCGTCGGCACAGGTCTTGCACACTTTCACCCTTGACTCGGGTGCCTCCCGCTCCTTCTTTCGCGACTGCACCACCCTCTCGCCGCTCAGTCGGCCGGTGGCAGTCTCTTTGGCTGACCCCTCTGGGGGACCAGTTGTGGCCAGTTCCTCCACTGCCCTCTCGTGTCCTGCTGTTCCGTCCGGCTCGCTGTCTGGTCTGTACCTCCCCTCGTTCTCTACGGACTTGGTGGCGGGTGCTGATCTACAGGATGGGGGTGTTCACCAGTTCACCCCTGCCCATCAGCGTGTGACGCACTGCACGTGTGCTCAGACGGGTCGTCACCTGGCCACGTTCACCCGTAGGCCGGGGTCCAGCCTGTACACCCTTACCACTGAGTCTCCTCCTCGTCAGGTAGCCGCATCAGGTCAGGTGTTTGCTGCAGCGTCCCGGTCTGGCCCTGAGTCTGCCCCCTGCTCGTGTCGCCTCCTGGCCCACGAGACTCTTCTTTGGCACCACCGCCTTGGTCACCCCTCCCTGCCTCGTCTTCGAGGCATGGCCTCCCGTGTCCTGGTCTCGGGTCTTCCTGAGTCCCTCCCTTCCCTTCCTCCGGGGCCTGCCCCTACCTGCGTTCCCTGCGTCGAGGGCCGGCAGCGCGCCGCTCCTCACTCCTCCGATTCCTCCGACAGAGGCCCCACTGCAGACTCTTCACATGGACGTGTGGGGCCCAGCCCGCGTCCGTGGACAGGGTCACGAGCGTTACTTCCTGCTGGTCGTTGACGACTACTCGCGTTACACCACGGTCTTCCCCTTGCGCCGCAAGGGTGAGGTCACTGAGGTGTTGATCGACTGGATCCGCGCTGCTCGTCTCCAGCTCAGGAAGAGCTTCGGCTCGGACTTTCCTGTTGTGCGTCTGCACTCAGACAGAGGTGGTGAGTTTTCCTCTGACCTTCTGCGGGCCTTCGGTCGGGCGGAGGGCATCCGCCAGACGTTCACGCTTCCGGCCTCTCCACAGCAAAATGGGATTGCTGAGCGCCGCATTGGCATGGTCATGGATGTCGCTCGTACGTCCATGATCCATGCGGCTGCTCCCCACTTTCTGTGGCCGTTCGCGGTTCAGTACGCGGCGCATCAGATCAACCTCCAGCCCCCGGTCTCCTTGCCGGAGACCACCCCCACTCTGCGGTGGACGGGGAAGGTTGGCGATGCGTCTGTGTTCCGTGTCTCGAGCTTTCGTCCGCGACTTGTCTGCGGACAAGCTGTCCTCTCGTGCCGTTCCCTGCGCCTTCCTTGGCTCCCCCCCTGACGCGCCTGGTTGGCAGTTCTACCACCCCACCTCGCGCCGTGTTCTGTCCTCTCAGGACGTCACGTTTGACGAGTCGGTTCCCTACTACCGTCTCTTCCCCTACCGCACTGCCCCCCTCCCCCCCCCGCCGCTCTTCCTTGCGCCAGGTACTCCTCCGGTAGACCCCCTTCCCCCTCAGGGTCCTGCCCCCTCAGGTGTGTCTCAGGTAGACGCAGTCGAGCCTGTTGAGGTAGCTGTTGACTCAGGTGCTACTGGGGGTGCTGAGCCTGAGGGTGCCGGGACGGGGGGTGCTGTGCCTGGGGGTGCTGAGCCTGGGGGTGCTGAGCCTGGGGGTGCTGAGTCTGGGGGTGCTGAGCCTGGGGGTGCTGAGACTGGAGGTCCTCCGAGTGTCCCGCTGCGGTGGGAGCCCCTCTCTCCACGGTAGCTTCGTGAGTGGTACGCTAGGCGCTGTAGCCGTACTGCTGGAGCTGCTGGAGGAGCTGCTGGTGCTGGAGCTGCTGGTGGTGCTGCTGGAGGTCCTGCTGGTGCTGGAGCTGCTGGAGGTGCTGCTGGTGGTGCTGCTGGAGGTGCTGCTGGTGCTGGAGCTGCTGGAGCTGCTGGAGGTGCTGCTGGTGGTGCTGCTAGAGGTGCTGCTGGTGCTGGAGCTGCTGGAGGTTCTGCTGGTGCTGGAGCTGCTGGAGCCGCTGGTTCTAGAGGTGCTCGTACTGGTGCTGCTGAGGGAGTTGGAGCTGGAGGTACTGGTGCTGCTGGAGGTGCTACAGGTGCTGGAGCTGCTGGAGCCGCTGGTTCTGGAGGTGCTCGTACTGGTGCTGCTAAGGGAGTTGGAGCTGGAGGTGCTGGTGCTGCTGGAGGTGCTGCTGGTTCTGGAGGTGGTCGTACTGGTGCTGCTGCAGGAGTTGCAGCTGGAGACCCTGGAGCTGAGGGTGCTGGTGCTGTCTCTACTGGTTCAGGAGGCGCTACGCGGCCGCGGCCGTACTACGTTCCGCTTCTTCAGCAGGTTCTTGGCCTCCCGCCTTCTACTGGTCCTACTCCTCCCCTACTGAGTCCACCGCCTGTCCAGTCGCAGTCACAGTTACAGCCGGCCTCTCCGCTGCCTGGTCCTTCTCCTTACGCTGGACCGACTAGAGGTCTTACGGAGCGTCGTGAGCCTGAGTCTCGTCCTGCGTCACCTGTGTCCCGTCCAGAGTCGCCTGTCCGAGCTGCCCGCACTGGTCGTCGTGTTCCACGTGAGCGTCCTCCTCCTGTCCCTGGCACTCACAATATGGTTCTGCGTCCGTCCACTGCTCCACAGCGTGTCCCTCTGCCGTCTCCTCCTGCGTCCTCTCTTCCTGACGTTGCTGACCCGCCGTCAGACCTTGCTCGTGCTGCCAGTCCTACTGTCACGCGTCTTCTTGCTACTGCTGTCACTGACCCTTCCTTTGAGTCCTCTGCTGCGTCTGCTCTAGTTGCTGAGCTTGTTGACTTTGCTGCCGCCTGTCGTCTAGACTACGCCGCTAGCCTTGTTGCTGAGTCTGAGTCTGTCTGTCCTCCGTCCGTCGGGGGTGAGTGTGCTCTTGGCACGGACGTCCTTGAGGACAGACAGGAGGAGTTTGAGTGCTTTGCCGCTGCTTTACCTCATCTCGTGTCCATGCTGATTGCCCCTGAGGGAGACCCGGATGCACCAGACATCCCGACCCCGCGCTCTTACGCAGAGGTGATAGAGGGTCCCTACTCCTCTCAGTGGCAGACACCCATGGACGCAGAGATGGCTTCCTGGAAGTCCACAGGCACCTACGTCGACGAGGTTCCCCCACCTGGGGCGAACATCGTCAGTGGCATGTGGATCTTCAGGGTGAAGCGGCCGCCGGGTTCTCCGCCTGTCTTCAAGGCGCGTTACGTTGCACGAGGCTTCAGTCAGCGTGAGGGAGTTGACTTCTTCCAGACCTTCTCCCCTACCCCGAAGATGACCACTCTTCGGGTTCTGCTGCACGTCGCCGCTCAGCGTGACTACGAGCTCCACTCTCTTGACTTCAGCACTGCTTTCCTACAGGGCAGCCTGCACGAGGAGATCTGGCTGCGCCGCCCACCTGGCTTCACTGGGTCGTTTCCTCCTGGTACCTAGTGGGGCCTCCGGCGGCCAGTCTACGGTCTCCGCCAGGCACCCCGTGAGTGGCACGACACACTGAGGACGACTCTTGCTGCTCTTGGGTTTGCTCCTTCTACTGCTGACCCGTCGCTGTTTCTACGCACCGACACCACTCTGCCGCCGTTCTACGTTCTCGTGTACGTAGACGACCTGGTCTTTGCTACTGCTGACACTGAGGCACTCGCCCACGTGAAGTCGGAGCTGCAGAAGAGACACACGTGCACAGACCTGGGTGAGCTGACAAGCTATCTTGGCTTGCGGATCACCCGGGACAGAGCACAGCGCACCATTACCTTGACTCAGTCACACATGGTGCAGCAGGTCCTTCAGCGCTTCCGCTTCACGTACTCCTCGCCACAGCCCACTCCTCTGCCTACGCGCCACTCGCTCTCAGCTCTGCCTTCGGATGAGTCCGTAGAGCCGAGTGGCCCGTATCCAGAGCTTGTGGGCTGCCTCATGTACCTGATGACCTGCACTCGACCTGACCTTGCATACCCTCTTAGCATCCTAGCACGCTATGTCGCTCCTGGCCGTCACCGGAAGGAGCACATGGATGCTGCTAAGAGGGTGTTGCGCTACTTGTGCAGTACGTCGGGCATGGGGCTCGTGCTTGGAGGACGGGCTCGAGTTGTCCTCACTGGTCACGCAGACGCTTCTTGGGCTGACGACTTGGCTACGCAGCGGTCGTCACAGGGTTACACCTTCAGTCTTGGCTCCGGCTCTGTTTCGTGGCGGTCTACTCGCTCGTCTTCTGTTCTCGGCTCCAGCTGTGAGGCCGAGATCTACGCAGGGGCCATGGCTGCACAGGAGTTACGCTGGCTCACCTACCTGCTGACCGACCTGGGAGAGCCGCCTCGTTCTCCTCCAGTTCTGTACGTCGACAACAAGGCCATGCTGGCCTTGTGTCAGGAGCACAGACTGGAGCACAGAACGAAGCACATTGCTCTTCGCTACTTCCTCGCACGTGAGCTGCAGCAGCGTGGTCAGCTGCGCCTTGCTTACGTGGCCACTCAGGCCAACACTGCTGATATCTTTACCAAGGCGCTTCAGCCTTGTGATCATCAGCGGTTCTGTACTTTGTTAGGTCTTGTGCCTACGTTGCTTACCTCTTGACTTTGCTTGTACTGTGATCTATATATACCTGCACCTGCATGCTTACCCTTGCTAGGTTGTGATCACTGTCTTGCTTGTTCACCTTGCCTTATAATCCAGCATGTGAACTGGCCTTGTGGCCTTTGAACTTGTGCTCGGAATGTGTGGTGACGTTGTGATCCACCCTGAGCTTGCTTTGCTTTGCTTGACTGGTCTTGTGACCCCTTGTTCTCCCCCACTTTGCCTATGGGGGTGTGTCAGACATATATGGCTTAGTCTGTGTAGGCTATAGTGGGGTAGACACTAAGGGGTACAAGTTTCTAGGGTTTCATATTTGTACCCAACACTTTCCTAGTTCATTCATTCCTCATTTCTTCACACAGTGTCCACTGCAGAAGGCTGCAGAGGCGGGAAACCGGGGGGGGTAGCCAAACGAGGAGAGCAGTCACCCCCAGACGTACCACTCCCAGGCCCAGCTCCAGCAGCCTCAGCTCCAGAGTCCACAGCAGCAGGCTGCGGAGGTGGCGAAGACGGCCGAGGCGAAAAACCCGGGGGGGTCTCCAAGCGAGGAGTGCGGCGAGTGGTCGCCGTGTCGTCGGCGGCGGTGTCACCCCCCTCAGCTTGGTCAGAGGAGTCAGAAGAGATCTCCACTGGCTCATCCAAGGGGGGTGGGTCTACCTGAGACACACCAGAGGGAGCATGACCCTGTGGGGGAAGGGGGTCTACCGGGGGGGGGACTGGTACCAGGAAGAGAGGTGCGAGGGGGGCCGGGTGGGACGCGTGCGGGTGAAGGCGGTAGTAACAGACCGACTCGTCGAAGGTGACGTCCTGAGAGGACAGAACACGACGCGAGGCAGGGTGGTAGAACTGCCAGGGTGGAGCGTCGGTGGGGAAGCCCAGGAAGACACAGCGGAGAGTGCGAGGAGAGAGCTTGCTCGCTTTGGTATCGCGAACAAGGGAGAGCGCGCCCCAGACCCGAAACGACGACGCATCACCAGGCTGTCCCGTCCAACGGAGTGTGGGCGAGGTCTCTGGAGCAGAGACACGGGGCCAGAGGTTGAGCTGATGCGCGGCGTATCGGACCGCAAACGGCCACAGGAAATGGGGAACAGCCGCATGGATCATGGAGGTACGAGCAACCTCCATGATCAGGCCAATGCGACGCTCAGCGATCCCATTTTGCTGCGGAGAGGCCGGAAGCGTGAACGACTGGGCGATGCCCTCATCCTTGCAGAACGTCTCAAGGACGCCAGAGGAGAACTCACCACCCCTGTCAGAGTGCAGACGCAGGACTGGGAAGTCCTGCTGAAAGCGCTCGTGCAGCTGGAGACGAGTAGCACGGATCCAGGGGATCAAAACACCGCTGACTCGGAGGAGTGAGGAGCGGCGCGCTGCCGCCCCTCGACGCAAGGAAGGCACGGCGGGGCAAGCGAGCGCGGCAGGGGGGGCAGGGTCCTGGGGAGGCCAGAGACAAGGAGACGGGAGTGCATACTGCGTAGACGCTGCAGGGAGGGGTGACCAAGACGGTGGTGCCAGCGCTGAGTCTCGTGCGTGAGTACTCTGCACGAGGAAGACGCAGCTAACTGCCTCAACGCAGACGCCCGACTTGACGCAGCCACCTGACCTGACTCAGCCACCTGTGCAGACGCAGTGGTCAGTGTGTACAGACTAGACCCAGGCTGTCGAGTGAACGTAGCCAGATGACGGCCAGTCCGGGAGCACGTACAGATCGCCACACGCTGCCCTCCAGGAATAAAGGTATCAACCCAGACATCCTGAATGGCAGCGTTGCTCACCAAGTTCGTCGAGAACGTGGGGAGGTGGAGACCTGACAGAGAGCCGGAGGGGACTGCTGGACAAGGGAGGACCGTGGAGGCTCTCGCAACTACTGGGCCCCCAGAGGGGTCAGCCAGTGAGACTGGGACAGGTGCTGTGAGTGGTGTGACCGTGGTGCAATCACGAAAGAAGCAACGTGACGCGCCTGAGTCAAGCGTGAAAGTGTGCAAGTCCTCAGCTGAGGCAGGACCTGTGGTAGTAGACGCACTAGCACCTAGAGCGTCGGCAGAGTCACGGGCACCTAGAGCTGCAACAGACTCACTAGCACCTGGAGCGGCAGCAGACTCACTAGCACCTGGAGTGGCAGCAGACTCACTAGCACCAAGAGCAGTAGTCTTAACAAAACGATAACCTCCACCACCAGGACGGCCTCGCTGAAGAACCCACTCACGAAGCTGCTGAGGGGTGGGGTCGTCCGGGAGAGGCAGTGCCCGCTGCTGTCCACCCCTGGCCGCAGCAACTGCCGCGATAGTGGCCATGACAGACAGCGACGGTCAGGAGTAGGTCCAGCACCTCCAGCTCCTCCAGCACCAGCAGCACCTCCAGCACTCCCAGTAGCACCTCCACCAGCAGCAGCAGTAGTAGTAGCAGTATTATTATTATTATTATTATTATTATTATTATTATTATTATTATTATTATTATTATTATTATTATTATTATTATTATTATTATTATATATATAGGGTTGCGCGCGGCCCACGGGCTGCAGGGGCGACGCGCGGCTCGGCAGGGCGGCGCGCAGGCTGCAGGGGCAGCGCCCACGGGCTGCAGTGGCGACGCGCGGCTCTGCAGGGCGGCGTACGGGCTGCAGGGGTGACGCGCGGCTCTGCAGGGCGGCGTACAGGCTGCAGGAGCAGCGCCCACGGGCTGCAGGGGCAACACGCGGCTCGGCAGGGCGGCGCGCGGGCTGCAGGGGCAGCTCCCACGGGCTGCAGGGGCGACGCGCGGCTCGGCAGGGCAGCGCGCGGGCTGCAGAGGCAGCGCCCACGGGCTGCAGGGGCGAACGCGCGGGCTGTAGGGGCAGCACGCGGGCCACAGGGGCAGGCACGGCTGCAGGGGCAGCACGCTCCCAGGGGCAGGCACGGCTGCAGGGGCAGCACGGTCGCAGGGGCGAGTACGGCTGCAGGGGCAGCACGGTCGCAGGGGCGAGCACGGCTGCAGGGGCAGCACGGTCGCAGGGGCAGCACGCGGGCTGCAAGGGCAGCGCGGCTGCAGGGGCAGCGTAGGAAGAAAACATTTACGGTTAGGGCAGGGCGGAACGTTCGGTGGGCCCTAGGAACGATTCTGCTCTAATACCATGTTAGAATAAGCAGGAATGAATGAGTGAACTAGGCAAGAGGTGAGTACAAGTAGGGGAAACCTAACCCTAAAGTGTTGTACTCACTAAGGAGTGACCCTACTGTAGCCTAGAGATACAATTGTAATTTGACAAATTCAAGAGTTCATATGTATATACAAGATAAGTACAGCAAGAAACAAGTGGTACGACTACAGCAAACGAGGGCCTACCTCAACAAGTCCTAACTGCAGACAGAACATGTGGTGATCACCAGGCGGAAGGGCCTTGGTAAAGATGTCTGCAGTGTTGGCCGCTGAGACCACAAAGTCCAAACGTGCCTGCTTTTAGAATATATTTATATATATTCTTCATAATTGTCTGCAGTGTAGAGTGTAGTACATTTCATTTGCTGTAGGTGGTGCACCATGCTTCTCCTTGCTATATCTTGTACTGACCTTTCTTAGTCAAGCCCTCTTTTGGCCAATTCCCTCCCTCTCGCTACTCTCGCCTTGATTCTCCTTCCTAAGCCTCCTAAACCTAAGTACCTAGCTAATTAGTACTTTGACATGTTATCAGAGTGGTTACTTTCCTAGGCCGTTTGTTTTCATTCATGGGCCCACCCACTTTCTGCTTAGGCATGGCGTGTGGATCGCGCCCCTCTCATCTCGCCCCCTGTTACGTGTCCGTCGCTGGATTCGCAGCGACAGTCGCGGAGGCGAGCCTGGCGCGACCACCCCTGTTGCCAGACCCGTCGCGCTCCCCGTCACTGCCGCCTCGTCACGCGCTGCCCCGCCCCCGTTTCGTGCAGCAGCAGCCGCGCACACCAACACTGCCCCACGCACTGCCCCGCCCTCTTTCCGAGCAGCAGCAGCCGTGGGGGGAGGCGACGAGGGTGGCGGGGGTGGCTGACGCAGCTCCTGCCATCAGTGCGGACGCCAGCGCCCAGCGCGAACGTCAGCGCCCAGCGCGGACGCCAGCGCCCACGGACGCCATCGCCCAGCGCCAACGCGGACGCCAGCGTGAGCGCCAGCAGCAGCGTACGCCGTCCCCCCCCCCCCCCTTCCCTTCCTCGGCTTCCTCCGGGATGGGGGGAGGGTGTGGGGGGCGGGGGTGGTTGACGCCACTCTGCTGCTGCACTACGCCGCCGCCCGCCTTCTCCCTCTCCCTGCTGCTCGTGCAGCCGTGAAGGGGGTGGGGGAGGGTGTGGGGGTGGCGGGTGTGACACGCCAGCAGCCGTCCCTCCACCTCTCCTCTCCCCCCCCTGCTGCTCCTGCTGCAGTGGGGTGGGGGGGAGGGTGAAGCGGTGGCGGGGGTGACCAGACAGCGCCAGCCTGCCTCCTCTCTCTTCTTGCCGCCCCTCCTAGGGTGGAAGGGGGGGGGGGAGTATGACCTACCTTGAGCCTTGCCTGTCATGCCTTGCCGTGCCTGTCATGCCTTGTCGTGCGTGTCCTGCCACTTCTGCCGTTGTTGGGGGGAGGTTTGGGGAGGTTGAAGGGGGGTGGCCGCCATGAAGCCAGCAGCTCCAGTCGCCCGTGAGCCCGTTGCTCCAGTTGCCCGTGAGTCAGTCGCTCCAGCCGCTCGTCTAGCCGCGGAGCCAGTTACACCAGTTGCCCGTGTGCCAGTTGCTCCAGTTGCCCGTGTGCCAGCAGCTTCAGCCGTCGCCCACCACCTCCTCTCCTCTCTTGGTACCTCCTCCTCCTCACTTGCCCTCAACTTCTTCCGCTGCACTCTGTCTGGTGTACCCCTTCAGGGGGTGTTCCGTACATGGTTCTCACTGCAATCAATTAGGGGGTGTGTTGAAATATATTTATAAATATTCTTCATAATTGTCTGCAGTGTAGAGTGTAGTACATTTCATTTGCTGTAGGTGGTGCACCATGCTTCTCCTTGCTATATCTTGTACTGACCTTTCTTAGTCAAACCCTCTTTTAACCAATTCCCTCCCTCTCGCTACTCTCGCCATGATTCTCCTTCCTAAGCCTCCTAAGCCTAAGTACCTAGGTAATTAGTACTTTGACACCTGCCCACGCCGCTGCAACTCTCGCAGTAGAAAGTACCTCACGTTGATGTGCTTTACTCTGCTCTCCAGTCGAGGCTCTCGACACAGAAGGATCATGGCCTTGTTGTCAGCGAACAAGGTCAGTGCAGGGCTCGGCCGCTCACCAAGGTCGGTGAGCAAGAAAGTCAACCAGCGTGTTATAGTCACAATAGCCTTGAATGTGCCTAAAAACGAAAGATAGAGTGCACAGACGGATTTCTGCACAGCGGCTTCAAACGTTGATAGCGTTCTGCTCACAGCTGCAAATGACTTGATTCAAATTGGATCTGGAGCGTCTTGACGTCGCCTACAATAAGCAATTTAGATTGCACGATTTCATAAAGAATTGACGACACAGCGTCGGTTTGAACGAATGGTACTATGGCAGCCACTATAGTCTTAGAACACAAGATAGGAAGAGTTACGAGTTGGGAATGACTCCCAGCTCCTACAAACCCCAAGAGCCGAGGTACAGTGATGTGGAACAGTGCCACACTGTCCCCAACCACGAAGGGTCTCGAAACTACCCTCCACAAGGGCCTACACCAAGAGAAATGTTACACTACACAAAGTAATGCAACTATTCTCACTATCTTAAAGTTTACCCTTTTGGAGAGCTTCGAAATAACTTGAATCTTGAAACCAAGGCTCTGGTTCTTCAAGGTAAATTCTTCCTTGAGTTCTTGGAAGTCTGCTGCGCACACCTGCGACACGCCGAACGTTCCACACACGACAAAATAGAAAACCGCACACGACACGCAAACGACGACGTGACACGCAACTAGCGATAACTCGCTATTGACTCGACGCACACATTCAAAATCATGCTTCATCATACACACACTATTGTAAACATGAAATATATATTATTTCATGCCCTCATACCATTCCATGCACACACGCATGCACGCACACGGACAACAAGCCGAATGCAAACCGTAGGGTTGCACCAACAAACTCCCCCTCGGATTGTTGGCCTTAGGATCTTGCTCTCTCAGTTCAGAGCCATCCCAGCCAGCTTGCAACACTTCCAATGCTGCTGCTCCACCAGCCTCTTGGTCATCATGTCAGCTGGCTGCCTTGTCGTCTTCACATAGTGCAACTCAACTTCACCCGCGGCCACCATGCTCCTCGTCCAATGCCACTTCACCCTCATGTGCTTGGTGAGGCCATGCAACACAGGGTTCTTAGCAAGAGCAATGGCACCCTGGCTGTCACAGTAGAGTGGGGTAGGTCCTTGCTGCTCCTCCCCCAATTCAGCCAACAAACGCCGCTGCCACACAATCTCTCGTACGGCACGGAAGAGTGCCATATACTCGGACTCCACCGAGCTCAATGCTTGATCCACCTGCTTCTTGCTCTCCCAAGCAGTTGGGCCTCCACCAACACAGCAAATGAACCCTCCAACACTTGTCATGTCCTCTGGTTCTGATGCAAAAGAAGCATCCGAGAATGCGGTGAGGAACAAACGCCCGGGTTCAACACCATCCGCGCCCTTTTGGCGCCTTTGCGCCGCCGCCGAATATTGCAGCCCAACGGTCGGTGTTTGGCCAAGATATTTGGCCACTCTCATTCCAGCTGCTACCTGCTTCTCATTAGGGCATTGAACAACCCTAGCCAACTGTCCGGTAGCAAACGCGACGTCCGGTCGGGTGTTTACCGCCGCGTACATGAGGCTGCCCACCAACGAGTGAAAACGGCGCCTCTCCTCTTCACCAACGCTCTCCTCCTCTGGTCCCTTCACACACTTGAAACCAGAGGGAAAGGGTGTAGCCACATGGCCTTCACTCTGCCCAAAGTTGGCAGCCAATGCCTCCAGGTACTTCCGTTGATGCACCCGCATGCACCGCTTCTCCACATCACGTTCAATGTGAAGCCCAAGGTAGAAGTTGACGTCACCAAGGGCCTTACACTTAAACTTGTCCTGAAGCTTCAGCATCACCTCCTTCACAAGGTCAGATGAGGGTGAAAAGATGAGGATGTCATCCACGTACACCACCATGAAGCTCCTCTGCTCCCCCTCGCCAAGCATGAACAATGAGTGATCGGCCGTTGAGGGAGTGAAGCCGATCTCCTCCAAAAATCCTCGCAGCTTCAAGTACCACTACCTAGGGGCCTGCTTCAGTCCATAAAGGGCCTTCTTCAGCCTCAAAACTCTGCCACTACCATCATCAAACCCCTCTGGCTGCGCCATGAAAATCTCTTCCTCAAGGACGCCATTGAGGAATGCCGTTGTGACATCCATTTGTTTCACCACCCATCCTTTGATGGCAGCTCCCGCGAGTAGGGTTCGCAGCGTCGTCGACTTCACCACAGGAGCAAACAACTCCTTATAGTCCACCTTCTCCTTCTGCTGGTACCCCTTCGCCACAAGCCTAGACTTGTAGCGCTCGATCTTGCCGTCGGCGTCGGACTTGATCTTGAAGAGCCACTTGGACGTAATCGCCTTACGCCCCTCCGGTAGCTCCACCAATTCCCATGTGCCGTTCTCCTCAATGCTCTTCAGCTCACTCTCCATTGCCTTCTTCCACTCCTCAGCATCACTACTCTCCAAGGCCTCCTTGAGAGTTGCTGGTTCCCCCGGCATCTCCACCGGAGAGAAGAACGCGAAGGCACACTCCTCGTAGTCACTCTCCTCGTCATCTCCAACTATAAGTGCCACTCCGGCCAGAGCTGACTTGGCTGGCCTTCCCAATGCATCATAGGTCAGCCTATTAGGGGCTTGGATTCTCCTCTTGCCCCTTCCTTCCTCCTCAGCTGCAGGGACATGAAGGCCTTGGCGTTGCTGCGGGGTGACTCGGATCCGTGGAGCACTCGTAGTGCGAGAAGGAAGTGTCGGTGCACGCTCGCTCACTTGCTGAACCTCCTCCTCTTCTTCCTCTGCATCCTTGGCCTCCTCTCCCCCATTCACAAGGGAAGATTGCCTTGTGGTGGTGCTGCCGCTGCTCAGCTCCAAGGGCAGCTCCACATGCTCCAAACCGGAACTCTTCACGTCCCCCAACCGCACGCCTATCTTCGCCTCATTCTCCGCCTTCCAATCCTTGTACATCAGATTCTCCATGAATTTGCAGTCCCTGCTCACCAAGAATTTCTTGGTGAATGGGTCCCAAAGAAGCCACCCCTTGCTGTTTTGAGCCATGCCCAAGTGCACAGCCCATATCGCCTTGGCACCGAGCTTGTTGTGCCGAAGATGCTTAGGCACGAGCGCCATGCACATGCACCCGAACACCCGAAGCATATCCACCTTTGGCTTCCTTCCAATCCACTCCACATAGGGCACCCATTTGTCTGCTCCCACATGAGTCAAAGCTCTGTTCTTGGCCACACATGCACTCCGCACCGCATCAGGCCAGAAATATTCGGGTAGCCCGGCTTCAATGAGCAACCCGCGCGCCGTCTCCGTGATTGTCCGGTTCGCTCGCTCGGCGATGCCGTTCATTGCAGGGGAGTATGGCATGGTAAGGGAGTGCCTTATGCCATTCTTCTTTAGCCACAATCCAAACTCCTTGCTCAAGAACTCTCCCCCTCGATCGGTGCGGATTGCCTTCACTAGCCGGTCTTGTTGCCGCTCCACCATCGGCAACCAATCGGTCTTCACCGTTTCAGCCACGTCACTCTTCTTGGACAGCACGTACATCCAAGTCATGCGAGTGTAGACGTCCACAATGGTGAGAAAGTACTCAGCTCCAGCAGCTCCAAGCTTCAGGGGGCCCACCACGTCCATCACCACCTCATCAAGTGGTGCCTTAGCCGTTGCCTCCGAACTAGAGAACGGGAAACGGGTGAACTTGGCTTGCATGCACGTCGGGCAGCCAAGTACCTCATCGGGCTCCCCCTTCACACGTATGCCAGCAACCATCTCATTCTTCACTAGCTGCTGCAAGATGGGCAGGGCCACATGCCCCATTCGCCGATGCAAGGTGAGCCAATCACACTCCCCCATAGCCGAAGTCGGATTGGAGAATGCCGCACTCGCAATAGTGCCCCACATGTTCTCTCCGTACTCCTCCTCCGCTGCTGCCTTGGGGTTCTCCTCACCCTTGTGCTGCTTCTGAGCTGCTGCACCACTCTCCTCATGTTCACCGAGCTTGCTGGTCCCTCCAAGATTGCACTTCTTGGACTTTATCTCCTTAGCGCGACTGTTCGCGCCATCGCCGCTACCAACCGCTTCACCCTTGGTGCTGATGCTTGCTGCCACTTGCCTCTCCTTAGGCATGGGAACCACAGGGATTTGCCACATCTCGTTGTAGACATCCCTATCCTCGTGAAGGTCCCAAAGAATCCGCTCGCCAAGCCTCGCGGTGTAGGTCTTAGCTCCCTTCGAGCTCGTGTCCATGCCGGCCTTTTGCAACCGCCGCACGGAAATCAGGTTGGCAGCAAGGTTGGGCACCCAAAGCACGTTCTTGAGGCCCACCATCTTCCCATCAGCACCCTTGAACATGGCCTTGCCCATGCCTTTCACCTCTGCTCGCTGCCCCAAAGCCGATGTCACATGCTTCACCGGTGACGGCTCAAGTTCGGTGAGCAAGTCCGCACGAGGTGTCATGCTATAGGTAGCGCCGCTATCGATCACCCAATAGTCCAGGGAGTGTAGGGTGACCTTCCCCACAGCTGCTGGCTCCTCAAAGCTTTCATCATTCTCTGGACCAGCCGGTGCTTGCGTGGACACGAAGAAGAATTGACCCGGGAAGCGATCGTCCCTCGACTCGCTCTCGTTGCCGGCACTCTTCATACTTGCAGCACCACCTCCGCGACCGCCACGGCCTCCACGGCCTCTTCCTCTCCCTCCTCCTGCTCCTCTACCCTCTTGGCCTTGAGCAGGAGTCCATCCATCAGGGAGTTTGTAGCAATCGCGCCACATGTGTCCGCTCTTGTGGCAAAAATGACACTCGCCGTCGAACCGTCCGCGACCGCGTCCGTTGTTCTTGTTGTCATTGCCGTATCCGCTACTCCCGCGGCCTCCGTTGAAGTTTCTGCCTCCAAACCTTCCTCCTCCTCGTCCTCTGCCCTTTCCACGGCCATATCCACGGCCGATGCTTGCTGCCCCGGCGCCATCCGCACTCGCCAACTCACGGCGACGGAAATCCTCTTGAAGGATCGCTCGCTTCACGTCTTCGAGCGAGAGGTGGGGCAAGTCACGATTGAGGTTGATGATGAGAGAGGACCATGACTCTGGGAGTAAGGCCAGCAACTTGGTCTTCTTTTGGAGCTCACTGTAGTTCAAATCAGCTCCCTCAAGCCGCGTCAACAAGTCGAAGAATTTCTGCACCCCTTCTTCAACCGCTTCGTCTTCTTCAATTCGTAGTGCCGCCATTTGCCGTTCCAACACCACCGCTACCGCCGCTGTTGCAGGAGCATGTACACCCTTGAGAGCAGCCCATGCCTTTGGTCCCTTCTCTGGTTCACGCTGGAATGGTTTGATGTGACGGATCTGGCTGCTCCCCAACGCTTGCCCAAGTAGGAGATAGCCTTGTGCGCTCTTCCGCACCCACGGGCTCTTCTCCGGGTCGTTCTCGGGGCGCTTCTCCTTTCCTTCCATCACCTCCAGCAGGTCATAGTGGTCAAAGATGTTCTCCATCTTGAAGGACCATTCAGCAAAGTTGTCACCGTTGAACTTGTCAAGCCCAAACACCCTAGGCTCATCCCTAGGTGGGCCAAGACTTGGTTGCATGGGCGCCATGGCTGAATCACGGGGTTGGCCTTGAGCTTGGGCTTCTCCACTGCCACCAGCAACTCTGCCACCCCTTTCCTCAGGTCCATCCATTGTCGAAACTGCTCCAAGGGGCTCTGATACCACTTTTTATAGTCATAATAGCCTTGAATGTGCCTAAAAACGAAAGATAGAGTGCACAGACGGATTTCTGCACAGCGGCTTCAAACGTTGATAGCGTTCTGCTCACAGCTGCAAATGACTTGATTCAAATTGGATCTGGAGCGTCTTGACGTTGCCTACAATAAGCAATTTAGATTGCACGATTTGATAAAGAATTGACGACACAGCGTCGGTTTGAACGAACGGTACTATGGCAGCCACTATAGTCTTAGAACACAAGATAGGAAGAGTTACGAGTTGGGAATGACTCCCAGCTCCTACAAACCCCAAGAGCCGAGGTACAGTGATGTGGAACAGTGCCACACTGTCCCCAACCACGAAGGGTCTCGAAACTACCCTCCACAAGGGCCTACACCAAGAGAAATGTTACACTACACAAAGTAATGCAACTATTCTCACTATCTTAAAGTTTACCCTTTTGGAGAGCTTCGAAATAACTTGAATCTTGAAACCAAGGCTCTGGTTCTTCAAGGTAAATTCTTCCTTGAGTTCTTGGAAGTCTGCTGCGCACACCTGCGACACGCCGAACGTTCCACACACGACAAAATAGAAAACCGCACACGACACGCAAACGACGACGTGACACGCGACTAGCGATAACTCGCTATTGACTCGACGCACACATTCAAAATCATGCTTCATCATACACACACTATTGTAAACATGAAATATATATTATTTCATGCCCTCATACCATTCCATGCACACACGCATGCACGCACACGGACAACAAGCCGAATGCAAACCGTAGGGTTGCACCAACACAGCGAAGCTCCTGCGCAGCCATGGCACCGGCGTAAATCACGGCCTCAGCGCTAGACTGCGCCACAGCCGACGACCGAGTAGACCTCCATGACACAGCGCCATAGCCCAGGCCGAAGCAGTACCCCTGAGTAGATCTCTGAGTCTCCACGTCGTCGGCGTAGGAAGAGTCGCAGTGACCGGTCAGCACTGTCGAAGAGAAAGGCCCCGCCCTCGCTTGGGCGCAGCCGATCTCGCCGTCGACGAGAAGTTCGCGACGGATTGGTCGACAAAATGGGCTTCTGCAGTTCGACGGAAGTTGCGGTCGAGCAGGCTCTGCTCGACAGAATATGGTCGACGAGCTCTGCGCGACGGGCTCTGGTCGACGATCTCTGCGCGACGAGCTCCTGTCGAAGAGCGCTGGTCGACGATCCTGGTCAAATAACTCTGGTCGAAGAGTTCGGGTCGAGGAGCTCTGCTCGGCGAACGCTGTTCGACCAAGCGATGTCGAGCTGATCGACCGAAGTTGCAGAGGTGTGCGAAACTCTGCGGAGGCGTGCAAACTTTCGCCCAGGAGGTTTTGGCGAAGTTCTACCTGCGGACCGGCATCACGTGGTCGACGGTGCGCACCTGGCGAAACCGACGACACGTTTTCTACCTGGCACCTGCGCATTGTGCCTGACGGTGAAACCGTCAACCTGCACCTACTTGGTAGGTGCGCACATCTGCGCAGATAGACAACCTGCGACTGCAGATAGTCACCTGCGACTGCAGTGCTGGCAGACCGCGCGCAGTGCAACGTTGGCAGACAACTCTGCTGCAGCGTTGGCAAGCCGCTCCTCTGCTGCGCTGGCAGATTTCGCCCTTGCTAGGTGTTGCATGCCATTCTAGTCCTTTTTGTTCTCCATGCCTCAATTGTACTATCAACTTTTCAATGCAAATTGTTCTTTTCAACTTCCTTAGTGGAAACTCTTGCAAAACTTCTCTGTGAACACAAGCAAGAAGTAAGAACGTTAGTGCAAGCTACGATCACTCGCACAACCCCGTGCCCTCCTCCGTAGTCCACTCCCGTTGTGTAGTGACTCTCCGCATGGTGCGGTGAGCGTGGACGGCCCCGCGTTAGAACCTTCACATAGCCGACTTCTGCGTTCATTACCTAAGTTGTTGTAGGCCGGCAGCCATCTAGACTGCCATGGTCGACCCCGTAGTCAAAGCAGGCGTAGAAGATACCCTGCAGGCGAAAGAGGCTGGTGTTCGGGCACGCCACGAGGCTAGTGGGTACGGCGAGGCGGACTTGGAGATTTTGCTCCTTGGAACTCGTGTGCAGTGGGCGCGTGTACGGTGCGTCCGCCTCTCCCCGACCAGCGAAGGTGACGGCGGCAACGTTGTCGGCGGTGGAAGCACGAGGGTTCGCGGAGTGATTCGGGCCGCCGACGTAGGCGTTGGCGGAGTGCAGGCGCAAGTGCTACGATCGTCTGCGACTGGAGGCAGCTCGAACGGCAACGTCGATGGTCGATGTCAATCTCCTCTGCGGAGTGGAGTCGGGCCGACTTCGGTGACTCATGCGTCGGCTGGTCGAGACGGAGGCATCGCGCCGGCGTATGGCTATTTTATTTTTTCGCCGGACAAGATTGTTGTGCCGAAGCTGCTGGAAGGTCGACACGACTTGATCACATGGATCGAATCCATTGAGCCTCAGCTGGAGATCGCCGGATTGAAGAAGTTCGTCGACGGAAATGTTCTGGCGCCGGACGAGGAGGATGTGGAGCTCTGGTCGGAATTTCGCGCTGCTCACCTTCTGACATTTATGGTCACTTCGAGGTGTTGCTCGTGTCAGAATCCCAACCACTAGACCATTGGGATAAAAGGGCTTGTTAAGTAGCGGGTCAGTGCGCCCATAACCCCCCAGGACAAGAAGCCTGTAACCCTTCCCTAGGATCAATCGGGGATCACCAGTGGACCTCTGACACCCCCCCGCACTGGGATGCCCGAAGTGCACACACTGGGATTCGAACCCGAGACCTTCGCTCTGATACCATGTCAGAATCCCAACCACTAGACCATTGGGATAAAAGGGCTTGTTAAGTAGCGGGTCAGTGCGCCCATAACCCCCCAGGACAAGTAGCCTGTAACCCTTCCCTAGGATCAATCGGGGATCACCAGTGGACCTTTGACAGCTCGCCTCTGGTGCAAGTCGCATTGAAGTCGTGCAGACTTTGGGTGGATGCTGGCTACCAAGCGTGGCAGTACATCATGCGCACCTACAAAGCGACCGACGACCTCTACATCAGTCAACTGGAGAAGAAGTTGACCAACATTCGTATGGGGGAGCAGGAATCAGCGACCGAGTTCTGCAATCGAGCGCGGCGAGTCTTGGCCGATCTGCAGATGGCCGGCGTCGACTACTCGGTGGCGTCGTATGTCACCCATGTCATCAGCGGCCTCCCCTCGGGCTACAATCTGATGCGCCGGATGCTGACAATTCCCGGCACGCGCGAGACTTTGAACGAGGACTCGCTTTTGAGCCACATCATCCAGGACGAGTTCATGCAGGAGTCTGAGCGACCTGCAGAACTGCTTCCGCAGGCCAACTACGTCACCCCGGCGAAGCAGGGACGCCAACAGGGGCAGCGTGGGCAGTCTAGCGGAGGCGGAGGCTGGAAGTCGTCGAACGCGAAATCGACGGAGGGCGCCGACCGCAGAAAGTCGGCGAAGGGAGGTGATCGCGGCAGCAGTGGCCCACGTCGAGAAGGACGCCGTTGCTACATCTTCGATGCTCCCGACCACCTCTCGTACGACTGCCCCGATCGAGACGAGTCTGACGACGACCGGGACGCCAACTGCAGAAAGTCTGATGGTGGACGTCGTCGTCGAGACAACCAGCCGCGCAAGGAGAAGCAGGCGTCGAAGACGTCTTCGACGAAGGATGCTGACTCCTCTGGCGGCAATGCTCGTGGCAAGGAGGATTCGTGCTCGATGGTCGGCGTGGTGGAGCCGACGATCTCGCTGGCGCTGGAGGCTGGCGAAGACTTCAAGGCGGTCGCTGCTGCTGTGCATGCCAATCCAACTGTCGTGCTGCTCGACAGCGGCTGCTCCCACCATTTGATGGGGACGAAGGAGGCCTTCGTCGACATGCAGCCGAGCGGCGACGTGCGCCACGTCCGCGGCTTCAACTGGGCACTTCAGAGCGTCGAAGGCAGAGGCACCGCTGCTCTGCAAGGGGACACCGAGAAGCAGGTCCTCGTCCCCGACGTACTCTACGTTCCGGGTGTGCACGCGAACCTGCTGTCTACAGGCCAGCTCAAGGAGAACTGCGTGAAGCTACAGGACGATGGCGGAGAGATGCTGCTGGTGTCTTCTGCTGGCGATGTCCTTGGTCGAGCACGCTACTCCGGCAGAGTTCTCTGCACCGACCTGCGCCCCTGCTCGACGACGTCGACGACGACTTCGACGGAGGTTGTGGCTCTGCGGACGATCGTGTCGGCGACGAAGTCGACCCCAGACATGTGGCACGCACGGCTTGCGCACGTCGGCGTCGACACGATCAAGAGCTCGGCGAAGCATGAGGCCGCTGCCGGTCTGGACATCAAGAAGTCGACCGCAGATGATCTGCCGTGTTCCTCCTGCGTCGGCGGCAAGATTGCACGGCACACCTTCCCCGACCAAGGATCGGACGCAGAGAATGCGCTCGACGTGGTGCACATCGATCTCTGCGGACCGTTTCGAGTGGCCGCCAACGATGGCAGTCTCTACTTTCGTCTGCTGAGGGACAGGAAGACTCGCTACGTGTGGGTGAGGCCGGTCGCGAAGAAGAGCGACATGCTGGTCGTCTTCGAAAAGTGGCTGAACGTGGTGGAGAGGCAGACTTTGAGACGGTAAAGATGTTGCGTTCTGACCGCGGAGGGGAGTTCCTCGGTCGCGTATTCACCGACCTCGTCGAAGACAAGGGCATCCTCCACAACCTCACGTGCCCCTACACTCCGCAGCAGAACGGCATGGCGGAGCGGGAGATGCGCACGGTCGTCGAAGCCGTGCGGACGATGTAAGCACCACTGGTGGCACCTTGCTCTGCGACAGGCTGTCTGGGTGCGCAATTGCCTCGAACAGGTTTCTTGCCTTCGCGGACGACGCCGCACGAGCTGCTGTTCGAGAAGAAGTCGGACTTGACGCTGGCGCGCGTGTGGGGCTGCATGGTGCAGTTCATGGTCCCTGAGCAGCGGCGCGGCGGGAAGTTGGCGCCGAAGGCCCGTTGGGGTCTTCACCTTGGAGTGTCGGCAGAGAGCAAGGGCTGGGAGGTGCTCGACTTGACGGACAATAAGGTCGTCACGACGGTCGAAGCGATCTTCTACGAGACCCTGTCGATGGAGATGTGGAAGGTGGAGTATGGGCCGGTGTCGACGAGGACGCCCTCTACCTTGCCGACTGATTCCTCCTCGGTGCACCCTCCACTGCTCGTCGCGGACGACGAGCTTGATGAGGACGATGCAGATGACGTCACCCCCTCCCCCCCCTCCCCCCCTCCCCCTGTTCAGGGATCCTCGTCGGCCGCCGGCGATGAGGGGAGACTTGGTGCGTCGCCTGCGGCGCCGACCGGTTGCATCGCCGGTGGCCAACGTGACGCCGAGAAGGCCAGCGACGGGAAGCGGCAGACGACAGGGGAGCCGTCGACGTCGAAGAAGACCGCAGAGAAGCCGTCGGCAGAGTCGCCGACCGCAGAGAAGCCGTCGGCAGAGGCGCCGGCCGCAGAGAAGCCGTCGGCAGAGGCACCAGCTTCAGGGGAGCCATCGGCAGAGAAGCCGATCTTGGGGGAGCAGTCGGTTGAGGAGCTGCCGACAAGGGAGCAATTCGACGACGACTCGTCGAGCGACGACGTTGTGGAAGTCATCGGTGCGGCCGGCGGCGATGAAGGGGAGTTGTCGACAGGGGAGCAGTCCGACGACGACGTGGTAGAGGTCGCGGTCAAAAAGGAGAAACCGCGACGGTCTGCCTGCCCCAACATCGGCAAGCCGCCTGAGAAGTTGAGCTACCACGCTTGTCTACCGCCGACGGCCTACAGCACTCTGCTCGACGACGCAGAGGACGACGTCGATCTTCCCGAGCTCGACCCTGACATGCACGCCGACCCAGAGCATTGCTGGGACATCGCCAACATGACGGTGAAGGAGGCGTTGGCGAGCTGGAAGGGCACGGCGGTGAAAGCCGCCATGGACGAGGAGATCAAGAGTCTCATCTCTAACGGGACGTGGGAGCTGGTCGAGCGTCCGCGCGGAGTCAACATCATCAAGAATCGTTGGGTACTCACGACGAAGTACCACGTCGACGATACGGTTGCCCGCGAGAAGGCGCGTCTGGTGGTGAAGGGCTTCACGCAGATCTACGGCGCAGACTACGATGAGACGTACGCGCTGGTGGGGAGCTACGTAACTCTGCGGATCTTCCTCAGCATCGTAGCAGTCCTCGACCTGCACCTGATGCAGCTGGACATGAGAAACGCGTTTCTGCAGAGCAAGCTGGATCGCGTCCTCTACTTGTACCTGTTAGAAACTAGAAGTGATCGAGAATGTGTGAAACTAGGCAGCAGGGTGATACAAGTAGGAAACCCTAGCAATGTTGTACCCCCTATGGCTAAACCCACTATAGCCTACACATTTGAGCACAAGCAAGCGGTCACAAGACCAGTTCACATGCAGGTTGATAATATAACAAGAGGTACAGTGATCACAACCTAGCAAGTGTAAGCATGAGGGTATATATATATAGAAATCACAGTACAAGCAGAGTCAAGGTAAGCAAGTGAGGCACAGTAGGCACAAGGCCTAGAACAGTACAGAAACGCTGATGGTCACAGGCTGAAGCGCCTTGGTGAACACATCAGCAGTGTTGGCCCGAGTGGCCACGTAAGCAAGACGAAGTTGACCACGCTGCAGCAGCTCTCGAGCAAGGAAGTAGCGCAGAGCGATGTGCTTCGTTCTGTGCTCCAGTCTGTGCTCCTGGCACAAGGCAATGGCGGCCTTGTTGTCGACGTACAGCACTGGAGGAGAACGAGGCCGCTCTCCCAGGTCGGCCAGCAGGTAGGTGAGCCAGCGTAACTCCTGTGCAGCCATGGCTGTGGCGTAGATCTCAGCCTCACAACTGGAGCTGAGAACTGACGACGAGCGTGTAGAGCGCCAAGAAACTGAACCAGAGCCAAGGCTGAAGGTGTAACCCTGAGACGACCGCTGCGTAGCCTGGTCGTCAGCCCAAGAAGCGTCTGAGTGTCCAGTGAGGACAACGTCTCTCCGTCCTCCAAGCACAAGCCCCATGCCCGACGTACTGCACAAGTAGCGCAACACCCTCTTAGCGGCATCCATGTGCTCCTTCCGGTGACGGCCAGGAGCGACATAGCGTGCTAGGATGCTAAGAGGGTATGCAAGGTCAGGTCGAGTGCAGGTCATCAGGTACATGAGGCAGCCCACAAGCTCTGGATACAGGCCACTCGGCTCTACGGACTCATCCGAAGGCAGAGCTAAGAGCGAGTGACCGGTAGGCAGAGGAGTGGGCTGAGGCGAGGAGTACGTGAAGCAGAAGCGCTGAGGACCTGCTGCACCATGTGTGACTGAGTCAAGGTGATGGTGCGCTGTGCTCTGTCCCGGGTGATCCGCAAGCCAAGATAGCTTGTCAGCTCACCCAGGTCTGTGCACGTGTGTCTCTTCTGCAGCTCCGACTTCACGTAGGCGAGTGCCTCAGTGTCAGCAGTAGCAAAGACCAAGTCGTCTACATACACGAGAACGTAGAATGGCGGCAGAGTGGTGTCGGTGCGTAGAAACAGCGACGGGTCAGCAGTAGAGGGAGCAAACCCAAGAGCAGCAAGAGTAGTCCTCAGTGTGTCGTGCCACTCACGGGGTGCCTGGCGGAGACCGTAGACTGGCCGCCGGAGGCTCCACTGGGTACCAGGAGGGAACGACCCAGTGAAGCCAGGTGGGCGGCGCAGCCAGATCTCCTCGTGCAGGCTGCCCTGTAGGAACGCAGTGCTGAAGTCAAGAGAGTGGAGCTCGTAGTCACGCTGAGCGGCGACGTGCAGCAGAACCCGAAGAGTGGTCATCTTCGGGGTCAGGAAGAAGGTCTGGAAGAAGTCAACTCCCTCTCGCTGACTGAAGCCTCGTGCAACGTAACGCGCCTTGAAGACAGGCAGAGAACCCGGCGGCCGCTTCACCCTGAAAATCCACATGCCACTGACGATGTTCGCCCCAGGTGGGGGAACCTCGTCGACGTAGGTGCCTGTGGACTTCCAAGAAGCCATCTCTGCGTCCATGGCTGTCTGCTACTGAGAGGAGTAGAGACCCTCCATCGCCTCTGCGTAAGAGCGTGGGGTCGGGATGTCTGGTGCATCCGGGTCTCCCTCAGGGGCAATCAGCATGGACACGAGATGAGGTAAAGCAGCGGCAAAGCACTCAAACTCCTCCTGTCTGTCCTCAAGGACGTCCGTGCCAAGAGCACACTCACCCCCGACGGACGGAGGACAGACAGACTCAGACTCAGCAACAAGGCTAGCGGCGTAGTCTAGACGACAGGCGGCAGCAAAGTCAACCAACTCAGCAACTAGAGCAGACGCAGCAGTGGACTCAAAGGAAGGGTCAGTGACAACAGTGGCGAGGAGACGTGTGACAGTAGGACTGGCAGCACGAGCAAGGTCTGACGGCGGGTCAGCAACGTCAGGAAGAGAGGACGCAGGAGGAGACGGCAGAGGGACACGCTGTGGAGCAGTGGAAGGACGCAGAGTCATATAGTGAGTGCCAAGGACAGGAGGAGGACGCTGACGCGGAGCACGACGACCAGCGCGGACAGCGCGGACAGACGACTCTGGACGAGACTCAGGCGACTCAGGACGAGACTCAGGCGACGCAGGACGAGACTCAGGCTCACGTCGCTCCGTAAGACCTCTAGTCGGCCCAGCGTAAGGAGAAGGACCAGGCAGCGGAGAGGCAAGCGGTAACTGTGACTGCGACTGGACAGGTGGTGGACTCAGTAGGGGAGGAGAAAGACCAGGGGAGGGCGGGAGGCCAAGAACCTGCTGAAGGAGCGGAACGTAGTACGGCCGCGGCCGCTCAGCACCTCCTGAACCAGCAGAGACAGCACCAGCACCCTCAGCCCCAGGGTCTCCAGCGACAACTCTCGCAGCACCACCAGCAACACCAGCAGCTCCAGTACCTCCAGCTCCAACCCCCGCAGCAGCTCCAGTCCCAGCAGCTCCAGTACCTCCAGTACGAGCACCTCCAGAACCAGCGGCTCCAGCAGCTCCAGCACCAGCAGGACCTCCAGTAGCTCCAGCACCAGCAGCACCTCCAGCATCACCTGCACCAGCAGCACCTCCAGCAGCACCAGCAGCACCTCCAGTACCCGCAGCTCCTCCAGTAGCTCCAGCACCAGCAGCACCTCCAGCAGCACCTGCACCAGCAGCACCTCCAGTAACAGCAGCGCCTCCAGTAGCTCCAGCACCAGCAGCACCTCCAGCAGCACCTGCACCAGCAGCACCTCCAGTAGCACCAGCAGCACCTCCAGTACCAGCAGCGCCTCCAGTAGCTCCAGCACCAGCAGCACCTCCAGCAGCTCCAGCACCAGCAGCACCACCAGCAGCACCACCAGCAGCAGCTCCAGCTCCAGGGTCCAAAGCACCAGTAGCGCCACTCCGGAGACTGCAGCGCCGAGCGTACCACTCTCGGAGCCGCTGGGGAGAGGGCGGCTCCCGCCTAGGCGGGGAACCACGAGCACCAGCTCCAGCAGCACCCCTAGCCCCAGAAGCGCCCCTCCTGAGGCTGCAGTACCGCGAGTACCACTCACGCAGCTGCTGTGAAGAGGGAGCGCCTCCAGGCGCCGCACGGTCAGTCGCAGCACCCCCAGGCTCAGTACCCTCAGACGTAGCACTCTCAGGCTCAGCACCCCCAGACTCAGCAACCTCAGGCTCAGCACCCCCAGGCTCCGCACCCCCGGGCTCCGTACCCGCAGGCTCAGCACCCCCAGGCTCCGCACGCTCAGGCTCAGCACCCCCAGGCTCAGCACCCCTAGCAGGACGAGAGTCGACAGCTACCTCGACAGGCTCAACCGTGTCTACCTGGGACACACCTGAGGGAGCGGCACCCTGAGGGGGGAGGGGGTCTACCACAGCAGCACCTGGTGCGAGGAAGAGAGGCGGGGGGGGGAGCGGGGCAGTGCGGTAGGGGAAGAGGCGGTAGTAGGGGACCGACTCGTCGAAGGTGACGTCCTGAGAGGGCAGGACACGGCGCGAGGTGGCGTGGTAAAACTGCCAACCAGACGCGTCCGGGACAAAGCCAAGGAAGACACAAGGAACAGCGCGGGAGGAGAGCTTGTCCGCGGACATATCGCGGACAAAAGCTCGAGATCCCCAGACCCGGAAACGCGACGCATCGCCAACCTCTCCCGTCCAACGCAGTGTCGGCGAAGTCTCCGGAACGGAGACACGGGGCCAGAGGTTGAGCTGATGCGCGGCGTACCGAACCGCAAACGGCCACAGAAAGTGGGGGGCAGCCGCATGGATCAAGGAGGTACGAGCGACCTCCATGACCAAGCCAATGCGGCGCTCAGCAACCCCATTCTGCTGTGGAGAGGCCGGAAGCGTGAACGACTGCTCAATGCCCTCCCCCTGACAGAAGGCCCTCAAGAGGTCGGAGGAAAACTCCCCACCTTTGTCAGAGTGCAGACGCAGGACAGGAAAGTCTGAGTGGAACCTCTCTCTGAGCTGGAGACGGGCAGCGCGGATCCAAGGGATCAAAACATCAGGGACTTCACCCTTGGTGCGCAAGGGGAAGACCGTGGTGTAGCGCGAGTAGTCGTCAACAACTATCAAGAAGTACCTCTCGTGACCCTGTCCACGAACGCGGGCTGGGCCCCACACGTCCATGTGGAGCGTCTGCAGGGGAGCAGTCGTCGAGGGAAACGAGGAGGAGTGAGGAGCGGCGCGCTGCCGCCCCTCGACACAGGGAAGACAGGGAGGAGCAGGCGAGGGTGGGAGGGGAGAGAGAACCCTGGGAAGACCAGAGACAAGGTACCGGGAGTGCATGCCACGAAGGCGCTGCACTGACGGGTGACCAAGGCGGTGGTGCCAGAGGACGGTCTCGTGCGCCAAGGAGCGACACGAGCAGGGGGCAGACAGCTGACCTGACGCAGACGCAGACGCAGCTACCTGAGAGGACTCAGTGGTCAGTGTGTACAGGTCCGACCCCGGCTGTCGAGTGAAGGTAGCCAGGTGGTGACCCGTCCGAGCACACGTGCAGTGTGTCACGCGCTCGTAGGCAGGGGTGAACTGGTGGACACCCCCGTCCTGGAGCGCACGACCCGCCACCAAGTTCGTAGAGAACGAGGGGAGGTAGAGACCTGACAGTGTGCCCGACGGGACCGCAGGACAAGGGAGGACAGTGGAGGAGGTCGCAATGACCGGACCCCCAGAGGGGTCAGCGAGGGAGACTGCAACCGGCCGAGCAAGCTGCTCAAGGGCAGTGCGGTCACGGAAGAAACAGCGGGAAGCACCTGAGTCCAGTGTGAAGGTGTGCAGTGCCTCAGTAGACGCAGTACCAGAAGGCGCAGACTCACGAGTACCTAGAGCAGCAGCCTCACCAGCACCTGGGGCATTAGACACACTAGCACCTAGAGCGGCAGCCTCACCAGCGCCTGAGGCAACAGACACACGAGCACCTAGTGCGGCAGCCTCACCAGTACCTAGAGCAGCAGACTGGATACCGGGGTCAGGCGGCACACACAGGTGACAGGCTCCCTCGGCACTAGTAGATAATGCATACATTGCAGTGAGAATAGCATCATAGGCAAGAGCAAAGATATCTACCCTCTGTCCAAGTAGCTCCACCCAGTCGGGGAGCTCAGCGTCGTCGCCAAACTCTGTACGCCAAGCGTCAGTCAGACGGGCGAAGCAGTGGGACTCTGTGTGACCACGCGTCCCGCAAGGCTGACCAGTCCGGGCACCCGTGCTAATAACGTACGGGCAGCGAGCAGTACTCAGCGACCCTCTACTCTGAGCGTACCACTCACGAAGCTGCTGGGGCGAAAGAGGCTCGCGCGGACGACGCTGCTGCTGCACCGGGCCACAACAAGAAGCTCCCGAACTACCCACTCCAGGACGACTCCCACTACGGCCACCCCGACAACCCCAACTGGCGTACCACTCACGAAGCTGCTGAGGCGTGAGGGACACACGCGGACGGCCGTGGAGCTGCATCTGGCCTCGCCAGGAGCAGCAGTAGCAGCAATAGCGGCAGTAACAGCAGTAGCCGCAGGAGCAGTAAAAGCAGTAGCAGCAGTAGCAGCAGGAGCAGTAAAAGCAGTAGCAGCAGTAGCAGCGGTAGCAGCGCGGGCAGGGCAGTGCTCACCAGTGGTGGGAAGGGCAGGCGCAAGACGGCGGCGACAGCGGGGCCGCTACAGCTGTAGGGCGGGGCCGGGCCGCGGCAGGGAGCTCCGCGGCAACTGCTGCAGGGCGGGGTCGGGCCGCGACGGCGGCTGCTCCAGGGGCCAGGGGCGGCTCCTGCAGTGGCGGCTGCTCCAGGTGGCCAGGGGCGGCTGCTGCAGGGGCGGCTGCTCCAGGGTCCAGGGGCGGCTGTGGGTGCGGCTGCTCCAGGGGCCACGGGCGGCTGCTGCAGTGGCGGCTGCTCCAGGGGCCAGGGGCGGCTGCTGCAGTGGCGGCTCGGCTGGGGCGACGCGACGGGCTGGGGCAGCCCGCAAGGGCGACGCGACGGGCTAGGGCAGCCCGTAGGGGCGACGCGACGGGCTAGGGCAGCCCGCAAGGGCGACGCGACGGGCTAAGGCAGCCCGCAGGGGCGACGCGAAGGGCTAAGGCAGCCCGCAAGGGCGACGTGACGGGCTGGGGCAGCCCGCAAGGGCGACGCGACGGGCTAAGGCAGCCCGCAGGGGCGACGCGACGGGTTAAGGCAGCCCGCAAGGGCGACGCGACGGGCAGGGGCAGCCCGCAAGGGCGACGCGACGGGCTAAGGCAGCCCGCAGGGGCGACGCGACGGGCTAGGGCAGCCCGCAGGGGCGACGTGACGGGCTAAGGCAGCCCGCAAGGGCGACGCGACGGGCTAGGGCAGCCCGCAAGGGCGACGTGACGGGCTAGGGCAGCCCGCAAGGGCGACGCGACGGGCTGGGGCAGCTGCTCGTGCGGCTGCGCGTGCGACTGACGGGCGACGCGCGCGGCTGTCCTAGGGCGCACGACGGCGCTAGTTGGGGCGCCCGACGGCGCTAGAAGGGGCGCTTGACGGCGCTAGTAGGGGCGCTCGACGGCGCTAGAAGGGGCGCTCGACGGCGCTAGTAGGGGCGCTCGACGGCGCTAGTAGGGGCGCTCGACGGCGCTAGAAGGGGCGCTCGACGGCGCTAGTAGGGGCGTTCGACGGCGCGGCGGAACGGTGGGCCCAAACCAACGTCGGTCCTAGGTCCTGACCTAGGCGTCGGATACCATGGTAGAAACTAGAAGTGAACGAGAATGTGTGAAACTAGGCAGCAGGGTGATACAAGTAGGAAACCCTAGCAATGTTGTACCCCCTAAGGCTAAACCCACTATAGCCTACACAATAGGAACATGTATAATGTTTGACAGTACCAGCCCGACTACTACGACGACGGAACCGGCCGCGTCTGCAAGCTGCTGAAGAGCTTGTACGGCGTGAAGCAGAGTCCGCTGCTGTGACAACGTGCTGACTGGCGCGGGCTGGAAGAAGAGCCAGGTCGATGAGGCGCTGTACTTCAAGGTCGGCGACGACGGAGTGGCGTGTTGGGTGCTCGTCTACGTCGACGATCTGCTCACCGCAAGCAGCAGCACTGCGATGCTGAAGGAGCTGTTGGAGGCCGCCTTTGAGCTGCGCGAAATCAGCCCGGTCGAGAAGTATCTCGGGCTGGAAATCGTGCGCGGCCGTCCTGCGCGGAAGCTATGGCTTCACCAGCAAGTTTACGTTGACAAGCTGCGCAGACGTTTCATCGACGAGGAGCAGACCAGGCGAGTGCCGAAGACGCCGGTCTCCGTCGACGCCTACGCGGAGCTGATGTTCGACGACGAGGAGTTTCAGTCGTGCGAGGAAGCAGAGTACCGGCAGAAGGTCGGCTCGCTGCAATTCGCGGCCACCACGATGTGGCCCGACATTGCCTTCGCTTGCAGTAAGCTCGGATCCGGCCTGACAGTGCGGAGCGACAACCACTGGCGTGAGGTCGATCGCTGTCTGCACTACCTCACTGAAACTCGTGACGCCGCTCTGGAGTTCGGCGGCGGACCAGAGTCGCTGTGTCTGGTCGGCTATGCAGATGCCGACGACACTAGTGACAAGCAGAATCGTACGAGCACGGGCGGCTACGTTTTCGTCTTCGGAGGAGCCGCAGTCTCCTGGTCGAGCCAGCGCATCAAATGCGCGACGCTTTCGTTGACCGAATCAGAGTACGTCGCGGCCACCGAAGCCGGCAAGGAGGCTCGCCGTCTGTGCTTCCTCCTTGCAGATTTCCGCCTGCTCAACGCAAGGAAGCCGACTGTTCTGCACGTGGACAACAGGTCGGCCATCACTGTCGCAGAAGGCTCGGGGCTCAAGGGCAACCTCAAGCACATGGAGCGACGCTACGCCTGGCTGCAGCATATGGTTAAACGCGGGAAGATTGCTCTGCAGTACATCCCGACCACCGAGCAGCCGGCGGACTTTCTGACGAAGGCGCTGTATTTTCCGGCTTTCAACCGGTGCTCCGTCGCAATCGGCCAAATGCGTCTGGCCGACGTTGGCGACGGGGAGGACGAGGTGCAGCAGTAGGTGCCGTGCCATTCTGCACGGCTGGTGCGGTAATCTGCGTGCTATGTGTTGGGTGCACGCAGACGGAGTTTTCTCCTTGTATTCTATCCCTCGAGGTTCTGGGTGGACCTTGTGTGTGGGTGCCCAAGCGTGAGCTGGGCAGGTGAGTGTCGAAGAGAAAGGCCCCGCCCTCGCTTGGGCGCAGCCGATCTCGCCGTCGACGAGAAGTTCGCGACGGATTGGTCGACGAAATGGGCTTCTGCAGTTCGACGGAAGTTGCGGTCGAGCAGGCTCTGCTCGACAGAATCTGGTCGACGAGCTCTGCGCGACGAGCTCTGGTCGACGATCTATGCGCGACGGGCTCCCGTCGAAGAGCGCTGGTCGACGATCCTGGTCAAATAACTCTGGTCGAAGAGTTCGGGTCGAGGAGCTCTGCTCGGCGAGCGCTGTTCGACCGAGCGATGTCGAGCTGATCGACCGAAGTTGCAGAGGTGTGCGAAACTCTGCGGAGGCGTGCGAACTTTCGCCCAGGAGGTTTTGGCAAAGTTCTACCTGTGGAACGGCATCACGTGGTCGACGGTGCGCACTTGACGAAACCGACGACACGTTTTCTACCTAGCACCTGCGCAATGTGCCTGACGGTGAAACCATCAACCTGCACCTACTTGGTAGGTGCGCACATCTGCGCAGATAGACAACCTGCGACTGCAGATAGTCACCTGCGACTGCAGTGCTGGCAGACCGCGCGATGTGCAACGCTGGCAGACAACTCTGCTGCAGCGTTGGCAAGCCGCTCCTCTGCTGCGCTGGCAGATTTCGCCCTTGCTAGGCGTTGCATGCCATTCTAGTCCTTTTTGTTCTCCATGCCTCAATTGTACTATCAACTTTTCAATGCAAATTGTTCTTTTCAACTTCCTTAGTGGAAACTCTTGCAAAACTTCTCTGTGAACACAAGCAAGAAGTAAGAACGTTAGTGCAAGCTACGATCACTCGCACAACCCCGTGCCCTCCTCCGTAGTCCACTCCCGTTGTTTAGTGACTCTCCGCAAGCACAACTGGCTGTGTCCCTCCCAGCACAAGCCCCATGCCTGATGTAGTCGCCATGTACTTCGCTATCCAGTGAACAAGACAGTGTCTCCCAGTAGCAACAAATCGAAGCCAGGATGCTGAGAGGATAAGCGAGGTCCGGGCGAGTACATGTCATCAGGTACATGAGGCAACCCACTAGCTCTGCGTAGGGACCACTAGACTCAAAGGGCTCGTCAGGAACAGGTGCGGTGAGCCTGTGGTCAACGGCAAGAGGGGTGGGCTATGCGGTAGAGAACGGAAACTCGAACCGCTGAAGGACTTGCTGCACCATGTGTGATTGAGTCAGAGTGATGATGCGAGGGACTCTGCCCCTGGTGATCTGCAAGCCAAGGTAGCGTCGCAGTTCACCAAGGTCAGTGCACACATTTTTGAACTACTAGTGTTTAGGGTTGAGGGGGCAGGACCCTGAGGGGGGAGGGGGTCTACCGGAGGAGGACCTGGTGCTAGGAAGAGCGGCGGGGGGGGGAGAGGGGCAGTGCGGTAGGGGAAGTGACGGTAAAAGGGAACCGACTCGTCAAACGTGACGTCCTGAGAGGGCAGGACACGGCGCGAGGTGGGGTGGTAAAACTGCCAGCCAAGCGCGTCAGGGACAAAGCCAAGGAAGACGCAGGGAATGGCGCGGGCGGAGAGCTTGTCCGCGGACGTATCGCGGACAAAGGCACGAGAGCCCCAGACCCGGAACACCGACGCATCGCCAACCTCTCCCGTCCAACGCAGTGTCGGCGAGGTCTCCGGCAAGGAGACACGGGGCCAGAGGTTGAGCTGATGCGCAGCGTATCGGACCGCAAACGGCCACAGAAAATGGGGGGCAGCCGCATGGATCATGGAGGTACGAGCGACCTCCATGACTAAGCCAATGCGGCGCTCAGGAACCCCATTCTGCTGCGGAGAGGCCGGAAGCGTGAACGTCTGGCGAATGCCCTTCCCACGATTAAAGTCCCGCAGAAGGTCGGAGGCAAACTCACCACCTCTGTCAGAGTGCAGACGCAGGACGGGAAGGTCCGTCTCAAACCGCTCGCGGAGCTGGAGACGAACAGCGCGGATCCAAGGGATCAAAACATCAGAGACCTCCCCCTTGGTGCGCAAGGGGAAGACCGTGGTGTAACGCGTGTAGTCGTCAACAACCAGCAGAAAGTACCGCTCGCGGCCCTGTCCACGGACGCGGGCTGGGCCCCACACGTCCATGTGGAGAGTCTGCAGGGGAGCAATCGTCGGGGGAAACTCAGAGGAGTGAGGAGCGGCGCGCTGCCGCCCCTCGACACAGGGAAGACAGGGAGGAGCAGGCGAGGGTGGGAGGGGAGGCAGAGTCCTGGGAAGACCAGAGACAAGGAGACGAGAGTGCATGCCACGGAGGCGTGCCACGGAGGGGTGACCAAGGCGGTGGTGCCAAAGGAGCGTCTGGTGCGACAGGGCGCGACACGAGCAGGGGGCCGACAGCTGACCTGACGCAGACGCAGACGCAGCTACCTGATGAGACACAGTAGTCAGTGTGTATAGACTCGAGCCAGGCGCACGGGTGAACGTGGCCAGGTGCCGGCCAGTTCGGGAGCACGTACAGATCGCCACACGCTGGCCTCCTGGAGTAAAGGTGTCAACCCATACATCCTGAAGGACGCCGTTGCTCACCAAGTTCGTAGGGAACGAGGGGAGGTGGAGACCTGACAGTGAGCCAGACGGAACCGCCGGACAAGGCAGAACAGTGGAGGAACGTGCAAGGACTGGGCCTCCAGATGGGTCAGCAGAGAGACAGCAACAGGTGTAGAGAGCGGTGTGACCGTGGTACTGTCGCGAAAGAATCAAGCGGAAGCACCTGAGTCAAGTGTGAAGGTGTGCAGGGCCGCAGCAGACTCAGTACCAGAGAGAGCAGACTCACCAGCACCTAGAGCAGCAGCAGCAGCCTCTATACCTGGGTCTGGCGGCATACACAGGTAACAGTCACCCTTAGCACTAACAGTCAATGCATACATGGCAGATAGGATAGCATCATAATCAAGAGCAAAGATGTCTACACCCTGCTTAAGCAGGTCTGCCCAGCGGGGGAGCTCAGCCGCGTCGGGAAACTCTGTGCGGAAGGCGTCGGTAAGTCGAGAGAAGCAGCGGTGCTGGGTGTGGAACTTGCCGCATGTCTGACCAGTGCGGTCACCTGTGCGAATGACATACGGGCAGGGACCACTACCCCCAGCCGCCCCACGCTGAGCAAACCACTCACGTAGCTCCTGGGGCGAAAGCTGACGCTGCTGCTGCTGCCTCTGACCACCGCCAAGGCCTCCCCTCTGACAGGTACCACCCCGGCCGCCACCACTGCCACCGCCTCCACTCCCACTGCCGCCACCACTGCCGCCGCCACTACCGCCACTGCCGCCACCACCGCTGCCACCGACACCTCCACCCCCACCACCACTCCCTCCGCCACCGCCACCCCCTCCACCGCCTCCACCGCCCCCACCACCGCCTCCACCTCTGCCGCCCCCACCGCCCCTGCCTCCCTTGCCCCTGCCGCTGCGGCGCCTCCCACTAGGGGCAGACGCAGCTCCTACCTCCTCAGCACGAAGGTAGTCAACAGCTGCAACAGAGGCGACTGAGGGGAGAAGGGGGGAGGGCGAACACCCCTCAAAGAAGGGAGTGCGAGGAGTGCCACGAGAAGCGCCTACAGCGACTATGCTAGTCTCAGCTGCAAGGAGGTGCTTCTCGAGCAGGTCGACAGTGAGGGTGGTGGGGTCAAGGGCGAGAAGGAGGTCCCTGACAGCGCTAAGAGAGTCAGGGAGGCGGGTGACTATGAAGTAGAGAGTGATGTACATGGGAGGAGGGTTCTTGGTGAGAAACTCGGCGGGAAGCGCAGCACGGTAGCGAGTGTCACTAGTGCGAAGGTGAGTGACTAGGTCGGCTACTGTGGCAAAGGCGGACAGCTCTGGGAACAGGTAGGGCAGGAGAAGGCGGCCTAGAGCAGCAGTGGCCGGCGAGGAGTAACGAGCAACTACAGCGTCGTACAGTGCTTTCGCAGTCTTGTGCTGTCCGAAGTGAGCGCGTTATGCTAACGGCAGGTGGTTGCGAACGGCTAGGCGAGCGGCAGCGTCACGAGTAAGCCACTGTGAGCGAGCTGTACTGTCAGCTGTGTCGGAAGGGGCGACAGAGGCGCCAGAAGTGAGATCAAACAGCGAAATACCGTCCTTGGAGTCGCTCAGTAAGAACAGCTCTAGGTCATCGAGCCAGGAGTCGAACTGTATCGGGCGGCCCTCCGAATCAAAGGTGAGGACGCTCAGGGTCGCCATAGCAGGCAGATCGTGCTAGCAGCAGAGCAGCACGCAAGGAGGGCAGGGCAGGCAGCGGCCAGCAGGGCAGCGCACAGGAAGGGCAGCGCGGCTAGGCAGGTGAGCATGCTAGCAGCAGTACAGCAGCGAGCGGCGCGCGACAGGGCAGGGCGCGCGGCAGGGCAGGGCGCGCGGCAGGGCAGGGCGCGCGGTAGGGCAGGGCGCGCGGCAGGGCAGGGCGCGCGGTAAGGCAGGGCGCGGCGCTCAGGCAGGGCGCGTGGCAGGGTAGGGCACGCGGAAGGGCAGGGCGCGCGGCAGGGCAAGGCGCGCGGCGGCTCGGCTTGCGGGCAGGGCAGGGCGCGCGGCGGTGCGGCGCGCGGGCAGGGCAGGCCGCGCGGCGGCGCGGTTCGCGGGTAGGGCAGGGCGCGCGGCGAGGCGCGCGGGCAGGGCAGGGCTCGCGGCGGCGCGGCTCGCGGGCAGGGCAGGGCGTGCGGCGGCGTGGCGCGCGGGCAGGGCAGGGCGCTCGGCGCGGGCTGCGCGCGGGCAGGACAGCGCGCGCTGCGGCGGCGCGATGCGCGGGCAGGGCGGTGCGCGCGGTGCGGGCAGCGCGCGAGCAGGGCGACGCGGCGGCGCGGCGCTCAGGAAGGGCGTGCGCGGCGGCGCGGCGCGTGGGCAGGGCAGGGCGCGCTGCAGCAGGCGGCGCGCGAGTCAGCAGGGCGCGCTGCAGCGAGCGGCGCGCGGGCAAAGCAGTGCGCGCTGCGGCGGGCGGCGCGCGGGTAGGGCAGAGCGTGCGCAGGCAGCGCGACGCAGGGCAAGGCAGGGCAAGGCGGCTCGATCACAGTGGCGCGACGGGTGGGGTAGCGCTACTCGGTGGGCCCTAAGAGACTGGTCCTAGGCTAGGACCTGCTCTGAAACCATGTCAAAATAACGAACGAGAATGGATTGACTAACAGCAGGATGGGTACAAGTACTAACCCTAATTGGGTTGTACCCCATATGGGCTACCCCACTATAGCCTACACAAAATACAGCACATAAGTTTGACACTAGATTGAGTTATTATTGATTAGCGAAAGTGGCGAGTAAAAATGGGGTAGCTCACTACTCTGTTATTTTTTTAGAAAGCTTTAACTAGCTCTTCTGCAGCTCAGACTTCACCTCAACCAGAGCAACCCTGTCTGCTGTAGCAAAGACCAAGTCGTCGATGGTGCAGCAGATCCTTCAGCGGTTCGGGCTTCAGTTCTCCACCACACAGCCCACTCCTCTTGCCGGCGACCAGAGACTCACCGGCCCTTTTCCCGACGAGCCCTTTGAGTCTAGTGGTCCCTACGCAGAGCTTGTGGGCTGCCTCATGTACCGGATGACTTGTACTCGTCCGAACCTCGCCTTTTCCTCAGCGTTCTCTCTCGCTTTGTAGCGACTGGGAGACACCGTCATGTGCACTGGACGGCTGCTGTGAGGGTGGCGAAGTACCTGGCGACTACATCAGGCGTGGGGCTTGTGCTTGGAGGGACACAACCAGTTGTTCTGACCGGTCACTGCGACTCTTCGTACGCCGACGACGTGGAGACCCAGCGGTCTACTCAGGGGTACTGCTTCAGTTTGGGTGCCGGAGCTGTGTCGTGGAGGTATACTCGTCGTCTGTGGTACAGTCTAGCGCAGAGGCATAGATCTACGCTGGTGCCATGGCTGTGCAGGAGCTTCGTTGGTTGACTTTCTTGCTCACTGACCTTGGTGAGCGGCCTTGCTCTACACCGACCTTGTTCGCTGAGAACAAGGTCATGATCCTCCTTTGTTGCGAGCCTCGAATGGAGGGTAGATTGAAGCACATCGACGTGAGGTACTTTCTCCTTCGAGAGTTGCAGCGACGCGGCCAGGCTCTCTTAGACTTCGTGGCCTCAGCGGCCAACACAGCAGACATTTTCACCAAGGCCCTAACGCCTAGTGACCACCACAGGTTCTGTCTGCAGTTAGGCCTTGTTGACGCTGGTGCTCGGTTGCTGTAGCCTTGTTTCTTGTTGCTTGCTCTGCTTGTCCTTGCATCTATATATATTTGTGAACTCTTGAACTGACCTTGTGATCGTTTGCTTGTGCTCAGACTGTGTGGTGATCTTGAGATCCACCCTGGGTGTTGTCCTGTTGCTTCTCTTGACTGGTCTTGTGACCGTTTGTTTCCCTTGCTTGCTTTGATGCCACTCACTTAGCCTATGGGGGTGTGTTCAAATGTTATGGTCGTATCTTAGGCTACATTGAGGCATCTATTATAGGGTACAACTATTCTTCTCGACATTATCCTACATGTACCCTATCCACTAGTGGTCTAACCATTCCGCTAGTACTTTGAGAAAATTTGCGTCTCCCCCATATAAGTGTGGTCTTGTAAAACCCTAGAGAAATCATGTATGGGCTTGAAATTGAATATTTTACAAGCGCTTGGACCAGGGGCTCAGAAGTCATGAGTTTTACCCTGAATTCCTGAAGTTTAACCATCGTTTTTTATCGTGACCCTGATGTATCCGTCTTTTTTTTTTAACGAGTCTCTTGTTTCAGTGATTTTTTATTTTGAGCTTTGTTTTTTCAGTGTTTTGATTTTTGTGGCACTGACGAATCAGCTTTGTATCGCGTTCGGCCCTGATACTGAAGATTCCGTGAATCATGCAGATTCTCCAAGTTTGGCGCCTATGCTTTCACCGTCTCCAGTCACTTACCCTCTGTGCACCAGTGCCACCTTGCGCCTCGGACTGGTTTTGCTATAATGGAACTCGCTATTGGTGTTACGATATGGAATTGTTGAGAAACATTCCTGAGTAACGAATCCTTAACGCGAAGATGACTGCAGCGAGGACAAAGACCGAGCGACAAGACAGTTATCGAAGACAGTTTACAAGCAGGAAGAATTCGAAGTGCAAAGCGCGGGAAAACTTCAAACGGTTACCGAACCGCACGGTTGCAATCCTGCATCTAGATTAGCCTTAAGGGGAATGTACCCCATCAGAGTACATGGCTAGCTAGGACCTTTCGTATTCCACTGTATTCCTATATAAACCAGTGTACCGCATTGTATTAGTTACTTCTGTCGAGATTCAAATCTCCTTCTACTGACAGAGTCCGTACCCGACATTACCAAGCAAACCTTCCGCTGCTACACTCTGTGCGATCAACCTGAGACGATCCTATAAGACGGTTCAGATTATATCATGGGATGAGAGCCACTCAGGATTCTTTGCACCACCACCTCCGATTCAATTTCAAATTCAAGGTGGCGTCCGGTACGCGCTCCCGCCGAAACATGGCTGGAGGATATGGCGGACAAGCAGCTCCCACTGCTGAAGCCCCCGCCAACCCTACCGCGAACTCCGCGGGCAACACTACCATCAGCAATGCGCTTCTGGAGCAACTCATCCAGCGCATCACCACGTTGGAATCAGGAATTCAACAATTGAAGAGTGGTAACCCGGGCACCTCGCAACAACCCGATCAACCGGCTGCTCCAAGCAAGGAACCGAGCCCAACCACCTTCGACCTCGGGTCGAACTCTTCCGCTCCAATCGCTCCTCGTCCAAGTGACGAAGTCATGCTCGCTGCTCAGAACAAGTTTCTGACGATCTCCAAGATTCGAACTAGCACCATTTAGCGGGCGAGATTTCTACACCTGGAGTTTCGAGCTCGATCTACTTCTCCAAAACGCGCAAATCTTCTGTTACTTTGACGGAAGCTACGCTGGTCCCACTGGTGATACTGACGACGCTAAGGCTCAGTATTATAACGAGACACTCATGGCGTACATCGTCCTCCTTCGTAACATGGCGCCAGCCGAACAACTCGGCATACGCCCCTTCAAAACACATCCAGCTCCCGCCATGGCCGCCTGGAGCTACCTCACCAAAACTTACCAGCCTAAGGACTCCGTCTCTTCTAGCCGCTTGCTCCAGCAACTCATGGAAGTCAAGATGGCACCTGGCGAAAAGGCAAACTCCTACATCAATCGTTTCCGCAGCGTCCGCGACCAGCTCCTGAAGCTCGGAAACACAATCTCTGAAGACATGTTCGTCACCATCGTGCTTCGGGGACTTGGACCCCATTGGAATCCCTGCAAGGCTCTGCTTCGCCAACAAGGCATAATCTCAGAAGCGCATCTCTGCGCGACGTTACTTCATGAGCAGCAGGACATGGATTTCAACCTAGAAAAAGGGACGCGCCGCGATCAAATTGCCTTCTACTCCAATCGCGACCAACGACGGAATCGCGATTCACGCCCACGCCAATACTACTGCAAACATTGCAAAACCTTCGGCCACTCCACCGAACGATGTCGATCCGGACCACGACACGATTCCGCGCCGCGCAACAACTTTGCCTTCGGTCCCGATCACACGCGCCAGGCCAACCAATCGCCCCAGGACCATCGGTTCACCCCGCGCCAACCTCCGCAGCCTGACTCACAAAGGCTGCCGACGCAAAACAACAACACCGTTCGTCATGTCATGGGCAACATGGCGATGCGCGTTCACCGCCGCACTCGGCGCACCAATCGGAGGCACCTCCGGCACGTCTCCCCTCCTCCCCCGGGACAAGAAGTTCACTTCACCCGCTACAACAATCCATTTACGCAGGACGGGGAGTTCGTCTCTGACGAGCACGAGCAAGACTGGGACCTGCGGATTCCCCTGCTCGAATCACCACCGCACGATGACGATTTCCTCAACTCGCCAAGCATCACCAGCTATTATTTTGGACACTACATAGACACCCGTCCCGTCGATAACTACCGCGCTGCTGGCGACAAACGCATTCCGTTCCGCAACACGCCAAGTCTCGCTCTCTCGGCGCAACAACGCGCCGACTCCCACAACACATGGTACCTCGACAGCTGATGCGGGCAGCACATGGTCGGCTCCAAGCGTTTCATCTCCAACGCACGACCAATCCCGGAACCCACAATCGTCACTGTCGCAAACAACCAGCAGCTTGCCGCACGCACATGCGGCATCGTCGTTCTCAAAGCGCACGACAGCGACATCCACATCACGCTCAACGACGTACTGATTGTACGAGACCTCCGTTACAATCTCCTCTCCTACGAACAACTCGTCAACAGCGGCGTGCTAATGACCACAGACCCTGTCACTCGGTGCATCCTAATGCACTGGAAGGATTACAGTCGCCCCGCCGACCAACCGCGCTACATCGGGAAAGCACGCGCCGACAACGGCGTTTACATCCTGGATTTTGACATCCCCGACTGCCGCGCGGACTCTGGAGACCTCATTGACCTCCAGCCTCAACAAGTCACCGATCCCCACGGACTCACACACCCCGATGGGCGCCCCTGGTTCAAGCATCATGCTCATCCCAGAGAAATCGACCTTCACCTGGACCTGGTGGACTCTGCCGAAACTGCCGCACTCCGACAGCCTCCACAACCAACGACAGGACACGAGCAACGCCGGATGACGAAGGCGAATCATCGGCTGCAGCAGCAAGGCGTATGGCAACAGCTGCGGGCAGGCAAACTACAGACCAAGGCATACAGCCCGCCGGCATGCCACGCAGGACTCGTACTGATCCCACCGTGTACGATCGCCTCCACCTCCTCACACGCTACACTGGACCTGGAGCATTTGATCGTGACAACAACCCCCTGCCACTGGACTGGGAAACATATCATGTTGCTCATCCTTGGTCCCACCGCACCATGACCACTGACGAGTTTCAGCGCCATGAGGAAGAAGAGAATCGCCGTCGCGCCGACGAGGAAGCCAAAGCAGCAGCAGCAGCAGCAGCAGCCAACAGGGGTTGGGGAAACGGAACTGGGGTAACAGGTTGGGGAGGAACCGCACCAGACTGGGGAGCAGGAACCTGGGGGGCTGCGCAACAAGAGGAGGAAGAGGAGCCCATCGAGGATTTCATAGCAAGAACAGAGAAGGAAGCAGCTGAAGAAGCTGCATGGCCCTATGGGTCCCCACGCCCCATCGGCACCCCCCCCTCAGGAAACTCACCCTCAAGTAACTCTTGGGCCTCATCCACACACTCAGCACCTCCTATCGATCGTGATACCATATTACCATACCGACGCTACCCCCACAGCCCACTCCCAACTGAATCCACACCAATCGGTCCCCATGACCCAACAACCGAGGAACCATCCACCATACAGGGACTCCCACCTCACCACATGCCACGCCCAAACCTCCCTGAAGAAACAGCTGACACAGATGTCCCTACAGCACCACTTGCTGCCATCGCCACAGTGGAACCAGCCCCACAGCCTACCGCTCGTAACCTTATCCTCGCCCTTGGACTCTCCATTTCACCACAGCCAATCCCACAGCCTCCTCCCACCAACATCACCGAGCTGCTCGCCTTCTACGCACGCTCACCTGCCATCCGCGCGCACCCAGATCTCTGGCACAAACGCCTCGGTCACCCCTCACATGAAGTTCTCAACAACTGCATCCGCGCCGAAGTATTCATCCTCGGAACCTTCCTCCGCCCTGATGGAACCCCTGTTCCCATCAACACTACTCGCCGCACTGACTGCGACATCTGACCTGAAGCTGCTCTGACACACCAGCCTTTCAAGCTCCTTGAGCCAAGTACCAACCGTTACGAAAAGCTCCAGAAAGTATACAGCGACTTCCTGGTTCTCACACAGAAAGGCACCAACGGCGAAGAATACACCCTCACCTTCATCGACGTACACTCTCGCTTCGTCTGGGTCGCCAACGTCTCTCACAGGAGCAAGGCGTATGGCATCTTCAAGGTCTGGCACGCTAACGCTGAGACACAGTCTGGTTGCACACTCAAGCTATGGCAAACCGACTGCGCAGCAGAGTTCAAGAGCGACAAGCTTGCAACATACCTGCAGGAGAAGGGAATCGTCCACAAGCTGTCAAACATTATATGTTTACATTGTGTAGGCTACATGGGTTTAGCCTTAGGGGGTACAACAAACTTAGGGTTTCCTACTTGTACCCAACTTTCTGCTAGTTCACACACACTTGTTCATTCTAACATGGTATCACGAGCCTAGGTTGCCACCTAGGACCGCTTTCTACTACGGGCCCACTATTCCGCTAGAAGCGCCCTCGTGCGCCCTACCTTACGTGCGCCCTCGTGCGCCTTTCTCTGCTCGTGCGCCGTCGTGCGCCCTTTTTCCTGCTAGTCCGCCCTTGCGCGCCCCGCCCTTCGTTGTGCCTGCGTGCCGTCCTGCAGCCCTCGCGCTGCCTCCTGCTGCCCTAGTACGGCCCTCGAGCCGCCCCTACAGGTCCGTCAGGCCCCCGAGCCGCCTCTGCAGACCCGTCAGGCCCCCGGGCCGCCTCTGCACGCCCGTCAGGCCCGAGAGCCGCCCCTGCAGACCCGTCAGGGCCGCGCGCAGCCTCTGCCCGACCACGCGCCGCCCCTACAGGCCCTCGCCGCCCGCCACGTCGCCCTGCCCGCGACGTCGCCACCTGCCCGCGGCGTCGCCACCTGCCCGCGGCGTCGCCACCTGCCCGCCGCGTCGCCCTGCCCACGGCGTCGCCACCTGCCCGCGGCGTCGCCACCTGCACGCGGCGTCGCCACCTGCCCGCGGCGTCGCCACCCGCCCGCCGCGTCGCCCTGCCCGCGGCGTAGCCACTTGCCCGCAGCGTCGCCCTGCCCGCGGCGTCGCCTCTGCCCGCCGCGTCACCCTGCCCGCGGCGTCGCCCCTACCCGCCGCGTCGCTCTGCCCGACGCGTCGCCCCTGCCCGCGGCGTCGCCCCTGCCCGCCGTGTCGCTCTGCCCGCCGAGTCGCCCCTGCCCGCGGCGTCGCCACCTGCTCGCCGCGTCGCCCTGCCCGCCGCGTCGCCCTGCCCGCGCATCGCCCCTGCCCACTGCATCGCCCTGACCTACCCCGCGCCTGGAGCAGCCGCCTCTGGAGCAGCCGCCTCTACAGCAGCCACCCCTGGCCCCTGGAACAGCCGCCCCTGCAGCAGCCGCCCCTGGCCACTGGAGCAGCCGCCCCTGGAGCAGCCGCCCCTGGCCACTGGAGCAGCCGCCACTGCAGGAGCCGCCCCTGGCCCTTGGAGCAGCCGCCCCTACAGCAGCCGCCCCTGGCCACTGGAGCAGGCGCCCCTGGAGCAGCCGCCCCTGGCCACTGGAGCAGCCGCCACTGCAGGAGCCGCCCCTAGCCCCTGGAGCAGCCGCCACCGCAGTCGCCTCCGTCGTGCGCCTGCCCTTCCCACCACTGGTGAGCACTGCCCTGCCCGTGCTGCTACTGCTGTTACTGCTGCTGCTACTTCTTCTACTGTTGCTTCTGGCGTGGCCAGATGCAACTCCAGGGCCGTCCGCGTGTGTCCCTCACGCCCCAGCAGCTTCGTGAGTGGTACGCCAGTTGGGGTTGTCGGGGTGGCAGTCGTGGGAGTCGTCCTGGAGTGGGTAGTTCGGGAGTTTCTTGTAGTGGCCCGGTGCAGCAGCAGCGTCGTCTACGCGAGGCTCTTTCGCCCCAGCAGCTTCGTGAGTGGTACGCTCAGAGTAGAGGGTCACTGAGTACTGCTCGCTGCCCGTACGTCATTCGCACAGGTGTCCGGACTGGTCAGCCTTGCGGGACACGTGGTCACACAGAGTCCCACTGCTTCGCCCGTCTGGGCGACGCTTGGCGTACAGAGTTTGGCGACGACGCTGAGCTCCCCGACTGGGTGGAGCTGCTTAGGCAGAGGGAAGATATCTATGCTCTTGACTATGATGCTATCCTCACTGCCATGTATGCATTGTCTACTAGTGCTGAGAGTGCCTGTCACCTGTGTGTGCCGCCTGACCCCGGTATCCAGTCTGCTGCTCTAGGTACTGGTGAGGCTGCTGCACTAGGTGCTCGTGTGTCTGTTGCCTCAGGTGCTGGTGAGGCTGCCGCTCTAGGTGCTAGTGTGTCTGTTGCCCCAGGTGCTGGTGAGGCTGCTGCTCTAGGTACTAGTGAGTCTGCGCCCTCTGGTACTGCGTCTACTGAGGCACTGCACACCTTCACACTGGACTCAGGCGCTTCCCGCTGTTTCTTTCGTGACCGCACTGCCCTTGAGCAGCTTGCTCGGCCGGTTGCAGTCTCCCTCGCTGACCCCTCTGGGGGTCCGGTGATTGCGACCTCCTCTACTGTTCTCCCTTGTCCTGCGGTCCCGTCGGGCACACTGTCAGGTCTCTACCTCCCCTCGTTCTCTACGAACTTGGTGGCGGGTAGGGCGCTCCAGGACGGGGGTGTCCACCAGTTCACCCCTGCCTACGAGCGCGTGACACACTGCACGTGTGCTCGGACGGGTCGCCACCTGGCTACCTTCACTCGGTTGCCGGGGTCGGACCTGTACACACTGACCACTGAGTCCCCTCAGGTAGCAGCGTCTGCGTCTTCGTCAGGTCAGCTGTCGGCCCCCTGCTCGTGTCGCTCTCTGGCGCACGAGACCGTCCTCTGGCACCACCGCCTTGGTCACCCGTCAGTGCAGCGCCTTCGTGGCATGCACTCCCGGTACCTTGTCTCTGGTCTTCCCAGGGTTCTCCCTCCCCTCCCACCCTCGCCTGCTCCTCCCTGTCTTCCCTGTGTCGATGGGCGGCAGCGCGCCGCTCCTCACTCCTCCTCGTTTCCCCCGACGACTGCTCCCCTGCAGACGCTCCACATGGACGTGTGGGGCCCAGCCCGCGTTCGTGGACAGGGTCACGAGAGGTACTTCTTGATAGTTGTTGACGACTACTCGCGCTACACCACGGTCTTCCCCTTGCGCACCAAGGGTGAAGTCCCTGATGTTTTGATCCCTTGGATCCGCGCTGCCCGTCTCCAGCTCAGAGAGAGGTTCCACTCGGACTTTCCTGTCCTGCGTCTGCACTCTGACAGAGGTGGGGAGTTTTCCTCCGACCTCTTGAGGGCCTTCTGTCAGGGGGAGGGCACCCTCTACTTCATAGTCACTCGCCTCCCTGACTCCCTTCGCTCTGTCAGGGACCACTTCCTCACCCTCGACCCCACCTCCCTCACTGTTGACCTCCTCGAGCAGCATCTCCTCGCAGCTGAGACTAGTGCAGTTGCTGTAGGTGCTGCTCGTGGCACTCCGCGCTCGCCCTTCTTTGAGGGGTGCTCCCCCTCCCCCCTTCCCCCCTCCTTCGCCTCTGCTGCTGCCGCAGACGTCTCAGTTCCTGAGGACGTCGGTGCTGCTTCGACTAGTGCGAAGCGCCGCAACAGCAAGGGCAAGGGTGGCCGGGGTGGTGGAGGAGGCAGCGGTGGTGGTGGAGGTGGAAGTGGGAGCGGTAGTGGGGGCGGCGGTAGAGGAGGTGGAGGCGGTGGTGGTGGTGGCGGCGGTGGGACTAGTGGCGGCGGTGGCGGCTCTGGTGGCAGCGGTGGCGGCAGCGGAGCAGTCGTTCACGCTTCCGGCCTCTCCACAGCAGAATGGGGTTGCTGAGCGCCGCATTGGCTTGGTCATGGAGGTCGCTCGTACCTCCTTGATCCATGCGGCTGCCCCCCACTTTCTGTGGCCGTTTGCGGTCCGGTACGCTGCGCATCAGCTCAACCTCTGGCCCCGTGTCTCCTTGCCGGAGACCTCGCCCACACTGCTGTGGACGGGGAAGGTTGGCGATGCGTCGCGTTTCCGGGTCTGGGGATCTCGAGCTTTTGTCCGCGATATGTCCGCGGACAAGCTCTCCTCCCGCGCTGTTCCTTGTGTCTTCCTTGGCTTTGTCCCGGACGCGTCTGGTTGGCAGTTTTACCACGCCACCTCGCACCGTGTCCTGCCCTCTCAGGACGTCACTTTTGACGAGTCGGTGCCCTACTACCGCCTCTTCCCCTACCGCACTGCCCCGCTCCCCCCCCCGCCTCTCTTCCTCGCGCCAGGTGCTGCTGTGGTAGACCCCCTCCCCCCTCAGGGTGCCGCTCCCTCAGGTGTGTCCCATGTAGACCCGGTTGAGCCTGTCGAGGTAGCTGTCGACTCTCGTCCTGCTAGGGATGCTGAGCCTGAGCGTGCGGAGCCTGGGGGTGCGGAGCCTGGGGGTGCGGAGCCTGGGGTTGCGGAGCCTGCGGGTGCTGAGTCTGGGGGTGCTGAGTCTGGGGGTGCTGAGCCTGAGGGTGCTGCGACTGAGAGTGCTACACCTGGAGGCGCTCTTTCCTCACAGCAGCTACGTGAGTGGTACTTACAGTACTGCAGCCTCAGGAGAGGTGCTGCTGGAGCTCGTGCTCGTGCTTCCCCTCCTAGGCGGGAGCTGCCCTCTCCACAGCGGCTCCGAGAGTGGTACGCTCGTCGCTGCAGTCTCCGGAGTGGCGCTACTAGTGTCATGGACCCTGCAGCTGGAGGTGCTGCTGGTGCTGGAGCTGCTGGAGGTGCTGCTGCTGCTGGCGGTGCTGCTGGCGCTGCTGGAGGTGCTGCTGGTGCTGCTGGAGCTGCTGGAGCTGCTGCTGGTACTGGTGCTGCTGGTGTTGGTCCTGCTGGAGCTGCTGGAGCTGCTGGAGGCACTGCTGCTACTGGCGGTGCTGCTGGAGGTGCTGCTGGAGTTGCTGGAGGTGCTGCTGCTGCTGGCGGTGCTGCTGGCGCTGCTGGAGGTGCTGCTGGTGCTGGTGCTGCTGGAGCTGCTGGAGGTGCTGCTGGTACTGGTGCTGCTGGTGCTGGTGCTGCTGGAGCTGCTGGAGGTGCTGCTGGAGCTGCTGGAGGTGCTGCTGGTACTGGTGCTGCTGGTGCTAGTGCTGCTGGCGCTGCTGGAGGTGCTGCTGGTGCTGGTGCTGCTGGAGCTGCTGGAGGTGCTGCTGGTACTGGTGCTGCTGGTGCTGGTGCTGCTGGAGCTGCTGGAGGTGCTGCTGGAGCTGCTGGAGGTGCTGCTGGTACTGCTGGTGCTAGTACTGCTGGAGCTGCTGGAGGTGCTGCTGGTGCTGGAGCTGCTGGAGGCACTGCTGCTGCTGGCGGTGCTGCTGGAGCTGCTGGAGGTGCTGGAGCTGCTGGGACTGGAGCTGCTGCGGGGGTTGGAGCTGGAATTGTTGAGCGGCCGCGGCCGTACTACGTTCCGCTCCTTCAGCAGGTTCTTGGTCTCCCGCCCTCTACTGGTCCTACTCCTCCCCTACTGAGTCCACCGCCTGTCCAGTCCTAGTCACAGTTACAGCCTGCCTCTCCGCTGCCTGGTCCTTCTCCTTACACTGCGCCGACGGGTAGTCTTACTGAGCGTCGTGAGCCCGAGTCTCGTCCTCCGTCGCCTGAGTCTAGTCCGGAGTCGCCTGTGTCGCGTCCAGAGTCGCCTGTCCGGGCTGTCCACGCTGGTCGTCGTGCTCCGCGTCAGCGTCCTCCTCCTGTCCTTGGCACTCACTATATGACCCTGCGTCCGTCCACTGCTCCACAGCGCGTCCCTCTGCCGTCTCCTCCTGCGTCCTCTCTTCCTGACGTTGCTGACCCGCCGTCAGACCTTACTCGTGCTGCCAGTCCTACTGGCGCGCGTCTCCTTGCCACTGTTGTCACTGACCCTACCTTTGAGTCCTCTGCTGCGTCTGCTCTAGTCGCTGAGCTTGTTGACTTTGCTGCCGCCTGTCGTCTAGACTACGCCGCTAGCCTTGTTGCTGAGTCTGAGTCTGTCTGTCCTCCGTCCGTCGGGGGTGAGTGTGCTCTTGGCACGGACGTCCTTGAGGACAGAACAGGAGGAGTTTGAGTGCTTTGCTGCTGCTCTACCTCATCTCGTGTCCATGCTGATTGCCCCTGAGGGAGACCCGGATGCACCAGACATCCCGACCCCACGCTCCTACGCAGAGGCGATGGAGGGTCTCTACTCCTCTCAGTGGCAGACAGCCATGGACGCAGAGATGGCTTCCTGGAAGTCCACAGGCACCTACGTCGACGAGGTTCCCCCACCTGGGGCGAACATCGTCAGTGGCATGTGGATTTTCAGGGTGAAGCGGCCGCCGGGTTCTCCGCCTGTCTTCAAGGCGCGTTACGTTGCACGAGGCTTCAGTCAGCGAGAGGGAGTTGACTTCTTCCAGACCTTCTCCCCGACCCCAAAGATGACCACTCTTCGGGTTCTGCTGCACGTCGCTGCTCAGCGTGACTATGAGCTCCACTGCCTTGACTTCAGCACTGCGTTCCTACAGGGCACCCTGCACGAGGAGATCTGGCTGCGCCGCCCACCTGGCTTCACTGGGTCGTTCCCTCCTGGTACCCAGTGGAGCCTCCGGCGGCCAGTCTACGGTCTCCGTCAGGCACCCCGTGAGTGGCACGACACACTGAGGACTACTCTTGCTGCTCTTGGTAACAGGTTGGGGAGGAACCGCACCAGACTGGGGAGCAGGAACCTGGGGGGCTGCGCAACAAGAGGAGGAAGAGGAGCCCATCGAGGATTTCATAGCAAGAACAGAGAAGGAAGCAGCTGAAGAAGCTGCAGGGCCCTATGGGTCCCCACGCCCCATCGGCATCCCCCCCTCAGGAAACTCACCCTCAAGTAACTCCTGGGCCTCATCCACACACTCAGCACCTCCTATCGATCGTGATACCATATTACCATACCGACGCTACCCCCACAGCCCACTCCCAACTGAATCCACACCAATCGGTCCCCATGACCCAACAACCGAGGAACCATCCACCATACAGGGACTCCCACCTCACCACATGCCACGCCCAAACCTCCCTGAAGAAACAGCTGACACAGATGTCCCTACAGCACCACTTGCTGCCATCGCCACAGTGGAACCAGCCCCACAGCCTACCGCTCGTAACCTTATCCTCGCCCTTGGACTCTCCATTTCACCACAGCCAATCCCACAGCCTCCTCCTACCAACATCACCGAGCTGCTCGCCTTCTACGCACGCTCACCTGCCATCCGCGCGCACCCAGATCTCTGGCACAAACGCCTCGGTCACCCCTCACATGAAGTTCTCAACAACTGCATCCGCGCCGAAGTATTCATCCTCGGAACCTTCCTCCGCCCTGATGGAACCCCTGTTCCCATCAACACTACTCGCCGCACTGACTGCGACATCTGACCTGAAGCTGCTCTGACACACCAGCCTTTCAAGCTCCTTGAGCCAAGTACCAACCGTTACGAAAAGCTCCAGAAAGTATACAGCGACTTGTCAGAACATTATAGCTTATGCTGTTGTGTAGGCTATAGTGGGGTATCCCATAGGGGGTACTACCAATTAGGGTTTCATATTTGTACTCACTTCATTTCATAGTTCATCCATTCTTGTTCAAATCTTCTCATGGTATCGAGCAGGTTCCCCCTTGGGAACTGTGCTTAGGGCCCACCACATCGATTTTTTTTTCCTGCCCGAAGCGCGCTCAGCCCGAGTCGCGCTTCGGGCCCTCACTTCGTCGAGCCGCCCTAGCGGCCCTGCACTGCGGCCCCGCCACCCGTCTCCGTGGCCCCGCCGTCCGTCTTCGCGGCCCCGCCGCCTCTCTCCTAGCGGCCCCGCCGCCCTACCTAGCGGCCCCACCGCCCTACCTCGCGGCCTCGCCGCCCCATTGCGCGGCCCCGCCGCCCTACCTAGCGGCCCCGCCGCCCCATCGCGGCCCCGCCGCCCCATCGCGCGGCCCCGCCGCCCTATCTAGCGGCCCCGCCGCCCTACCTAGCGGCCCCGCCGCCCCATCGCGCGGCCCCGCCGCCCCATCGCGCGGCCCCGCCGCCCCATCGCGCGGCCCCGCCGCCCTACCTAGCGGCCCCGCCGCCCTTCCTCGCGGCCCCGCCACCTTCCCTGCGGCCCCGCCCTTACCTGCGGCCCCGCCGCCCTCTGCTGCGGTCCCGCCACCTTACCAGCGGCCCCGCCGCCCTTACCTGCGGCCCCGTGCCCTGCAGCAGCACAGCCGAGCCGCCCAGCAGCCGAGCCGCCGAGCCGCCCAGCAGCCGAGCCGCCCAGCAGCCGAGCCGCCGAGCCGCCCAGCAGCCGAGCTGCCCAGCAGCCGAGCCGCCCAGCAGCCGAGCCGCCCAGCGGCCGCGCCGCCCAGCAGCCGAGCCGCCCAGCAGCCGAGCCGCCCAGCAGCGGAGCCGCCGAGCCGCCGGGCCGCCCAGCAGCTGAGCCGCTGAGCCGCCGCGCCGCCCTCCTTCAGGGCCGCCCGACCTGCCCAGTCTGGTGAGCACAGCGCCTTTTCACTGCACTGTCCTCACCCCACTGTTTGCGCTGCTAGTCGTCTAGGGTCATGGCTACCCCTAGTGTTCTCGCCTTTGACGCTGAGGGTAGGGCCATTGACTTTGATGTCTGGGTAGATGACCTGCAGCTGTTCTTACAGTGCGATAGGGCAGACGGCCTCTCTCTCTTTGACCTCACCTCTGGCACCTCCACTGCCCCTGCTGCTGATGCTGACGCCACTGTTCGCTCCCAGTGGGCCACGCGCGACGCTGCTGCACGTCTTGCTGTGCGTCGCCACCTCCCTACCTCCGAGCGTGCGCACTTTAGTCAGTACAAGAGTGCTCAGACCTTGTACGACGCTGTAGTTGCGCGCTACTCCTCCCCTGCCACTGTTGCACTGAGCCGTCTCATGCTACCGTACCTCTTTCCTGATCTTACTGCCTTTCCCACAGTCACTGACCTCATTACGCACCTCCGCACTAGTGACACTCGCTACCGCGCTGCACTCCCTCCTGACTTCTGCGCCAGGAACCCCCCCCCCATGTACATCACTCTTTACTACATAGTCACTCGCCTTCCTGACTCCCTTCGCGTAGTCAGGGACCACTTTCTCTCTGTCTGTCCCACCACTCTCACTGTTGACCTCCTCGAGAAGTCCCTCCTAGCGGCCGAGAAGAGCATAGTCGCTGTAGGGGCCTCTCGTGGTGACCCGCGCACCCCCATCTTTGAGGGGTGTTCCCCCTCCACCCTTCTGCCCTCTGTTGCCTCTGCTGCTGCGGCCGACCTCCCTGTTCTTGAGTCGGTCGGTGCGGCGTCTGCCCCTAGCGGGAGACGCCGCTCTGGCAAGGGCAAGGGGGGCAAGGGTGCTGGAGGAGCGAGCGGGGGCGGTGGAGGTGGAGGTGGCGGCAGTTGGGGGAGTGGGGGTGGCGGTGGGAGTGGAGGTGGGGGTGGAGGGGTCGGTGGCGGCAGTGGAGGTGGAGGTGGCGGCGGCGGTGGCGGTGGGAGCGGAGGTGGCGGAGGTGGCGGAGGTGGAGGCGGCGGCGGAGGCGGAGGCGGCGGCAGTAGCGGAGGCGGCGGAGGCGTTGGAGGCGGCGGGGGTGGCGGTGGTGCTGGTCGCGGGTCTTCGCAGAGGAGTGGCTCCGGTGGTGGCTCGCGCCAGCAGCAGCAGCGTGGTCGTGACACCCTGTCCCCTCAGCAGCTTCGTGAGTGGTACACTGCGCGTCAGCGGGGTGGGGGTTTTGGTCCGTGCTCCTACGTTTTGCGCACTGGCGACCGTGCGGGTGAGCGGTGTGGGGGTGCCCACCCCACCCAGCGCTGCTTTGGCCGCCTGACGGACGCGTGGCGTCACCAGTTCCCGGAGGCCTCCGAGATCCCTCGCTGGGGCGAGCTGTCTAGGGCGGGTGTTGCCATCTATGATCTTGACTTTGATGCTATTCTCTCTGCCATGTATGCTGTGTCTATTAGTGATGAGGGTGACTGTTACCGGTGTTTCCCGCCCGATCCGGGCATTGAGACTGCTGCTCTAGGTCCTGGTGAGGCTGCTGCCCTAGGTGCTTGCGACGCTGCTGCTCTAGGTGCTCGTGTGTCTGCGTCCTCATGTACTGGTGAGTCTGCGCTCTCAGGTACTGCGTCGGCTTCGGCCTCCCTCACCTTCACCCTTGACTCTGGGGCGTCTCGCTCCTTCTTTCGGGACCGCACCACACTCACACCGCTGAGTCGACCGGTTGCAGTGTCTCTGGCTGACCCCTCTGGGGGTCCTGTCCTGTCTCGCTTCTCCACAGTCCTCCCGTGTCCGGCGGCTCCCTCTGGCACCCTGTCTGGTCTCTACCTCCCCTCGTTCTCTACGAACCTGGTGAGTGGTGCTGACCTACAGGATGCGGGGGTCCACCAGTTCACTCCTGCACGTCAGAGAGTGACCCACTGTACAGAGGCTGGCACAGGCCGACACCTGGCTACGTTCACCCGTCAGCCGGGGTCGAGCCTGTACACTCTGACCACTGCGTCTCCTCCAGTTGCTGAGTCTGGTAGGGTAGTTACGTCGGGTCAGGTGTTTGCTGCGGCGTCCAGGTCTGGTCCTGAGTCTGCCCCCTGTTCGTGTCGTCTCCTGTCTCACGAGACTCTCCTCTGGCACCACCGCCTTGGCCACCCCTCTCTGCTTCGGCTCAGAGGTATGGCCTCCCGTCTTCTTGTGTCCGGTCTCCCCCGGTCCCTCCCTCCCCTTCCTCAGGGCCCTGGCCCTGCCTGTGTCCCCTGTGTCGAGGGGCGCCTGCGTGCTGCCCCTCACTCCTCCCAGTTTCCTCCGACAGAGGCCCCGTTGCAGACACTTCACATGGACGTGTGGGGCCCAGCCCGCGTCCGTGGACAGGGTCACGAGCGCTACTTCCTGCTCGTTGTTGACGACTACTCGCGTTACACCACAGTCTTCCCCTTGCGCAGCAAGGGTGATGTCACTGAGGTGCTGATCGACTGGATCCGCGCAGCTCGTCTCCAGCTCAGGCAGAGCTTCGGCTCGGACTTTCCTGTTCTGCGTCTGCACTCGGACAGAGGCGGAGAGTTCTCCTCTGGCCTTCTGCGTGCCTACTGTCGTGCACGGGGCATCCGTCAGACCTTCACGCTTCCGGACTCACCGCAGCAAAATGGGATTGCTGAGCGCCGCATTGGCATGGTCATGGACGTCGCTCGTACGTCTATGATGCATGCGGCTGCCCCCCATTTTCTGTGGTTGTTTGCGGTGAGGTACGCGGCGCATCAGATCAACCTCCACCCCAGGGTCTCCAGGCCGGAGACCTCCCCAGCCTTGCTGTGGACGGGGAAGGTTGGCGATGCGTCGGCGTTCCGGGTCTGGGGATCTCGGGCGTTTGTCCGCGACCTGTCTGCGGACAAACTATCCCCTCGTGCTGCTCCTTGCGTCTTTCTGGGGTTCCCCCCTGACGCGCCTGGGTGGCAGTTTTACCACCCCACCTCTCGCCGTGTTCTGTCCTCCCAGGACGTCACGTTTGACGAGTCGGTCCCCTACTACCGCCTCTTCCCCTACCGCACTCCGTCCCTCCCCCCACCCCCACTCTTCCTGGTACCAGGTCCCCCCCAGTGGCAGGCGATAGAGGGTCCCTACTCCTCTCAGTGGCAGGCAGCTATGGATGCAGAGATGGCTTCCTGGAAGTCCACAGGCACCTACGTTGACGCTGTCCCCCCTCCTGGGGCGAACATCGTCAGTGGCATGTGGATCTTCAAGGTGAAGCGGCCGCCGGGTTCTCCGCCTGTCTTCAAGGCGCGTTACGTGGCTCGTGGCTTCAGTCAGCGGCAGGGAGTTGACTACTTTCAGACCTTCTCCCCCACCCCGAAGATGACCACTCTTCGGGTACTGCTGCACGTTGCTGCTCACCGTGACTACGAGCTGCACTCTCTTGACTTCAGCACAGCTTTCTTGCAGGGCAGCCTGCACGAGGAGATCTGGCTGCGTCGCCCACCTGGCTTCACTGGGTCTTTCCCTTCTGGTACCCAGTGGAGTCTCCGGCGTCCAGTCTACGGTCTCCGCCAGGCGCCACGTGAGTGGCACGACACACTGAGGACTACACTTGCGGCTCTTGGGTTTGCTCCTTCTACTGCCGACCCGTCGCTGTTTCTACGCACCGACACCTCTCTGCCGCCGTTCTACATCCTCGTGTACGTCGACGACTTGGTCTTTGCCACAGGTGACACTGCTGGACTCGCCTACGTGAAGTCCGAGCTGCAGAAGAGACACACGTGCACAGACCTGGGTGAACTGCGCAGCTACCTTGGCTTGCAGATCACCCGGGACAGAGCACGCCGCACCATTACCCTGACTCAGTCACACATGGTGCAGCAGGTCCTTCAGCGCTTCGGCTTCACGTACTCCTCGCCTCAGGCCACTCCTCTGTCTACTCGCCACTCGCTCTCAGCTCTGCCTTCGGATGAGTCCGTAGAGTCGAGTGGCCCGTACCCAGAGCTTGTTGGCTGCCTCATGTACCTGATGACCTGCACACGACCTGACCTTGCATACCCTCTTAGCATTCTGGCACGCTATGTTGCTCCTGGGAGACACAGACCAGAGCACATGGCTGCAGCGAAGAGGGTGTTGCGCTACTTGTGCAGTACGTCGGGCATGGGGCTAGTGCTTGGAGGGCGGAGTCCAGTGGTCCTCACTGGGCACGCGGACGCTTCTTGGGCCGACGACCAGGCTACGCAGCGGTCGTCACAGGGTTACACCTTCAGCCTTGGTTCCGGCTCTGTTTCGTGGCGGGCTACTCGCTCGTCTTCTGTTCTTGGCTCGAGTTGTGAGGCTGAGATCTACGCCGGGGCCATGGCTGCACAGGAGCTTCGCTGGCTCACCTACCTGCTGACCGACCTTGGAGAGCCGCCTCGTTCTCCTCCAGTCCTGTACGTAGACAACAAGGCCATGCTGGCCTTGTGTCGAGAGCAGCGACTGGAGCACAGAACAAAGCACATTGCTCTCCGCTACTTCCTTGCTCGTGAGCTACAGCAACGTGGTCAGTTGCGGCTTGCGTACGTGGCCTCTGAGGCCAACACTGCTGATGTCTTCACCAAGGCACTTCCGCCTTGTGATCATCAGCGCTTCTGCACTCAGCTGGGTCTTGTGCCCGTCTTGCCTCACTTGCTCTCCTCTTGATCTTGCCTGTACTCTCACATATATATATACCTGCTCTTGCTTGTCTAGCTTTATATATATGTGTGTACTCTTGCATGTGAACTGGCCGTGTGGCCTTGACCCTGTGCTCGGACTGTGTGGTGACTTTGTGATCCACCCTGAGCTTGCTTTGCTTTACTTTGCTTGACTGGTCTTGTGACCCCTTGTTCTCCCCCACTTTGCCTATGGGGGTGTGTCAGAACATTATAGCTTATGCTGTTGTGTAGGCTATAGTGGGGTATCCCATAGGGGGTACAACCAATTAGGGTTTCATATTTGTACTCACTTCATTTCATAGTTCATCCATTCTTGTTCAAATCTTCTCACGACTTCCTGGTTCTCACACAGAAAGGCACCAACGGCGAAGAATACACCCTCACCTTCATCGACGTACACTCTCGCTTCGTCTGGGTCGCCAACGTCTCTCACAGGAGCAAGGCGTATGGCATCTTCAAGGTCTGGCACGCTAACGCTGAGACACAGTCTGGTTGCACGCTCAAGCTATGGCAAACCGACTGCGCAGCAGAGTTCAAGAGCGACAAGCTGGCAACATACCTGCAGGAGAAGGGAATCGTCCACAAGCTCTCTCTTCCGTACGCTCATCCCCAGCAAGGCGTTGCAGAACGCACCAACCGCACTCTCATGACCAAGGCTCGCGCCCTCCTGCAGCAGAGTGACGTTGACGTGAAGTACTGGCCCTACGCCATGCATCACGCTGTCCGTCTACACAATCTGCTCAACACCACTGCCAACACCGACAACCTCTCTCCTCACCTCAAGTTCACAGGCACCAAGGGCGACGTCTCCATGCTCCGTGTCTGGGGGTGCATGGTGCAGTATCGACCAGCAGCAGCAAACACCGGGAAGTTCGAACGTCGCGCTCGCTGGGAAGTGCATCTCGGCATCAGCTTCGAACACCACGCCTGGAACATCCTCGACCACGACACCTCGCGAATCGTCGCGGCCCGCGACGTCATATTCTACGAAGACCTCACAATCCGCAAGTTTCAATGCGATCGCCACGCCGACCGCACCAGGGGGGAACACAACGTCGACGACTACGAGCGCCCGCCGCGCAGCTTCGCCAGTCCCGAAGATGAAGCAGAAGCAGCGCTCGCGGATCAGGATCTCACAGATCCCCTTCCCGGTCCTCGCCCCTGGAGCGACGAAGACGACGACGAGGATAGCACCCCGCTCGACTCCTCGCGCGACTCTCTCCTCAGCCCTACCCCCTCCAGCGGCCGCAACTCTGACAACGATGTGGTCGAAGTCACTAGCGACCAGCGCCACAGCCCCGACCTTTCTGGACTTCACATCCTCGGCCTCCACACAGCTGTCTCCCGCCCTCGAAAGGCGGGCGAAACCCAAAACCCCACGTCAGGCCCTCACGGGACCCTATGCCAAGGAATGGCGCGCGGCTATGGACGCCGAAGTCGCTGACCGCGCAGCGCTGAAGGGGAGACGCGTCCTCTCCGGAAAATGGGTCTTCCGTGTCAAGACCGCAGCCGACGGCACCATCGAACGATTCAAAGCCCGCTGGGTTGTCCGCGGTTTTGATCAACGTCACGGCGTTGATTTTGATCAAACCTTCGCCCCTGTCAGCCGCCACACATCGGTCCGCATTCTCCTGGCCATCGCCGCCGCGAAGCATCTTCCACTCCGTCAGATCGACGTCAAGAATGCTTTCCTCTACGCGCCAGTCGACGCCCTCATCTTCGTCGAGCAGCATCACACCTACGGCGACGGCGACGACCGCATCTGTCAGCTCAAGAAATCACTCTACGGCATCAAGCAGGCCCCCCGACTCTGGCAGCAGCACCTTCACCAAATCCTCCTCGACATCGGCTTCATACAGCTTCCTCACGATCCCGGCATGTATCGCCTTCTCTTTCGCGGATATTACATCCTCCTCACAGCATACGTTGATGATCTTCTCTGCACCGGAACCAGCAACGAGCTCCTCGCCCAGTTCGAGAAAAACCTCAGCAACCGCGTCGAAATCACCAGCACCGATCAGGTCACCCAGTTCCTGGGCCTCAACATCTCCTACGATGCTGACGCCATTCACCTCTCCGCGGCCAAGTACGCTGACACACTATCCGCCAAACGCAACATTCAGCCTGCAAACCTCTCCACCCCATACCGCTCCCCGCACGTTCCAGCCAATCCCAACACCACCCCACTCAACCCATCCGGCCATCAATTGTACCAGAAGCAACTCGGCTGCCTCCTCTTCGCTGCAGTGACGTGCAGGCCTGACTTGTCCTACATTTCGAGCCAACTCGCCAAGTATGCCAAGCGGCCTGAAGGGGAGCACATGTTGGATCTGCAGCGCGCCTTGCAATACTTCATCTCCACGCCGCACATTGGACTCACCTACTCCTCCCTCACGACTCGTTCATTCAGCCTCGTCGGTTACGTGGACGCAGATCATGCTGCCGACCCTGCAAATCGACGGTCCCGAACCAGCTTCCTCTTCCGCTTCGAACCTACTGGTCCAATTTCTTGGAATTCTCAGAAGCAAGAAATGGTGGCACTCTCCTCTGCTGAAGCCGAGTTCATCGCTGCCACATCAGCAGTTCGCGAAGGGCACTACCTCCAGGAACTGCTCCAGGAGGCAAAAATTGCGACATCTGCGAGCTTCAAACTTCACTGCGACAACCAGAGCGCGATCAAAATCGCGACAAGCACGGCTTCGTCAACCGCACCAAGCACATCGCACTCCGCTACTTCTTCGTGAAAGACGAAGTTGACAAAGGCAAAGTCATCTTGACTTACTGCCCCACTTGTGACATGACAGCTGATTTCCTCACCAAGAGACTGCCACGTCAGCAGTATCATCACTGCGGAAGCATCTGCGGCATAACCAAGCGCGTCAAGACTTCGCTCCTCCAGGAATGAAGGGGAGTGTTACGATATGGAATTGTTGAGAAACATTCCTGAGTAACGAATCCTTAACGCGAAGATTGTCAGAACTAGCAGTAGAAAGTAAGAATGAAGAAAGGAGGGGAGTTCACTAGCAAGCAGTTGAGTACATATAGGAAACCCTAGATTGGGCTGTATTCGCTATAGAGTACCCCACTGCAGGCTAGACAAATACAACATTCTGACACACCCCCATAGCCAAAGTGGGGTGTAATCAGCACAATGAGCAGGTATAGCAGGAGTTCACAATAAGAAGCAAAGCTAGAGGTAATCACAGCGGGCAAGTGAGGAGGAGGAGGGACTGTGAGAGGAGAGAAGATGAGAGACGGCGGCTGAAGCTGCAGACACACGGGCAACAGGAGCTGCTGGCACAGTGGCTACCGGGACAGTGCGCCCCGGACTACTGGAGTAACTGGCTCACGGGCTACGACGAGCTACAGGAGCAACGGACCCTCGGGCGACAGGCGCAGCAGACTCTCTGGGCTACCAGGACAGTGCGCCCCGGACTACAGGTGCTGCGGACGACAAGACAGCAGCCTCCGCTCAACCTCCTCCAACTGTCCCACACACCCCCCACACACCCACTGCTTCACTCCTAACTCCACTTGCACGTCACCCCCCTAGTACCACTCCTTCGGCTCCCACACACCCCCCCCCCCCGAGCGGCAGCTGCAGCATTGGGAGACGGAGGAGGAGGAGTAGGGGACGACGCACAGAAACTGCACCCCCAAACCCTAATTCAGGAGAACGGGCAGCAGCAGGGGTGGGGCGCCGTCAGAAGCACGGGGGACAGCGGGCAGCGCAGGGGCAGAGAAAACAGGGCGCCCACGGGCCTGGCGCAGCCCGTACGAACCGCGTGCGGGCGGCCCAAGGCGCGCCCTGGCCTGGCGCAGTCCGTACGGGCCGCGCGCGGGCCTGGCGCTGCCCGTACGGGCCGCGCGCGGGCCTGGCGCAGCCCGTACGGGCCGCGCGCGGGCCTGGCGCAGCCCGTACGGGCCGCGCGCAGGCTGTACGGGCCGCGCGCGGGCCCTACGCAGGTCGCGCAGGCCGCGACGGGCGACGGGGGGCGACGCGCGGGTCCCCGTCGCCCGTCGCAGCGCCTCCCGGGAGCGACGCGCGGAGTGACGGGGCAGAAAGCCGCCGCGCGCCTCGGGGCGCACGGCGGGCAGAAAACCGCCGCACGCTCCGAGCGCGCGGCGGGATGAAAAATCCGTCGCACGCCACGGGGCGTGCAACACACAGAGTAGCAGTAGCAGCGGAAGCAGTGAGGTGGTGGGCCCACCCACAGGATCGACCCAAGGGGATCGACCTGCTCTGATAGCATGTCAGAACTAGCAGTAGAAAGTAAGAATGAAGAAAGGAGGGGAGTTCACTAGCAAGCAGTTGAGTACATATAGGAAACCCTAGATTGGGCTGTATTCGCTATAGAGTACCCCACTGCAGGCTAGACAAATACAACATTCTGACAAAGATGACTGCAGCGAGGATGAAGATCGAGCGACAAGACAGTTTACAAGCAGGAAGAATTCGAAGTGCAAAGCGCGGGAAAACTTCAAACGGTTACCGAACCGCACGGTTACCGAACCGCACGGTTGCAATCCTGCATCTAGATTAGCCCTAAGGGGAATGTACCCCCTCAGAGTACATGGCTAGCTAGGACCTTTCGTATTCCACTATATTCCTATATAAACCCGTGTACCGCATTGTACGGTATTAGTTACTTGTCGAGATTCAAATCTCCTTCTACTGACAGAGTCCGTACCCGACATTACCAAGCAAACCTTCCGCTGCTACACTCCGTGCGATCAACCTGAGACGATCCTATAAGACGGTTCAGATTATATCAATTGGATTATGATTCTGATCAGTGTGCAAGTTTTAAGCACCCTGATTGATCAGCGTTTTTTTTTTTTTTTTTTTTTTTTTTCCATACCTTGAAAAAACAGTGTTCTTGACTGGACGACACTGAAAATCAGAGTTAGACTCCTAGGGACACTGAGTGCTTAGGGTACCCAAAAACCAATCTGAGGCCCTGGCTTGGACAATTAGAATGACTTATAGTGTAGATCAATTTATAGCGCGATTGCGAAGCTGCGAATGTATGCGCTTATAGACGAATACCAAATACACTCTTATTTGGCCCTGTATAAGCCAATGGGCATACGGTAACCGATTACAACTTATATTAGAGAGATGGAAGTACTTAGGGCTTAGGGTACATTCCGCTGTAGATTATGTCCCAATCGTTGTGTCCCAATCGATTGAGACGCGTACGTACAGCATATGCTGCCAGGTGTCGGAATGCCGTGCCGCCAGTAGTTGTCGCCGAATGTATTTATCATTGGGTGGCGTGTATCACGGAACGATCGCCAGCTAATCACAACACACCCAACCAATCGCACGCGGCCCCAAATGTGCTATCATGCATCATGTATCTGGACGACATTTTTGGGCCCACTCTATCCCCATCAACGCGTACGCAGCGTGCCCATTGGTCGAAACGTCCTTTCCAGAATTATTGACAGGGACGCGCACCCCCCCGGCATTGCGCCTACCCGCAGTTCCAGTGCACCTCCCCCACAACTCCTCCGCCTCCCCATCCCTTGCTAGTTCAAGTTTGTGCAACAGCTGCAAAGTACCAAACTGTGATTCTCTCACAGCCTCCGCTGCCTCTAGATCTAGATCTAGACACCTTCTACCCGCCAGCATGGCTCGTAAGCGTAAGGGGCAATCGTTGCGCTGGGCGAAGATGCGCCATCTCCCTTTGAAGGCGCCGATGCACCTCTCCACCGCCATCCGTGTGGCGCTCTGACAGTAGTTGAAACATTGTGCCCAGTCGTCCATGAGGTCCTCTCCTCGTGGGGCATGCAGGGGTGTTAGGCAGTATTCTCGTAGAGGGTAGGCCGCGTCACCGACAATTTGGTATGGGGCTATGTCCCCGTTGTGTAACCTCTCAAGTAGTGCAGAATCTTTGAAAACCCGCATGTCGTGCGCGCTACCGGGATAGCCGATCAGGTAATCCCATATCCTGCCTCGCGCATCACACGTGAGCTGGAGTTGTACGGCATAGGCGGACTTCCTTGTCCAGTACTCCACTCTGTGCCCTTCCATCCCTTTCATGTGGATATGAGTCCCGTCCACAGCCCCCACCACAGCAGGCACACCTTTGATGGCGGCAAATTCGCGTGCCATCTCGGGAAGCTCTTCGCGTGTGGGGAAGCGCACCCAGGCGGCCTTGAAGATAGAGGGGAACTCAGTGAGGAACACGTCGACAACCTCGTGGCAAAGTGTCTTGGAGACGCCGAACAGGTACGACATGTCGACGTAGGAGATTCCTGACGCCAGGTACTTGATAGCAATGAGCACCGCGGTGTCCATTGTGAGTATTGACCGGTATACTATTGGCTCCAGATAGTGTTGCATCCCGGTTTTGATATGATCAAGTATGGCACGGTTTATCCTGAAAAGGTCTTGGAAATCGTTCTCCCGCATGTGCTGCAGGTCTTCAACCCACAATGCATGACGTCGCCGCCGTACTCTCGCTCTGTGTCTGCGGTTCTCCCAGTAATCGTCGCCGAGCGATGAGGACTGCTCGTTATCGTCCTCGAACACTCCCGACTCTATCAGGCCTACGAAGGACTTCGCGACGTTTTCGTAGAAGACGGTGTAGTAGTAGGTGACCCATGCGACGAGGAGGCGTAGGATGAAGGGTATGGTTTTTGGCTCTGCCATGCTGTGTGGGTTGTGAATGCGTAGTTATGTTCTACGTCAACGTACTTGGATTAAACATACTGATGGCGTAGGATAGTAGTGATCGTACTTGCTATTTTGGCAATTATTGGTAGCGCGGAGATGTACTGTATTGTCCGCGCCCTCCCCGTACAGAACCAGATCCCTTCCGCGAAATGGTTCGCCGGTGTTTGTGCTGTTGGTGTTGGTACGTGCCAGATTGGACATTGACCAATGACAATGTGTCGTATATAATTGTCGCGTTGATGCCCAGAGTCGCAGTACATCAGTCGATTGGGACATGCAGGATCGAGAAATTTGGGCGCGACTCGGCAAAAAAAGGATTGGGACACATCGATTGGGACACATTCCACAGCGGAATGTACCCTATTATTAAGCCTAGTGCAAATATAATGCATGCCATCTTCCATTAGAACCCGCAAGACAACTATATATTTAGGGGCCTGGTGTACAGTGTTGTACGCGTTGGAGCTGGATGCAAAGTAAGGAAATATCAAATTCCTTCAAATGGCGCAAGTTCAATAGAATATTAATGTATTCTGTGTGGGACGGTGTTTGTGGGTTTATATTTTAGGGAGAGGGCTACCACTAAATGTGCTGCTCACTCACACGCTTGAACCCGCGTGATGCTGATGTATGATGTGCCCAGATTCTTGCCATCACGTGATTCTTGCCAAAGGAGATTTGTTATTGGTCAAAGGGAGTGCCATCCAAAGGCCTTTTTGGCACAACTGTGCAAACATATCACGTAAACGACAAATGGTCTAGGCATTGCTGACACCTTGCGGACGTCACACAAAGCCATTCATTGGCTGCTTCAAGTTTCATTTGACTAGGGGCTGCATTTCCTCGACTGGGACACTTGCTAAGGAGAAGGACACGGAAGAGTCAGTGGTGGGTGTTCCCAGAACTGAGAAGATCATCTGTTTCAAGTTTCATGTCAAACTCCGCGCCCGCCCGTTTGGTGTCCAAGAAAGGGGAGGAGTGCTGAAACGACCGCCCCTTGTTTTCAATTCAGCCTTCAGTCCCGGGCCTGACACGGCGTGGGACTTGACTCAGCGAAGACATCCTGTTGAGGCTGACAGACTGTTGGGCAGTTTCCAACGCATGAACAGTTGCGATGTACATTCACATCGGATAAGCACGTCCAGGTCAGAGAGGGTCCCACGCATGAAGGATAGGCGTCCACAAGATTTACGGCCAAACAGAGGTTCTCCCCGTCATAGCCACGCCAATCACTTGACATGCCACGCAAGGGTGACGAATCCACACGAGGTGGTCCTTCGGTCAGAAGTCCACCGTATTGGCCGAAACTTCCTAACCGGAGATTGCCGCCGCTGCGTTGGACTGCCCTTAGCTGCACCACATAAGGATGAACGCCTCGATTTTGCCGATCGCATCGCCAGGTGGTCCCCCCTCTCGTCAGCTCCGACAGAGCTTGTACCTCCGCCACGCAGCCTCGCGGGGCCCGCCAACGTTGCCCCATGTGCCACTTCCTGCCGCCAGCAAACTGCACTGCACGCCTTCTCCAAAACACATGCGTGCTGATCCGCCCTGGCCTCCCCACCCCAATACCTCCCCCCCCCTCCCCTCCGACTCTTTGGGCGCATCACGGCAGCGCGGGCTGGGGCGAGTCCAGCCAGGCTGCCTTTGCTACCCGCCCGCTCTGCTCCGCGCGCGGCCGCCTTTTGCTAATGAATGTACCCCGCCCATCCGTGTCGCGCTTCAAAATCCTCCTTCGATGTGATGTGACGTGACGGTCGGCTGGCGGGGGGGCAGCAGAGTGGCTTCAGCGGAGGGCACAGCGCAGCACAGGAGACCCAGCGGGGGCGCGGGGACGAGCAGCGCATTTCGTTTCTTACAAAGCGGCGACTTCCGCGTCTGTTGAAGGCAAACAAACAATCGAAAAAAGCCCCTCCTCTCCCTGCTGAGACATGCGCCAACGCACACTGACGAAAACATTGCACACTCCCGCTTGCCACAATCGTTTCCTCACCACAATTTGTATTTAGGCTCTGCATCGCCCTTGTTCTGCATCTTCTGCACTTGGACTCGTTCTTCGAACATTGCATCCTTTATACGCCACACAGCGCTTTCCCACTGTACTACGCATTTAAAGAGTCCACCCAGCCAGCTTAGGTGCTCTCCGCATCTAAGACTCCAACGTTGCCGATTTGCGATTCGGAATCGGGAACTGCGATTTAGCGCATACTCTAGATATCTAGAGGCAATCTTTCCCTGAAATGGCGTCTGCAATCACTCTCGTCGCTTCGAACGCAGCCGCAGCTAGCGCCTGCCTGCCGCCAGCGGCGCAGCTCTCCTGGGCGCTCTTCTGCGCCATTCAGAAATACGCTGCGCCCGCAATGAACGCCGTCGCATTGACAACCATCGAGAAGAAGACTCCGCCGTCATCTCCCACGGCCGCCGATGCGCCCAACAGCATATTCGACCCAGCGCCACTCACATTCTCCCCGCTCCCAGCTCGCTCGTCCTCGTCCGCCGTGGAGCTCGGTCGCGCGGTGCTCGCTACCGCGGGAATTGCTCTCCTCCCTGGCGCGGGATTGCCCCGCACTCTCCCCAGCCTCGCGGGCTCGTTCAAGCAGTACGGCATGCGCCCTCCGCGCGTCGTCCTCCCGTCCGTCGCCCGCCCGCCGCTTCCGCCGCCCACGCTAGCTGGATTCGGGGGAGCTGCGCTGGAGCTTACCAGCGCCATCACCAGCCCGCACGAGGACGGCAGCCCGCGCTTCCCAACCGCCGCACTCTCCCCGCGGACCCTCGGGCCAGCCGTGAGCCACGGATTTCGTCCATCGCGCCGCGAGAGTCTTGCGAAGAAATTTCAAGACTTCAATTCCCGCAGTCACCATGCGCGCGCCGGGCTCACGAATCGCACGTGATCGCGAGCGGATCGGGAGAACAGCGTCGGCCGACCCGCTCGCTTGGAGGGTGCGCAGCGACGGACGGAGAATAAAGTGCCACTCTCTTTACTGTGGTACTAAGGCGCTTCGACTATCTCTGCTCCTTCAATACTGGGTTCGTTTTCAAGCTTCGGTTTCGGATTCCCCGCCTCCCCGGCGCTTCTTCCTTCTGACGATCGATGGATAGCGACCTCCCGCCAAATCGTTCCTGCCGCGGCTTTTTTGCTTCGAGTTCGCGTCTTCCTTGAAGTGCGTCCTCCTCGGCTTCCTCCCTCGCTCCCTCCTTACTTCCCGACCGCCCTTCTTCGTCTCTTCCTTACCGGACCACATGCGCGAGCCAGCCTATCAGAAATGTGAGCGGAATCTGTACAGCGCCCGTCTATTGGCCGTCTTCTATACCGCTCGAAATATATATGCTGTATATTTTCGTAGCGACGATAAGGTGGACCGATCACCGACCCCCCCGAAAATGCACCACGAGTAGCAGCAGCAGTAGCAGCAGCAGCAGCAGCCGCGGGACAACGACTTCGTACATGTGCCCCCCATGGAATTATTGTTTTCATTCGAGCGACGCTTTCGACCGGGAAGTCGTCATGCGCCTGATGCGTCGGCGAAGAAATTGTACATACTGTGTAAGGAGTGAGGATGGTGGACTCGCGCGGCTATGACTACATCGAGCAAGAAGGTTCACAACGCAGTGACGGAGGTGTTAATAATAACGAGATTTGTGGACGCGAATCATCAGGACGATGGATACGCGCGAGGACATACGGCTAGCTGCGCGAATGGCGGACAGGACTCTGTGCATATCGTGGTTTCGCCTCGCCAAGGTGCAAATTCCGTGTTCTCCAATCAAGACTCGCCGACAATCTATTTCTAAAGACCTCTCCAATCCCCTCTAATGTGTCAACAACCGTTGCCTGAATAATCCGACGGCGGAGATGGCGGTGAGCGTTAGGGCTAGCTAGGATCCATCTAGCAGCTAGCGGCTTGTAGCACCTCTTGTACCCCTATCCTTTATGAAGGATTAGCGACCATGTACTTGTGCCTATGTACATTTGTTTCTGTTTCTCGCAGAAGCTTTGTAACGAACCTTGTTATATTTTACCTTCCCGAAATCCGAGTACGGTAACTTGCAGCACATACTTCAGAGACTGACCAGCCATACGCGCATCAAGATTTGACAACGGTGGATCCACTCGTAGCGGGCCAACCTTAGGAACTGTGTTATTTTCTGCCGCCAGAAATAGCTGACTGCCGCATTGAGGGTGGGCGTAGGATATACACCTAGTCCGCGGTATTTTAACCACGTGAACTTTTTTGTTTCAAACATCCTGTGTGCATTTTTGTCCAATGGGATGGGCACCCAGAGACTTCGGGGCTATTAGAATACGACCGGGACACTTTTGTTTTGGAAAACCCACACTTAGTTCTCCGAGATAGGGGGCGCTTTGGCATCATCAGAGTTGCAACTGACGTGACCTCGCGAAGGGGACGCGTAACTCTACCCTCATAAATTGGTTAAACTACCCTTGTATTCAATCTTAACCACGGAGTAGTACTCCCACGTGGTTAAGATACCGGCGGTTAAAATACCGCGGACTAGGTGTACCAAGCTGGGATGGGCTGTTGGAAAAATGCAACATGGTTCTGTGCGACACATGCGCTTTTGTGAACGTACACCAGCGTTCGCGCACCAGCTCGTTCGTGGGGAATGCGACAACATTCGGAGGGGAAAATATACAGTACCGCTTGCAGTACTGTAATAAAACCCATTGATTTAACCTATATAAGCTTCTATAATCCTCAGAGTCAGACCAACCACAGCATATAGTACAAGATCCATCAGTCCTTTCCAATCATGTGTATAGCTCATATTGACTCCAAGGTCAAATCCTAGGTTCACTCCCAAGGGTCAAGTGTTTGAAGCGCTCGGTTCAAGCGCCTAACCTCAGCCTGCTGCTGCGAATCCAGGCGATTCACATAATTCTCGATAAGCTTGCGGAAATTCATATCCTGGTACATGATGCGGTAACTGAAGCTGATACCGGTGTGTGTTCCGCCCTCTGCTCCATGCGCTACTCCCAGATCTGGCAGCCAATTCATATGCATGAGCTGGTGGGGTGTGGGATGCGTGCATGCATGCATGGAAACAGGGGGGGATGAAGGAATTGCATACAAAGGGCGAACACACTTGCTAGAGCGAAATTGTGGGGAAGGTGGTTTTCTTTTTTGGAGGGACGGGATGGCGAGACAGGCAATTGTTGTGTATGAGTGGGTGGGGGTGGGTTGGGTGCATGCATGCAAGGAGAAGACGGGGGAGAGCAAGACAAGTATGCTCTAGCTACACATGCGTACACATGTACAAATGCATGCACACACACATCCATACACTCACAGATCCACACACATGCACTTGCATGCACAAACACAGGTACACATGCAACGTACATGTGGGGTATCATCTCCCCATCCACATCATCATTTCCCCATCTACATCATCATCTCCCCATACACGTCATCATCTCCCCATCCACATCATCATCTCCCCATCCACATCATCATCTCCCCCCAGCCATGTCCTCATCTCCCCATCCATGTCATCATATCCCCATCCGCAAACACACAGCCGCCATTCCAAATAAGTTATATCATGTAGAAGAGAAAAAATGCCAGAGTTCTGGAGAAAACCTACCTGAGAAATTACCTGCAAGCCATAAAAAAAAACCAACCAGCAAGCCATCAAACCCACCTGCATGCCGGCAAACCCACCTGCATGCCGGCAAACCCACCTGCATGCCGGCAAACCCACCTGCATGCCGGCAAACCCACCTGCATGCCGGCAAACCACGCCCGGAACGTCATTTGCCAGTCAGCCATGATAGCACTCTGCCCCCTCGGCGCCTCCCCTTCATCCAACCCCCCCAGCAGCAAATACTTATCCCTCCGCATCACAAACGGTGCAAAATCCAACACCCCGGCAAAGTAACTCCTGATACCAGTCCTCCTGTCTTGGCTTGGGTGTGAGAATATTTCATAGGGTTGCCGATACCAGGAGTGGATGGCTCCCCATAACGGCCCATTCATGTCCACTCTTCCCGTGCGGTAACCCACTGCTGCTACAGCCGGCCGCTGCTTCATCAGCCGTAGGATCCTCCAGATCCAACGGCAGTCGGGCGGCAGGATGTCGTCGTCTTGCAGGAGCGCGATTGTGGTTCCCCGGGCAGTGCGGGCGGCCGCGTTGTACCCTCTTATTTCATGGGCATTGTGGTTGAATACCACTCTGAGGAAACGGCCGTTCTTGAACCTGTCCCCATCACCACCACCACCACCACCCACACCACCGCTGCTGCTGCTGCTGCCATCACCAGAATCCGTGCCACCTGTTTGTTCTCCTGAGCAAGGGGCTGTAGCACACCATTGTTCCTTCCATTCCCTCCATGCACTCGGCTCGTCCACATTCGCTATCAGCTCAACCACAGGGTAATACCCCCCCTCCCCCGGCCCCCTTCCTCCCTCCCTTTCTCCTCCGCTTTCCCCCACCCGTTCCTCCACCCCTTCCCCCACCCCTTCCCCCACCCCTTTCCCTTCCATCCCCTGTTCCCCCACCTCGTCCCCCACCCCGCCCCGCACCCCTTGCCCCACATCCGCCTTAGCACACTGCATAGGCGGTCCAACTAGACTCGGAATCATACCCGGCTGCTGAAAGTACTGCAAGAGGAAAGAGACGGCAGGGGGGGAGGAGGGGAAGAGGTGGGGGGAGAGTCTGGCGAGGGGAGAAGAGGCTCGGAAGCCCATGCAGGTGCGTGCAGCCCTCCCAGTCTCCTTCCCACTACACCACCACGAGCCGCTGATGCTGCTGGTGCTGCTGGTGCTGCTGCTACGCGTTTTCGTCTGGGTGAGTCTAGCTGTGTTCGTATCATGGGTCCCAGAGGTCACCCGTCTGCTGCTGCTCTTCCCACTCCAACTCCCCCTGTGGCGATTGGCCTTTTCCCTCTCTTCCCCTCTCCCCTCCTCCTCCCACCTCTGTAAAGCCTCTTCGGCTCTTTCCTTATGGGAAAGCAGCAGGCGGGGCAGGGGGAAGCTGCAGGGAGGGGAGGAGACGAGGGAGCGTAGGTACCGAACCCGATGGTGCAGTCTTATGTGTAGAGGGGGGTGAGAGGAGGAGGAGGAGGAGGAGGAGGAGGAGGAGGAGGAGGAGGAGGAGGAGGAGGAGGAGGAGGAGGAGGACAAAACCGAGTCGGGCCCTTTTCGTTGGTGAATAGACCGCTGTAGATGCAGCTGCAAGGCTTCAGCATACATGAGAGTGATCCTATCATGCTCTATGAGCCATGCCATACACCTCCCTGCCGCCTCCTTGGTTCCCTTAGGCATTCTTCTTCTCCCCCCGTTCCTTCCCCGTTTGCTCCTCCTCCCCGGCCTCCCTTCTGCGTCCCCGCCTCGTTCCCCTCCTCCTTCCCCTTCTCCTACTCCTCCTACTCCTCCTTCCGGCCCTCCCCCTACGCCCAGGCCCCCCATCACACCCTGCTGCTTCCCCTCCGCCCCCCCTGCCTCCCCCCATGCGCGCATCCTTCCCCCCACTTCTGTCCAGGCGGAATTGGGGGACTGGCTCGGGAGAGAACCGTTTACAAAGACTGTGGGGATGTGGAGAGAAATTTCCTGAAAGGCACGAGGGGGAAGTGGCAGATAATAAATGGAGAAAACGAGGGTAATATGTCTGAGTTTATTGAATGAGACATAGGGAGAGTGGGAGAGTGCAACACAGGCGCCAATTGCAAGTTATGTGATGAATTGAGAACATATGGAACGGGAGCAGCACAAAAGCAATCTACTGTACAGGCAGCAGTATACCCCATATAAGAAGCTCCATTTCGTTATAACGTGCGTATGAACAACATAACATACCTCCTTAGCCACATCAAGAATGACTGCTATAGGATGTGAGTCATCAGATTCCTTCTTTCCCATAGTGCCTGAACCTCCCGCCGCAACGCCCCCCTCCTCCCTCCCCCTCTCCCTACCCTCATCCCCTTTCCTCTTCCCCACCTTCACCCCTGCCGCCCGCACGGAATCTCTCAGCCAATCAGAGTAGAGGAGGTCGCGGGATTGGCGGATGTGGAGGAGGTGAGAGAGGAGGGCGGAGGGAGAGGGGGGAGAGGGGTGTGAGGGCGAAGAGGAGGGTCCGGTTGTAGCAATATTACTGGTTGTAGCAGCATCACTGATCACAGGAACTTCAGCATTTGTTGTAGCAGCATTAACGGCTGTAGCAGTATCAGCAGTTTTAGCAGCATCAGTTACTGTGACAGCATCGGTGGCAGACGCAACTTTATTGGCTGTAGCAGCATCAGTGGTTGCAACAGCATCCGAGGTAGTAGCAGCCCCAACGGTTGTAGCAGCATCAGCGGTTGTAGCAGCATCAGCGGTTGTAGCAGCCCCAACGGTTGTAGCAGCATCAGCGGTTGTAGCAGCATCAGCGGTTGCAGCAGCATCAACGGTTGCAGCAGCATCAGCGGTTGCAGCAGCAGCATCAGAGGCTGTAGCCGCATCAGCGGTTGTAGCCGCATCAGCGGTTGTAGCAGCATCAGCGGTTGTAGCCGCATCAGCGGTTGTAGCAGCATCAGCGGTTGTAGCCGCATCAGCGGTTGTAGCAGCATCAGCGGTTGTAGCAGCATCTGCGGTTGTAGCAGCATCAGCGGTTGTAGCAGCATCTGCGGTTGTAGCAGCATCTGCGGTTGTAGCAGCATCTGCGGTTGTAGCAGCATCTGCGGTTGTAGCAGCATCTGCGGTTGTAGCCGCATCAGCGGTTGTAGCCGCATCAGCGGTTGTAGCAGCATCAGTTACATCATTGGCTGTGGAATCAGCGGTTGTAGCCGCATCAGTGGTTGTGGCAGCATCAGCAGCTGCGGCAGGTTCAGCAGTGGTACCAATTTCAGCATGTTTGGTTCTAGAGGAATGAGTAGAATTTGGTATCGCTGCTGGTTCAGACAAATCCTTGGTACTACCAGTGGTTGCTGACTCAGCTGCATTCGCTTCTGACTCGGAGGATGGCTGCTGTGAGTCAGCAGCACCAGGTGCTGACTCAGTAGGAGAGTGTGAGGGGACGCGCTTAGCTGGCGCATGGTGGCCCGGATGCCTGGTGGTGAGAGAGGGAAAACAGGAACATAAAAACAGGGACGTATCAGTTTAGGGTTCAAGATATCGGATTCGGGGTTCTGGGTTTAAGGGTTGAAGTTTAATAGTTTGGGGCTGAGTTTTCTGGTAGAGGGGGGACAAAGGAAGAATGGGACGACAAGACAAGAGATAAAGCTGGTGCTATAGGAAGTGGTGTACACAATGCTAGATTGCTGTGGTAAGACAGGAGGAAAGGAGGGTCGGAGGATGGCAGGGTGGGAGGTTGGGGAGGCAGGTGGGAGGGAGCATTGTTCAAGAAAGGAAATGGGATCCCCCCGCACACACAGAACACACACACGTCACACAAACAGACATAGACACACAGAAACACACACACACACACACACACACACACACACGCACACACACACACACACACACACACACACACACAGAGGCAGCCTCACACTCACAGACACACATGCACTAGCCAGTGACACAAGCAAGGGAGAGCAGGTGCTTACAATCAAGTCGAGAATTTTCAAAAGAGAGAGAAGGCAGAGGAAACAGGTACACTCACTTGACTATGTGGCTGAACTGAGCGAGGGGGTCATGATGGCATTGCATGGTTGCCACGTGTGAAGACATGCACACATGCACGCAAGCACATGCTCACATGCACACACGCACATGCACACATGCACGCAAGCACATGCTCACATGCACACATACACATACACGCACACGCACATGCACGTTCACACGTTCACACATGCACGCAAGCACGCACGCATGCACGCACACGCGCAACCACAAGACTTGACTTAGAAAGTGATGAATCAAAAGGGACCGCAGCAGACAGCACCGCACATGTCACAACGGTTCTTACGCCTGCGACAGCATGGGGGAGCACGCGACTGGCTCTCGCGTGAGCTTTTCTTCCCTAGGCGTCCCCCCCTTCCTCCCCCCCTTCCCCACCTCCCTGCCCCTTCCCCCCTCTCTGTCCCTGTAGCTTACCTTGTCGATGGCGCCAGGGGCGCATGGAGAGGGGCACGCGAGGAGGAGAAGCAGGAGGGGGAGGAGGGCAGCGGAGAGCCGCGCAGCACCAAATCCCATCGCACTGCACCGCACCGCGCCCCCCTGGTGATTCAGCTGCGCGATGGATGCGCGCTCTCTGCGCTGCTACTGCTTGCTGCCTTTCACGCACTTCTTATCTCATTCGTCATCTCTCTGCCTCTCTTAGGGCGTGTTGCAAGTTCAAAAATCGAAGGATCGTGGCTGCACACCGATCCCTTGTTGGAGATCCTGGGCTCACTGCGTTATCGATCACTGTACCACGACCGCCCAAGCGTACTACCACCTAGAGTAATGCGACAGTGCGGTTTCGCTTTTCAAACGCAGAAACAATAAACACTCTGTTCGCCACTGCTCGTGAAATTTTGCAGCCCGTATAACACTGACATGCGAGTTTTTCTGCGCATCGCGAAATGGTTTCGTGACTGTATGTTTTCTGCATCGTCAATCTCACGATCGATCTTCGTGGCGAGGCGATCGAGCTGGTTTTCGCCAATCTCCTCGGTCGTGCACAGTGCTAACACTGTAGTATGGTAACCTTTCGCTACAGTGGTTGACCACAGTGAGGATCGGTTCGAAGAGGCGATCGATCCTCTACTTGCAACACGCCCTTACGTGCCGCGTGACATTGTATGCACCTACTCAGTCGACTCATAAGCCTATTTCATACTTCATCTTACTATCTAGCGGTAGCCTTCGTTCGCGATACCGGGACAGACCCTTAATAACCCCGCAATCACACCCATCTATTCAGTCCGGGCTGTCTCGGGTTTTCATATTTTCATATGCCTTCGTGCTGTACCTAGCATGTCATCTGATCATGAACTCGATGAATGAGAATGCTAAAAGGCTCTACTTTGGTTATCTGAATCAGGAATTGGGCTATCTTTCGTGTTCCCACGTGGACTGCTGATTAACACTGCTGGCTAACAAGCCCATGGATACTCCCCGGAGTGATCCCCGCGCAATAATCCCCCGTGCAAGTGCAGTGCCTATTACTATCTTATCGTGGTAATCGGCTCCCGTCCCTCGAGACATCCAACGATCGTTGGATGGTGTCGGCACTTGGAACCTGGGATGGCTGATAGAGGTCCATGGAGCTGATAGGCTGGTGTGGTGCACAGGGGGTTGGGGATGGGTGGGTGCCATACTCTTCCACCATATACATGTAGGTAGGCACTGCAAGCAAATGGTTGCAGGATCATGATCATAAATAAGAACACTCCCTTTCTTCCTGGTTGATCTCTTATCGAGTTTATACCAAGTCTTGACTGGAGCATATGGCCGCGCAGATTCACTTCGGGGAGTGAGGTGAGGTGAGGATCGGTGATGCTGATAAGCTTATTAGGGGAAGATTAGTGAGATTGTTTATCAGCAGAAGGTCCCCGGCTGTGCTCGTATCTGATATCGGAGCATACCATAAGCTGGGAGAGACGAACTGGAGCCAGAATGAGAACACTGTGCCGCAAGTTAGGCTCCCGTCAGCAGTGTACAGCACGTTTGTCAATTTCGTTGGATGATAAGGTTACCAGACCCTGCTTGGCCGCGTGAACGACAATTGGAAAAGCAAGAGATCGTCGCCGATTTGTCGGTCGCCTCGCCTCCACTAGCTGACGGCTTCGGTTGGGGCGGAACGTCGTCTGACGAATCGTTAACCGCCACTTCATCGCGGCTCAACCGATGAAAGGTTTCAACCAGCAGGGACGACACATCTGACCTGATGCGTTGTGGTCGGCGACTCAATGGACCTGGAGAATGACGGCTAGCGAATATATCTCCATGTTACACGCAGAACCACTTGTGGTGTTCCGGGGGAGGCCAAGCTGAGCAGTGATGTTTCGCGAAATTTTAGGAAGCGTGATTTGTGGATGTCTTCTCAAAATAGGCAATTCCGCAGGCCTCCCTGAACCACCCCTCACGAGGACGCATCCACACACGAAATCCTGCGTAATGACTGCTGATGTCGTACAGATTTGGTCTGCTTGTTACGAGTGGTGACCACTCTGTGAGACGCTGAATTCACGAAGACGCCCTCTCCTCCACACTCAAGCGAGCAAAACTTCAGGATTATGTAACCTCTAGGCACATTTCCAAGCAAATCTGTTTTACTCGGTATATGTAGGATCGAGGGATTCAGGGATTCAGAGAAATCGAGAGTTCCCAAAGATTAGTAGAACGTCGAGCAAAACACCTCGCTCGCTCTCTCCTGTTTGCTGGGCTAATTAGCTCTCACTCGATCCAGTCTCCGATTCCAAGTCACCGTGCGCTAGTTCTGTTATAAGAATTCGGGTTGAAAGGATCTCAAACCTTGGGGATAGCACCAGGCGCGTCGCAGAACGAATTTCCGCACCTATCAGCTTTGTTCTCCCCTCTGATGTTTCCCCTCTGATCCGGGGCCAGACTATCCATCCCATTACAGATTTCCTAGTCGTATTTATTCACGATTGCCAGTTCCCGTCACTTCTTGAGCAACTGGCTGGCGTTCGGAAGAATTGGGCTTGAGTCACGCATCCTTGTCGCATTGCATCCTTGTCGCATCCCATCATTGTCGCACCGCATCCTTGTGGCATCGCATCCGTGTCGCATGCCTCAGTCTTGTCGCATCGCATCCGTCTCGCGTCGCATTCCTGTCGCATCCAGCATACACTAGTAGAACGATCAGAAGCGATTACCTTCAGTGTCGGTACGGCTTCCACGCTTTCTCTCTGAAGCAGGCTGTCCTTCCAGGACCGATCAGTACTGATCAGCACCTATCAGAACCGATCGTCTGGATTTTGCCGTGGTCTCTTTTTTTCGTGGCCGAACCAACGGAATAGAAGCTGAATCGTATCCCATATTGACATCGGAGTCGACTATTGAAGCGCCACAAAGTTCTCTTTCGTTCCAAGGGCGGAACAGACGCTGACGAGTATCTCACGCCGACGTTAGAGTCGTCCCGGGGAAAAGCGCGCGCGGAAACCGTCTCCTCGGTTCCCCGCGTCTCTCCGCCTCCCCCCTGCCGTCGCGCCCGGCATGAGCACGGAAGCCCGCGGAAACGGCATGGGAAAGGGCACAGAAACTGCGGAAACTGCAGCTCACGCGGGGAAGACCGCGGGAAGGCCATGGGAGATCCGACTGTCAGGCGGAGAAGATGAGCGGAAAGGAGCGGCGGAGGGTGGTGATGCGGCGGAGAACGGCGGGGAGAAGGCGGAAAATGGCGGGGGGAAGACGTCCCCGGAGCAGCAGCAGCGGGAGCTTGGGCAGCAGCAGTCGGGAGAGGAGGCCGGGAGGGATGAAAGCGGAGCCACGGACGAGGAGGAGGAGGAGGAAGATAAGATGTATGGCGGATTGTTGAAGCTTCGAATGAAGAAGCTGTCCGTCAGCTTGAATCAGGTGCGCGGAAACTCAATCAAAAAGCATGAAATGTGTAATATATATTATACATATATATATACATATATATATATATATACATAAAAGTAACAAAAAGATGTGCAAATGCCATCCTTCTCTCCCGCCTTGTTGCCAGCCCGGTTCTCCCTTCTGCCTTTTTCTCCCCCCCACGCCTCCCCCTTTCCCCCTTCTCCCTTCTGCCTCCCCCTTCCCCCTTCCTGCTTCGCCCTTCCTCCTACCCGCTACCCCCTTCCCCCTACCCGCTTCCCCCTTCCTCCTACCCGCTTCCCCCTTCCCCTTCCCTCTTCCCCCTCCCCTCTTCGTCCCCGCTTCCCCGCTGCCGCCACAGCCGCGCATGAGCGCATGGGACCTTGACCGCGAGGGGGAAACGGCCCCCAGCGGGAAGGCGGGGGCCGGGGGGCGGGGGAAGGGCAGGGGGAAGGGCGAGGGGGAGGAGAAGGGGGAGGAGTCGGGGGCGGATGGGCGGCATGCGCCCGCGCAGAGCAGCACAGATGACATGGAACCTGTTGTGCTCACTCCCAGGTATGTTAGCCTATAGTTTTCAATTTCTACCTGTACGCTGTGTGCTTTCCTCTCCCCTACCCTGTGCTCTATGCTGTCCTTTGAGCCACCTCAAGAGTCGAAGCAGCACAGATGACATGGAACCTGTGGTTCTCACTCCCACGTATGACCCTCTGGTTGCTTGCTCATGTTGTGTACCTCATTTTACGTTACCCATCATATCCTCTGCTCTATCCTGTGCTGCTCACCCCTTGCTCTCCGCCATATCACACTCACCCCCCCCCCCCCCCCCCTCACCTCTCTCATCCCTCTCCCGCTCGCCTCTCTCCCCTGTCCCGCATTTTCCCTCTCCCTCCCTATCCCTCCCCCTCTCCCCGCCCTCCGTTCTCTCCTCCCTCCGCGCCTCTCAGTGCTCGATCGGCAACAAACTCGCCTCGGCACCACCACACACCCAAGTAAGCTTGCAGCCCCACTCTTCTCCTCTCATCTGCACCACCGCACGACCAGTTGGGTTGGGTCTGTAGCCCATCCACTGTTGAGTCGACTCACAAGTCAACACGCCCAAGTAACCCTGCAGCCCCACTCTTCTCCTCCCATCTGCACCACCACACAACCAGCTGGGTTGGGTCTGCAACCCACCAACACTTCTAGAAGTGACGTTTGAGTGGACTCACAAGCCACTCCCCATCCCATCCCGCCATATCTTTCTGTGGAACCTCTATCTTTCTTTGGGTGTGTGTGGCTGGCAATGTTGGTTCGATCTGCAACCCACTTTTGTCGAGGTGACATTTGAGTGGACGCCTGTTCCCATCCCCACCCCATCTCACCCCATCCCACCCCATCCCATCTTCTTCCGTGGAAACTTATCTTTCTTCCTCTGTGTGTGTGTGGCTGACTGGCAGTGTTCGATCTGCAGCCCACTCTCCCCGGCACTACTCCCCCAGGTACCTTCTCCTGCTTGCTTGGCACCTCCCCTCCCTCCCTCTCTTCTGCTCTCCCTGTCTCCCCCACTTTTTCCCTCTTCCTCCCTTTCCTATCCGCCTCTCTTTGTTTCACACACGCACAGATTCCTTCGTTCTGTGCAGGATCGTTCGTCCCTTCACTCTCCTCTCGCTCAACTCTTGCCCGTGCATCCCCCTTGCCTGCCCTTTCCGCTCCTCTCGTCATGCTCTTCCTTCAAACACACGCCACCTCAACCCTTTTCCCCCATCCCTCACCCTCCCACCAACCCCTCCCTCCCCTCTTCCGCTTTCTGTCCTCTTCCACCTCCACTCCCCGTCTCTTCTCCCCCTCCCCCTTCCTCCCTCCCTTTTTTCCCTCCGCCCCCTCTCCCCACTTGCCTTCCCCAGCCTGACCATCCGGTCCGGCCTGACCACGCCCATGGGATCGGCGAGAGGCTCGGCGGCGTTTATGGTGGATCAGATGGTGGGGGACGCCTGGGATGTGCTGCGCCGCTCCCTCGTGCTCTTCCGGGGGAAGCCCGTGGGCACTATCGCTGCCATGGACAACACAGAGTCGGCTCTCAACTACGACCAGGTATGTATGGGCTGATTGGAATGGGTAGAGGGGGGAGGGGGGAGGGGGAAGGGGGGGTAGGGCACAGGTTTCTCTTCCGGGGGAAGCCCGTGGGCACTATCGCTGCCATGGACAACACAGAGTCGGCTCTCAACTATGACCAGGTAGGAGCTGAGCTGGTTCGCATAGGCACCTTACAACACACCTTACAAGCGTTTGGGAAAAGCGGGTGCCGTGTTATTTTTCAGAGGGAAGCCCGTGGGCACCATTGCTGCAATGGACAACACAGAGTCCGCTCTCAACTATGACCAGGTATGGGCTGGTTTGGAGGAGGAAGGAAAGGAGAAGGTACAGTTACAAGCTGTTGTCTCTCCTGGGACATGCTGTGCCAGCTTCTTTCCCCCCCGTTTCCCCTTTTCGCTCCCTGCTCACACACCCCCCACCCTTCCACCCCCCCAACCCCCCCCCCGTCGCCCTCTTCCTCGCTTTCTCTCTCTTTCTCCCTCAGTGCAGGTGTTCGTGCGGGACTTTGTGTCGCCTGAGACATGCTGCGCTAGCCTCTTTGCCCTTCCATTTCCTTCCTCCTTTCACTTCTCCACTGCCTCGCTTTCTCTCTCCCCCTCTCCCCCTCTGCAGGTGTTTGTGCGTGACTTTGTGCCCAGCGCGCTGGCCTTTCTGATCAACGGGGAGCACAGCATCGTCGAGAACTTCCTCCTCAAGACGCTCCGCCTGCAGGTAGGTAGTCGCTAGAGGAGCAGCTGAGTGAACAGCAGTTAGAGCAGGTGTAAGTAAGCAACCCCCACTGCTGCATGCCCCTGCTGAAGAAGGGCGTCTTTCTGGTCTTTCTGATCAACGGGGAGCACAGCATTGCAGATGGGAACTTCCTCCTCAAGACACTCTGCCTGCAGGTAAGCATTAGAACCACCTGATAGAGATGGGTAACTGCTAGAGCTGCGGGTGGGAAACCGCTGATTGATTGGCGTGCGTTTGAGAATTCTCAAAAGTACCATCAACGGAACCACCTGATCGAGATAGGTTACTGCTAGAGCTGCGGGTGGAAATCCGCAGAGTGATGGACGTGCGTGGGGGGAAGCAAGTGGATGTTCAATTCCTGATACGGGGCGTGCATGCGTGGACGTTCTTGCGGATCAACTGGGATCAACTGGGGGCACAGCATTGTTGAAAACTTCCTCCTCAAGATGCTCACATCTCTCCGCCTGCAGGTAGAGAGATGAGTGATAGGAGATAGGTGACGGCTAGAGCAGCAGACAGGCACCGGCCACTGCCTATCCTATCACCGCTTCCTTCCCTTCCCTCCTGTAGAAATCTCACCTCTTCTCCCCACCCCCCACACGACACACACACCAGGCGTAGGAGACGCGGGTGTATGTGTTCACTCTAGGGGAGGGAGTCATGCCCGCGTGTAATGAGTCGAGTTTTTGAGTCGACTCAAAACCCGAGTTTTGAGTCGACTCAAAACGGGAGTCATGCCCGCATTCTTCAAGGTGCTGCACGACTTTCTTGACTTGAGGCGCCTCAACCCCTTTATCCCTCCTCACACTCGCCTCCCGACCCACACAACCAAACCCACCCACTCCCCGACACACACCAGGCGTGGGAGAAGCGAGTGGACGTGTTCACTCTAGGGGAAGGAGTCATGCCCGCGTCCTTCAAGGTGCTGCACGATCCAAAGCACGGCACCGACACCATGATAGCCGGCGTTGGGGAGAAAGCCTTATTTCTCCCTCGGCTTTCCAGGAACGGGCTTTTGGCGATTCCAAAGGAGCCTCCCTTCCGCTCTAGAATCCCCTCTCGTCCCCCTCCTTTCCCCCCCAACCCCCGTGCACCAGGCGTGGGAGAAGCGAGTGGACGTGTTCACTCTAGGCGAGGGCGTCATGCCCGCGTCCTTCAAGGTGCTGCACGACCCTAAGCGCGGCACGGACACCATGATTGCCGACTTTGGGGAGAGCGCTATCGGGCGCGTGGCCCCGGTTGACAGTGGCTTCTGGTGGATCTTCCTGCTGCGCGCCTATGTCAAGGCCACAGGTGGGTCTGTTCTGTTCTTGGTCCATTTTGAGCTGACTTGAGCTGATTTGACGTTGGTCGAGTTGAGCTGACTCCGTTTGACTTTAATTCCTTCCCGTTCCTCTCTCTCCCTCCCCGTCCCATTCCCTTCACGCAATCAAGCGTTGGCCGACTCTCCAGACTGCCAGAGGGGCATGCGGCTGATTCTCGACCTGTGTCCAGCTGATGGGTTTGATACCCCACTTGACTCGCATTGACTTGAATTGGATCCCACGTTCTCGCTTCTCTTCACTCCCGTTTTTCTTCAGGCGATCAAGCGTTGGCGGATTCGCCAGACTGCCAGAGGGGCATGCGGCTGATCCTGGACCTGTGTCTGGCGGACGGGTTTGACACCTTCCCCACGCTGCTCTGCGCTGATGGCTGCTGCATGATTGACCGACGCATGGTGAGACAAAGGGTGGGCGATGGGGGGATGGAAGGATAAGGGACGGGGGAATGGGATGGGTTTGACACCTTCCCCACGCTGCTCTGCGCTGATGGCTGCTGCATGATTGACCGACGCATGGTGAGACAAAGGGTGGGCGATGGGGGGATGGAAGGATAAGGGACGGGGGAATGGGATGGGTTTGACACCTTCCCCACGCTGCTCTGCGCTGATGGCTGCTGCATGATTGACCGACGCATGGTGAGACAAAGGGTGGGCGATGGGGGGATGGAAGGATAAGGGACGGGGGAATGGGATGGGTTTGACACCTTCCCCACGCTGCTCTGCGCTGATGGCTGCTGCATGATTGACCGACGCATGGTGAGACAAAGGGTGGGCGATGGGGGGATGGAAGGATAAGGGACGGGGGAATGGGATGGGTTTGACACCTTCCCCACGCTGCTCTGCGCTGATGGCTGCTGCATGATTGACCGACGCATGGTGAGACAAAGGGTGGGCGATGGGGGGATGGAAGGATAAGGGACGGGGGAATGGGATGGGTTTGACACCTTCCCCACGCTGCTCTGCGCTGATGGCTGCTGCATGATTGACCGACGCATGGTGAGACAAAGGGTGGGCGATGGGGGGATGGAAGGATAAGGGACGGGGGAATGGGATGGGTTTGACACCTTCCCCACGCTGCTCTGCGCTGATGGCTGCTGCATGATTGACCGACGCATGGTGAGACAAAGGGTGGGCGATGGGGGGATGGAAGGATAAGGGACGGGGGAATGGGATGGGTTTGACACCTTCCCCACGCTGCTCTGCGCTGATGGCTGCTGCATGATTGACCGACGCATGGTGAGACAAAGGGTGGGCGATGGGGGGATGGAAGGATAAGGGACGGGGGAATGGGATGGGTTTGACACCTTCCCCACGCTGCTCTGCGCTGATGGCTGCTGCATGATTGACCGACGCATGGTGAGACAAAGGGTGGGCGATGGGGGGATGGAAGGATAAGGGACGGGGGAATGGGATGGGTTTGACACCTTCCCCACGCTGCTCTGCGCTGATGGCTGCTGCATGATTGACCGACGCATGGTGAGACAAAGGGTGGGCGATGGGGGGATGGAAGGATAAGGGACGGGGGAATGGGATGGGTTTGACACCTTCCCCACGCTGCTCTGCGCTGATGGCTGCTGCATGATTGACCGACGCATGGTGAGACAAAGGGTGGGCGATGGGGGGATGGAAGGATAAGGGACGGGGGAATGGGATGGGTTTGACACCTTCCCCACGCTGCTCTGCGCTGATGGCTGCTGCATGATTGACCGACGCATGGTGAGACAAAGGGTGGGCGATGGGGGGATGGAAGGATAAGGGACGGGGGAATGGGATGGGTTTGACACCTTCCCCACGCTGCTCTGCGCTGATGGCTGCTGCATGATTGACCGACGCATGGTGAGACAAAGGGTGGGCGATGGGGGGATGGAAGGATAAGGGACGGGGGAATGGGATGGGTTTGACACCTTCCCCACGCTGCTCTGCGCTGATGGCTGCTGCATGATTGACCGACGCATGGTGAGACAAAGGGTGGGCGATGGGGGGATGGAAGGATAAGGGACGGGGGAATGGGATGGGTTTGACACCTTCCCCACGCTGCTCTGCGCTGATGGCTGCTGCATGATTGACCGACGCATGGTGAGACAAAGGGTGGGCGATGGGGGGATGGAAGGATAAGGGACGGGGGAATGGGATGGGTTTGACACCTTCCCCACGCTGCTCTGCGCTGATGGCTGCTGCATGATTGACCGACGCATGGTGAGACAAAGGGTGGGCGATGGGGGGATGGAAGGATAAGGGACGGGGGAATGGGATGGGTTTGACACCTTCCCCACGCTGCTCTGCGCTGATGGCTGCTGCATGATTGACCGACGCATGGTGAGACAAAGGGTGGGCGATGGGGGGATGGAAGGATAAGGGACGGGGGAATGGGATGGGTTTGACACCTTCCCCACGCTGCTCTGCGCTGATGGCTGCTGCATGATTGACCGACGCATGGTGAGACAAAGGGTGGGCGATGGGGGGATGGAAGGATAAGGGACGGGGGAATGGGATGGGTTTGACACCTTCCCCACGCTGCTCTGCGCTGATGGCTGCTGCATGATTGACCGACGCATGGTGAGACAAAGGGTGGGCGATGGGGGGATGGAAGGATAAGGGACGGGGGAATGGGATGGGTTTGACACCTTCCCCACGCTGCTCTGCGCTGATGGCTGCTGCATGATTGACCGACGCATGGTGAGACAAAGGGTGGGCGATGGGGGGATGGAAGGATAAGGGACGGGGGAATGGGATGGGTTTGACACCTTCCCCACGCTGCTCTGCGCTGATGGCTGCTGCATGATTGACCGACGCATGGTGAGACAAAGGGTGGGCGATGGGGGGATGGAAGGATAAGGGACGGGGGAATGGGATGGGTTTGACACCTTCCCCACGCTGCTCTGCGCTGATGGCTGCTGCATGATTGACCGACGCATGGTGAGACAAAGGGTGGGCGATGGGGGGATGGAAGGATAAGGGACGGGGGAATGGGATGGGTTTGACACCTTCCCCACGCTGCTCTGCGCTGATGGCTGCTGCATGATTGACCGACGCATGGTGAGACAAAGGGTGGGCGATGGGGGGATGGAAGGATAAGGGACGGGGGAATGGGATGGGTTTGACACCTTCCCCACGCTGCTCTGCGCTGATGGCTGCTGCATGATTGACCGACGCATGGTGAGACAAAGGGTGGGCGATGGGGGGATGGAAGGATAAGGGACGGGGGAATGGGATGGGTTTGACACCTTCCCCACGCTGCTCTGCGCTGATGGCTGCTGCATGATTGACCGACGCATGGTGAGTGGGATGAATGGGGGGCGGTGGGTAGAGAGGGGGATGGGGAATAGGAGGAAGGAAAGGGAGATGGGGAAACGGGGGGAGGGGGAGCGGGAGCTGAGGGGAGCGGGAGCCGAGGGGAGGGGAGATGGAGATGGGCGGGCAGGGAGATTGGGGAGCAGGGAGATGGGGGAATGGGTGTGTGGGTGGTTTGGGGTTCTCGACCTGTGTGGGTGTGTGGGTGATTGACTGACGCATGGTGAGACAAAGGGTGGGCGATGGGGGGATGGAAGGATAAGGGACGGGGGAATGGGATGGGTTTGACACCTTCCCCACGCTGCTCTGCGCTGATGGCTGCTGCATGATTGACCGACGCATGGTGAGTGGGATGAATGGGGGGCGGTGGGTAGAGAGGGGGATGGGGAATAGGAGGAAGGAAAGGGAGATGGGGAAACGGGGGGAGGGGGAGCGGGAGCTGAGGGGAGCGGGAGCCGAGGGGAGGGGAGATGGAGATGGGCGGGCAGGGAGATTGGGGAGCAGGGAGATGGGGGAATGGGTGTGTGGGTGGTTTGGGGTTCTCGACCTGTGTGGGTGTGTGGGTGATTGACTGACGCATGGTGAGACAAAGGGTGGGCGATGGGGGGATGGAAGGATAAGGGACGGGGGAATGGGATGGGTTTGACACCTTCCCCACGCTGCTCTGCGCTGATGGCTGCTGCATGATTGACCGACGCATGGTGAGTGGGATGAATGGGGGGCGGTGGGTAGAGAGGGGGATGGGGAATAGGAGGAAGGAAAGGGAGATGGGGAAACGGGGGGAGGGGGGAGCGGGAGCTGAGGGGAGCGGGAGCCGAGGGGAGGGGAGATGGAGATGGGCGGGCAGGGAGATTGGGGAGCAGGGAGATGGGGGAATGGGTGTGTGGGTGGTTTGGGGTTCTCGACCTGTGTGGGTGTGTGGGTGATTGACTGACGCATGGTGAGACAAAGGGTGGGCGATGGGGGGATGGAAGGATAAGGGACGGGGGAATGGGATGGGTTTGACACCTTCCCCACGCTGCTCTGCGCTGATGGCTGCTGCATGATTGACCGACGCATGGTGAGTGGGATGAATGGGGGGCGGTGGGTAGAGAGGGGGATGGGGAATAGGAGGAAGGAAAGGGAGATGGGGAAACGGGGGGAGGGGGAGCGGGAGCTGAGGGGAGCGGGAGCCGAGGGGAGGGGAGATGGAGATGGGCGGGCAGGGAGATTGGGGAGCAGGGAGATGGGGGAATGGGTGTGTGGGTGGTTTGGGGTTCTCGACCTGTGTGGGTGTGTGGGTGATTGACTGACGCATGGTGAGACAAAGGGTGGGCGATGGGGGGATGGAAGGATAAGGGACGGGGGAATGGGATGGGTTTGACACCTTCCCCACGCTGCTCTGCGCTGATGGCTGCTGCATGATTGACCGACGCATGGTGAGTGGGATGAATGGGGGGCGGTGGGTAGAGAGGGGGATGGGGAATAGGAGGAAGGAAAGGGAGATGGGGAAACGGGGGGAGGGGGAGCGGGAGCTGAGGGGAGCGGGAGCCGAGGGGAGGGGAGATGGAGATGGGCGGGCAGGGAGATTGGGGAGCAGGGAGATGGGGGAATGGGTGTGTGGGTGGTTTGGGGTTCTCGACCTGTGTGGGTGTGTGGGTGATTGACTGACGCATGGTGAGACAAAGGGTGGGCGATGGGGGGATGGAAGGATAAGGGACGGGGGAATGGGATGGGTTTGACACCTTCCCCACGCTGCTCTGCGCTGATGGCTGCTGCATGATTGACCGACGCATGGTGAGTGGGATGAATGGGGGGCGGTGGGTAGAGAGGGGGATGGGGAATAGGAGGAAGGAAAGGGAGATGGGGAAACGGGGGGAGGGGGAGCGGGAGCTGAGGGGAGCGGGAGCCGAGGGGAGGGGAGATGGAGATGGGCGGGCAGGGAGATTGGGGAGCAGGGAGATGGGGGAATGGGTGTGTGGGTGGTTTGGGGTTCTCGACCTGTGTGGGTGTGTGGGTGATTGACTGACGCATGGTGAGACAAAGGGTGGGCGATGGGGGGATGGAAGGATAAGGGACGGGGGAATGGGATGGGTTTGACACCTTCCCCACGCTGCTCTGCGCTGATGGCTGCTGCATGATTGACCGACGCATGGTGAGACAAAGGGTGGGCGATGGGGGGATGGAAGGATAAGGGACGGGGGAATGGGATGGGTTTGACACCTTCCCCACGCTGCTCTGCGCTGATGGCTGCTGCATGATTGACCGACGCATGGTGAGTGGGATGAATGGGGGGCGGTGGGTAGAGAGGGGGATGGGGAATAGGAGGAAGGAAAGGGAGATGGGGAAACGGGGGGAGGGGGAGCGGGAGCTGAGGGGAGCGGGAGCCGAGGGGAGGGGAGATGGAGATGGGCGGGCAGGGAGATTGGGGAGCAGGGAGATGGGGGAATGGGTGTGTGGGTGGTTTGGGGTTCTCGACCTGTGTGGGTGTGTGGGTGATTGACTGACGCATGGTGAGACAAAGGGTGGGCGATGGGGGGATGGAAGGATAAGGGACGGGGGAATGGGATGGGTTTGACACCTTCCCCACGCTGCTCTGCGCTGATGGCTGCTGCATGATTGACCGACGCATGGTGAGTGGGATGAATGGGGGGCGGTGGGTAGAGAGGGGGATGGGGAATAGGAGGAAGGAAAGGGAGATGGGGAAACGGGGGGAGGGGGAGCGGGAGCTGAGGGGAGCGGGAGCCGAGGGGAGGGGAGATGGAGATGGGCGGGCAGGGAGATTGGGGAGCAGGGAGATGGGGGAATGGGTGTGTGGGTGGTTTGGGGTTCTCGACCTGTGTGGGTGTGTGGGTGATTGACTGACGCATGGTGAGACAAAGGGTGGGCGATGGGGGGATGGAAGGATAAGGGACGGGGGAATGGGATGGGTTTGACACCTTCCCCACGCTGCTCTGCGCTGATGGCTGCTGCATGATTGACCGACGCATGGTGAGTGGGATGAATGGGGGGCGGTGGGTAGAGAGGGGGATGGGGAATAGGAGGAAGGAAAGGGAGATGGGGAAACGGGGGGAGGGGGAGCGGGAGCTGAGGGGAGCGGGAGCCGAGGGGAGGGGAGATGGAGATGGGCGGGCAGGGAGATTGGGGAGCAGGGAGATGGGGGAATGGGTGTGTGGGTGGTTTGGGGTTCTCGACCTGTGTGGGTGTGTGGGTGATTGACTGACGCATGGTGAGACAAAGGGTGGGCGATGGGGGGATGGAAGGATAAGGGACGGGGGAATGGGATGGGTTTGACACCTTCCCCACGCTGCTCTGCGCTGATGGCTGCTGCATGATTGACCGACGCATGGTGAGTGGGATGAATGGGGGGCGGTGGGTAGAGAGGGGGATGGGGAATAGGAGGAAGGAAAGGGAGATGGGGAAACGGGGGGAGGGGGAGCGGGAGCTGAGGGGAGCGGGAGCCGAGGGGAGGGGAGATGGAGATGGGCGGGCAGGGAGATTGGGGAGCAGGGAGATGGGGGAATGGGTGTGTGGGTGGTTTGGGGTTCTCGACCTGTGTGGGTGTGTGGGTGATTGACTGACGCATGGTGAGACAAAGGGTGGGCGATGGGGGGATGGAAGGATAAGGGACGGGGGAATGGGATGGGTTTGACACCTTCCCCACGCTGCTCTGCGCTGATGGCTGCTGCATGATTGACCGACGCATGGTGAGTGGGATGAATGGGGGGCGGTGGGTAGAGAGGGGGATGGGGAATAGGAGGAAGGAAAGGGAGATGGGGAAACGGGGGGAGGGGGAGCGGGAGCTGAGGGGAGCGGGAGCCGAGGGGAGGGGAGATGGAGATGGGCGGGCAGGGAGATTGGGGAGCAGGGAGATGGGGGAATGGGTGTGTGGGTGGTTTGGGGTTCTCGACCTGTGTGGGTGTGTGGGTGATTGACTGACGCATGGTGAGACAAAGGGTGGGCGATGGGGGGATGGAAGGATAAGGGACGGGGGAATGGGATGGGTTTGACACCTTCCCCACGCTGCTCTGCGCTGATGGCTGCTGCATGATTGACCGACGCATGGTGAGTGGGATGAATGGGGGGCGGTGGGTAGAGAGGGGGATGGGGAATAGGAGGAAGGAAAGGGAGATGGGGAAACGGGGGGAGGGGGAGCGGGAGCTGAGGGGAGCGGGAGCCGAGGGGAGGGGAGATGGAGATGGGCGGGCAGGGAGATTGGGGAGCAGGGAGATGGGGGAATGGGTGTGTGGGTGGTTTGGGGTTCTCGACCTGTGTGGGTGTGTGGGTGATTGACTGACGCATGGTGAGACAAAGGGTGGGCGATGGGGGGATGGAAGGATAAGGGACGGGGGAATGGGATGGGTTTGACACCTTCCCCACGCTGCTCTGCGCTGATGGCTGCTGCATGATTGACCGACGCATGGTGAGTGGGATGAATGGGGGGCGGTGGGTAGAGAGGGGGATGGGGAATAGGAGGAAGGAAAGGGAGATGGGGAAACGGGGGGAGGGGGAGCGGGAGCTGAGGGGAGCGGGAGCCGAGGGGAGGGGAGATGGAGATGGGCGGGCAGGGAGATTGGGGAGCAGGGAGATGGGGGAATGGGTGTGTGGGTGGTTTGGGGTTCTCGACCTGTGTGGGTGTGTGGGTGATTGACTGACGCATGGTGAGACAAAGGGTGGGCGATGGGGGGATGGAAGGATAAGGGACGGGGGAATGGGATGGGTTTGACACCTTCCCCACGCTGCTCTGCGCTGATGGCTGCTGCATGATTGACCGACGCATGGTGAGTGGGATGAATGGGGGGCGGTGGGTAGAGAGGGGGATGGGGAATAGGAGGAAGGAAAGGGAGATGGGGAAACGGGGGGAGGGGGAGCGGGAGCTGAGGGGAGCGGGAGCCGAGGGGAGGGGAGATGGAGATGGGCGGGCAGGGAGATTGGGGAGCAGGGAGATGGGGGAATGGGTGTGTGGGTGGTTTGGGGTTCTCGACCTGTGTGGGTGTGTGGGTGATTGACTGACGCATGGTGAGACAAAGGGTGGGCGATGGGGGGATGGAAGGATAAGGGACGGGGGAATGGGATGGGTTTGACACCTTCCCCACGCTGCTCTGCGCTGATGGCTGCTGCATGATTGACCGACGCATGGTGAGTGGGATGAATGGGGGGCGGTGGGTAGAGAGGGGGATGGGGAATAGGAGGAAGGAAAGGGAGATGGGGAAACGGGGGGAGGGGGAGCGGGAGCTGAGGGGAGCGGGAGCCGAGGGGAGGGGAGATGGAGATGGGCGGGCAGGGAGATTGGGGAGCAGGGAGATGGGGGAATGGGTGTGTGGGTGGTTTGGGGTTCTCGACCTGTGTGGGTGTGTGGGTGATTGACTGACGCATGGTGAGACAAAGGGTGGGCGATGGGGGGATGGAAGGATAAGGGACGGGGGAATGGGATGGGTTTGACACCTTCCCCACGCTGCTCTGCGCTGATGGCTGCTGCATGATTGACCGACGCATGGTGAGTGGGATGAATGGGGGGCGGTGGGTAGAGAGGGGGATGGGGAATAGGAGGAAGGAAAGGGAGATGGGGAAACGGGGGGAGGGGGAGCGGGAGCTGAGGGGAGCGGGAGCCGAGGGGAGGGGAGATGGAGATGGGCGGGCAGGGAGATTGGGGAGCAGGGAGATGGGGGAATGGGTGTGTGGGTGGTTTGGGGTTCTCGACCTGTGTGGGTGTGTGGGTGATTGACTGACGCATGGTGAGACAAAGGGTGGGCGATGGGGGGATGGAAGGATAAGGGACGGGGGAATGGGATGGGTTTGACACCTTCCCCACGCTGCTCTGCGCTGATGGCTGCTGCATGATTGACCGACGCATGGTGAGTGGGATGAATGGGGGGCGGTGGGTAGAGAGGGGGATGGGGAATAGGAGGAAGGAAAGGGAGATGGGGAAACGGGGGGAGGGGGAGCGGGAGCTGAGGGGAGCGGGAGCCGAGGGGAGGGGAGATGGAGATGGGCGGGCAGGGAGATTGGGGAGCAGGGAGATGGGGGAATGGGTGTGTGGGTGGTTTGGGGTTCTCGACCTGTGTGGGTGTGTGGGTGATTGACTGACGCATGGTGAGACAAAGGGTGGGCGATGGGGGGATGGAAGGATAAGGGACGGGGGAATGGGATGGGTTTGACACCTTCCCCACGCTGCTCTGCGCTGATGGCTGCTGCATGATTGACCGACGCATGGTGAGTGGGATGAATGGGGGGCGGTGGGTAGAGAGGGGGATGGGGAATAGGAGGAAGGAAAGGGAGATGGGGAAACGGGGGGAGGGGGAGCGGGAGCTGAGGGGAGCGGGAGCCGAGGGGAGGGGAGATGGAGATGGGCGGGCAGGGAGATTGGGGAGCAGGGAGATGGGGGAATGGGTGTGTGGGTGGTTTGGGGTTCTCGACCTGTGTGGGTGTGTGGGTGATTGACTGACGCATGGTGAGACAAAGGGTGGGCGATGGGGGGATGGAAGGATAAGGGACGGGGGAATGGGATGGGTTTGACACCTTCCCCACGCTGCTCTGCGCTGATGGCTGCTGCATGATTGACCGACGCATGGTGAGTGGGATGAATGGGGGGCGGTGGGTAGAGAGGGGGATGGGGAATAGGAGGAAGGAAAGGGAGATGGGGAAACGGGGGGAGGGGGAGCGGGAGCTGAGGGGAGCGGGAGCCGAGGGGAGGGGAGATGGAGATGGGCGGGCAGGGAGATTGGGGAGCAGGGAGATGGGGGAATGGGTGTGTGGGTGGTTTGGGGTTCTCGACCTGTGTGGGTGTGTGGGTGATTGACTGACGCATGGTGAGACAAAGGGTGGGCGATGGGGGGATGGAAGGATAAGGGACGGGGGAATGGGATGGGTTTGACACCTTCCCCACGCTGCTCTGCGCTGATGGCTGCTGCATGATTGACCGACGCATGGTGAGTGGGATGAATGGGGGGCGGTGGGTAGAGAGGGGGATGGGGAATAGGAGGAAGGAAAGGGAGATGGGGAAACGGGGGGAGGGGGAGCGGGAGCTGAGGGGAGCGGGAGCCGAGGGGAGGGGAGATGGAGATGGGCGGGCAGGGAGATTGGGGAGCAGGGAGATGGGGGAATGGGTGTGTGGGTGGTTTGGGGTTCTCGACCTGTGTGGGTGTGTGGGTGATTGACTGACGCATGGTGAGACAAAGGGTGGGCGATGGGGGGATGGAAGGATAAGGGACGGGGGAATGGGATGGGTTTGACACCTTCCCCACGCTGCTCTGCGCTGATGGCTGCTGCATGATTGACCGACGCATGGTGAGTGGGATGAATGGGGGGCGGTGGGTAGAGAGGGGGATGGGGAATAGGAGGAAGGAAAGGGAGATGGGGAAACGGGGGGAGGGGGAGCGGGAGCTGAGGGGAGCGGGAGCCGAGGGGAGGGGAGATGGAGATGGGCGGGCAGGGAGATTGGGGAGCAGGGAGATGGGGGAATGGGTGTGTGGGTGGTTTGGGGTTCTCGACCTGTGTGGGTGTGTGGGTGATTGACTGACGCATGGTGAGACAAAGGGTGGGCGATGGGGGGATGGAAGGATAAGGGACGGGGGAATGGGATGGGTTTGACACCTTCCCCACGCTGCTCTGCGCTGATGGCTGCTGCATGATTGACCGACGCATGGTGAGTGGGATGAATGGGGGGCGGTGGGTAGAGAGGGGGATGGGGAATAGGAGGAAGGAAAGGGAGATGGGGAAACGGGGGGAGGGGGAGCGGGAGCTGAGGGGAGCGGGAGCCGAGGGGAGGGGAGATGGAGATGGGCGGGCAGGGAGATTGGGGAGCAGGGAGATGGGGGAATGGGTGTGTGGGTGGTTTGGGGTTCTCGACCTGTGTGGGTGTGTGGGTGATTGACTGACGCATGGTGAGACAAAGGGTGGGCGATGGGGGGATGGAAGGATAAGGGACGGGGGAATGGGATGGGTTTGACACCTTCCCCACGCTGCTCTGCGCTGATGGCTGCTGCATGATTGACCGACGCATGGTGAGTGGGATGAATGGGGGGCGGTGGGTAGAGAGGGGGATGGGGAATAGGAGGAAGGAAAGGGAGATGGGGAAACGGGGGGAGGGGGAGCGGGAGCTGAGGGGAGCGGGAGCCGAGGGGAGGGGAGATGGAGATGGGCGGGCAGGGAGATTGGGGAGCAGGGAGATGGGGGAATGGGTGTGTGGGTGGTTTGGGGTTCTCGACCTGTGTGGGTGTGTGGGTGATTGACTGACGCATGGTGAGACAAAGGGTGGGCGATGGGGGGATGGAAGGATAAGGGACGGGGGAATGGGATGGGTTTGACACCTTCCCCACGCTGCTCTGCGCTGATGGCTGCTGCATGATTGACCGACGCATGGTGAGTGGGATGAATGGGGGGCGGTGGGTAGAGAGGGGGATGGGGAATAGGAGGAAGGAAAGGGAGATGGGGAAACGGGGGGAGGGGGAGCGGGAGCTGAGGGGAGCGGGAGCCGAGGGGAGGGGAGATGGAGATGGGCGGGCAGGGAGATTGGGGAGCAGGGAGATGGGGGAATGGGTGTGTGGGTGGTTTGGGGTTCTCGACCTGTGTGGGTGTGTGGGTGATTGACTGACGCATGGTGAGACAAAGGGTGGGCGATGGGGGGATGGAAGGATAAGGGACGGGGGAATGGGATGGGTTTGACACCTTCCCCACGCTGCTCTGCGCTGATGGCTGCTGCATGATTGACCGACGCATGGTGAGTGGGATGAATGGGGGGCGGTGGGTAGAGAGGGGGATGGGGAATAGGAGGAAGGAAAGGGAGATGGGGAAACGGGGGGAGGGGGAGCGGGAGCTGAGGGGAGCGGGAGCCGAGGGGAGGGGAGATGGAGATGGGCGGGCAGGGAGATTGGGGAGCAGGGAGATGGGGGAATGGGTGTGTGGGTGGTTTGGGGTTCTCGACCTGTGTGGGTGTGTGGGTGATTGACTGACGCATGGTGAGACAAAGGGTGGGCGATGGGGGGATGGAAGGATAAGGGACGGGGGAATGGGATGGGTTTGACACCTTCCCCACGCTGCTCTGCGCTGATGGCTGCTGCATGATTGACCGACGCATGGTGAGTGGGATGAATGGGGGGCGGTGGGTAGAGAGGGGGATGGGGAATAGGAGGAAGGAAAGGGAGATGGGGAAACGGGGGGAGGGGGAGCGGGAGCTGAGGGGAGCGGGAGCCGAGGGGAGGGGAGATGGAGATGGGCGGGCAGGGAGATTGGGGAGCAGGGAGATGGGGGAATGGGTGTGTGGGTGGTTTGGGGTTCTCGACCTGTGTGGGTGTGTGGGTGATTGACTGACGCATGGTGAGACAAAGGGTGGGCGATGGGGGGATGGAAGGATAAGGGACGGGGGAATGGGATGGGTTTGACACCTTCCCCACGCTGCTCTGCGCTGATGGCTGCTGCATGATTGACCGACGCATGGTGAGTGGGATGAATGGGGGGCGGTGGGTAGAGAGGGGGATGGGGAATAGGAGGAAGGAAAGGGAGATGGGGAAACGGGGGGAGGGGGAGCGGGAGCTGAGGGGAGCGGGAGCCGAGGGGAGGGGAGATGGAGATGGGCGGGCAGGGAGATTGGGGAGCAGGGAGATGGGGGAATGGGTGTGTGGGTGGTTTGGGGTTCTCGACCTGTGTGGGTGTGTGGGTGATTGACTGACGCATGGTGAGACAAAGGGTGGGCGATGGGGGGATGGAAGGATAAGGGACGGGGGAATGGGATGGGTTTGACACCTTCCCCACGCTGCTCTGCGCTGATGGCTGCTGCATGATTGACCGACGCATGGTGAGTGGGATGAATGGGGGGCGGTGGGTAGAGAGGGGGATGGGGAATAGGAGGAAGGAAAGGGAGATGGGGAAACGGGGGGAGGGGGAGCGGGAGCTGAGGGGAGCGGGAGCCGAGGGGAGGGGAGATGGAGATGGGCGGGCAGGGAGATTGGGGAGCAGGGAGATGGGGGAATGGGTGTGTGGGTGGTTTGGGGTTCTCGACCTGTGTGGGTGTGTGGGTGATTGACTGACGCATGGTGAGACAAAGGGTGGGCGATGGGGGGATGGAAGGATAAGGGACGGGGGAATGGGATGGGTTTGACACCTTCCCCACGCTGCTCTGCGCTGATGGCTGCTGCATGATTGACCGACGCATGGTGAGTGGGATGAATGGGGGGCGGTGGGTAGAGAGGGGGATGGGGAATAGGAGGAAGGAAAGGGAGATGGGGAAACGGGGGGAGGGGGAGCGGGAGCTGAGGGGAGCGGGAGCCGAGGGGAGGGGAGATGGAGATGGGCGGGCAGGGAGATTGGGGAGCAGGGAGATGGGGGAATGGGTGTGTGGGTGGTTTGGGGTTCTCGACCTGTGTGGGTGTGTGGGTGATTGACTGACGCATGGTGAGACAAAGGGTGGGCGATGGGGGGATGGAAGGATAAGGGACGGGGGAATGGGATGGGTTTGACACCTTCCCCACGCTGCTCTGCGCTGATGGCTGCTGCATGATTGACCGACGCATGGTGAGTGGGATGAATGGGGGGCGGTGGGTAGAGAGGGGGATGGGGAATAGGAGGAAGGAAAGGGAGATGGGGAAACGGGGGGAGGGGGAGCGGGAGCTGAGGGGAGCGGGAGCCGAGGGGAGGGGAGATGGAGATGGGCGGGCAGGGAGATTGGGGAGCAGGGAGATGGGGGAATGGGTGTGTGGGTGGTTTGGGGTTCTCGACCTGTGTGGGTGTGTGGGTGATTGACTGACGCATGGTGAGACAAAGGGTGGGCGATGGGGGGATGGAAGGATAAGGGACGGGGGAATGGGATGGGTTTGACACCTTCCCCACGCTGCTCTGCGCTGATGGCTGCTGCATGATTGACCGACGCATGGTGAGTGGGATGAATGGGGGGCGGTGGGTAGAGAGGGGGATGGGGAATAGGAGGAAGGAAAGGGAGATGGGGAAACGGGGGGAGGGGGAGCGGGAGCTGAGGGGAGCGGGAGCCGAGGGGAGGGGAGATGGAGATGGGCGGGCAGGGAGATTGGGGAGCAGGGAGATGGGGGAATGGGTGTGTGGGTGGTTTGGGGTTCTCGACCTGTGTGGGTGTGTGGGTGATTGACTGACGCATGGTGAGACAAAGGGTGGGCGATGGGGGGATGGAAGGATAAGGGACGGGGGAATGGGATGGGTTTGACACCTTCCCCACGCTGCTCTGCGCTGATGGCTGCTGCATGATTGACCGACGCATGGTGAGTGGGATGAATGGGGGGCGGTGGGTAGAGAGGGGGATGGGGAATAGGAGGAAGGAAAGGGAGATGGGGAAACGGGGGGAGGGGGAGCGGGAGCTGAGGGGAGCGGGAGCCGAGGGGAGGGGAGATGGAGATGGGCGGGCAGGGAGATTGGGGAGCAGGGAGATGGGGGAATGGGTGTGTGGGTGGTTTGGGGTTCTCGACCTGTGTGGGTGTGTGGGTGATTGACTGACGCATGGTGAGACAAAGGGTGGGCGATGGGGGGATGGAAGGATAAGGGACGGGGGAATGGGATGGGTTTGACACCTTCCCCACGCTGCTCTGCGCTGATGGCTGCTGCATGATTGACCGACGCATGGTGAGTGGGATGAATGGGGGGCGGTGGGTAGAGAGGGGGATGGGGAATAGGAGGAAGGAAAGGGAGATGGGGAAACGGGGGGAGGGGGAGCGGGAGCTGAGGGGAGCGGGAGCCGAGGGGAGGGGAGATGGAGATGGGCGGGCAGGGAGATTGGGGAGCAGGGAGATGGGGGAATGGGTGTGTGGGTGGTTTGGGGTTCTCGACCTGTGTGGGTGTGTGGGTGATTGACTGACGCATGGTGAGACAAAGGGTGGGCGATGGGGGGATGGAAGGATAAGGGACGGGGGAATGGGATGGGTTTGACACCTTCCCCACGCTGCTCTGCGCTGATGGCTGCTGCATGATTGACCGACGCATGGTGAGTGGGATGAATGGGGGGCGGTGGGTAGAGAGGGGGATGGGGAATAGGAGGAAGGAAAGGGAGATGGGGAAACGGGGGGAGGGGGAGCGGGAGCTGAGGGGAGCGGGAGCCGAGGGGAGGGGAGATGGAGATGGGCGGGCAGGGAGATTGGGGAGCAGGGAGATGGGGGAATGGGTGTGTGGGTGGTTTGGGGTTCTCGACCTGTGTGGGTGTGTGGGTGATTGACTGACGCATGGTGAGACAAAGGGTGGGCGATGGGGGGATGGAAGGATAAGGGACGGGGGAATGGGATGGGTTTGACACCTTCCCCACGCTGCTCTGCGCTGATGGCTGCTGCATGATTGACCGACGCATGGTGAGTGGGATGAATGGGGGGCGGTGGGTAGAGAGGGGGATGGGGAATAGGAGGAAGGAAAGGGAGATGGGGAAACGGGGGGAGGGGGAGCGGGAGCTGAGGGGAGCGGGAGCCGAGGGGAGGGGAGATGGAGATGGGCGGGCAGGGAGATTGGGGAGCAGGGAGATGGGGGAATGGGTGTGTGGGTGGTTTGGGGTTCTCGACCTGTGTGGGTGTGTGGGTGATTGACTGACGCATGGTGAGACAAAGGGTGGGCGATGGGGGGATGGAAGGATAAGGGACGGGGGAATGGGATGGGTTTGACACCTTCCCCACGCTGCTCTGCGCTGATGGCTGCTGCATGATTGACCGACGCATGGTGAGTGGGATGAATGGGGGGCGGTGGGTAGAGAGGGGGATGGGGAATAGGAGGAAGGAAAGGGAGATGGGGAAACGGGGGGAGGGGGAGCGGGAGCTGAGGGGAGCGGGAGCCGAGGGGAGGGGAGATGGAGATGGGCGGGCAGGGAGATTGGGGAGCAGGGAGATGGGGGAATGGGTGTGTGGGTGGTTTGGGGTTCTCGACCTGTGTGGGTGTGTGGGTGATTGACTGACGCATGGTGAGACAAAGGGTGGGCGATGGGGGGATGGAAGGATAAGGGACGGGGGAATGGGATGGGTTTGACACCTTCCCCACGCTGCTCTGCGCTGATGGCTGCTGCATGATTGACCGACGCATGGTGAGTGGGATGAATGGGGGGCGGTGGGTAGAGAGGGGGATGGGGAATAGGAGGAAGGAAAGGGAGATGGGGAAACGGGGGGAGGGGGAGCGGGAGCTGAGGGGAGCGGGAGCCGAGGGGAGGGGAGATGGAGATGGGCGGGCAGGGAGATTGGGGAGCAGGGAGATGGGGGAATGGGTGTGTGGGTGGTTTGGGGTTCTCGACCTGTGTGGGTGTGTGGGTGATTGACTGACGCATGGTGAGACAAAGGGTGGGCGATGGGGGGATGGAAGGATAAGGGACGGGGGAATGGGATGGGTTTGACACCTTCCCCACGCTGCTCTGCGCTGATGGCTGCTGCATGATTGACCGACGCATGGTGAGTGGGATGAATGGGGGGCGGTGGGTAGAGAGGGGGATGGGGAATAGGAGGAAGGAAAGGGAGATGGGGAAACGGGGGGAGGGGGAGCGGGAGCTGAGGGGAGCGGGAGCCGAGGGGAGGGGAGATGGAGATGGGCGGGCAGGGAGATTGGGGAGCAGGGAGATGGGGGAATGGGTGTGTGGGTGGTTTGGGGTTCTCGACCTGTGTGGGTGTGTGGGTGATTGACTGACGCATGGTGAGACAAAGGGTGGGCGATGGGGGGATGGAAGGATAAGGGACGGGGGAATGGGATGGGTTTGACACCTTCCCCACGCTGCTCTGCGCTGATGGCTGCTGCATGATTGACCGACGCATGGTGAGTGGGATGAATGGGGGGCGGTGGGTAGAGAGGGGGATGGGGAATAGGAGGAAGGAAAGGGAGATGGGGAAACGGGGGGAGGGGGAGCGGGAGCTGAGGGGAGCGGGAGCCGAGGGGAGGGGAGATGGAGATGGGCGGGCAGGGAGATTGGGGAGCAGGGAGATGGGGGAATGGGTGTGTGGGTGGTTTGGGGTTCTCGACCTGTGTGGGTGTGTGGGTGATTGACTGACGCATGGTGAGACAAAGGGTGGGCGATGGGGGGATGGAAGGATAAGGGACGGGGGAATGGGATGGGTTTGACACCTTCCCCACGCTGCTCTGCGCTGATGGCTGCTGCATGATTGACCGACGCATGGTGAGTGGGATGAATGGGGGGCGGTGGGTAGAGAGGGGGATGGGGAATAGGAGGAAGGAAAGGGAGATGGGGAAACGGGGGGAGGGGGAGCGGGAGCTGAGGGGAGCGGGAGCCGAGGGGAGGGGAGATGGAGATGGGCGGGCAGGGAGATTGGGGAGCAGGGAGATGGGGGAATGGGTGTGTGGGTGGTTTGGGGTTCTCGACCTGTGTGGGTGTGTGGGTGATTGACTGACGCATGGTGAGACAAAGGGTGGGCGATGGGGGGATGGAAGGATAAGGGACGGGGGAATGGGATGGGTTTGACACCTTCCCCACGCTGCTCTGCGCTGATGGCTGCTGCATGATTGACCGACGCATGGTGAGTGGGATGAATGGGGGGCGGTGGGTAGAGAGGGGGATGGGGAATAGGAGGAAGGAAAGGGAGATGGGGAAACGGGGGGAGGGGGAGCGGGAGCTGAGGGGAGCGGGAGCCGAGGGGAGGGGAGATGGAGATGGGCGGGCAGGGAGATTGGGGAGCAGGGAGATGGGGGAATGGGTGTGTGGGTGGTTTGGGGTTCTCGACCTGTGTGGGTGTGTGGGTGATTGACTGACGCATGGTGAGACAAAGGGTGGGCGATGGGGGGATGGAAGGATAAGGGACGGGGGAATGGGATGGGTTTGACACCTTCCCCACGCTGCTCTGCGCTGATGGCTGCTGCATGATTGACCGACGCATGGTGAGTGGGATGAATGGGGGGCGGTGGGTAGAGAGGGGGATGGGGAATAGGAGGAAGGAAAGGGAGATGGGGAAACGGGGGGAGGGGGAGCGGGAGCTGAGGGGAGCGGGAGCCGAGGGGAGGGGAGATGGAGATGGGCGGGCAGGGAGATTGGGGAGCAGGGAGATGGGGGAATGGGTGTGTGGGTGGTTTGGGGTTCTCGACCTGTGTGGGTGTGTGGGTGATTGACTGACGCATGGTGAGACAAAGGGTGGGCGATGGGGGGATGGAAGGATAAGGGACGGGGGAATGGGATGGGTTTGACACCTTCCCCACGCTGCTCTGCGCTGATGGCTGCTGCATGATTGACCGACGCATGGTGAGTGGGATGAATGGGGGGCGGTGGGTAGAGAGGGGGATGGGGAATAGGAGGAAGGAAAGGGAGATGGGGAAACGGGGGGAGGGGGAGCGGGAGCTGAGGGGAGCGGGAGCCGAGGGGAGGGGAGATGGAGATGGGCGGGCAGGGAGATTGGGGAGCAGGGAGATGGGGGAATGGGTGTGTGGGTGGTTTGGGGTTCTCGACCTGTGTGGGTGTGTGGGTGATTGACTGACGCATGGTGAGACAAAGGGTGGGCGATGGGGGGATGGAAGGATAAGGGACGGGGGAATGGGATGGGTTTGACACCTTCCCCACGCTGCTCTGCGCTGATGGCTGCTGCATGATTGACCGACGCATGGTGAGTGGGATGAATGGGGGGCGGTGGGTAGAGAGGGGGATGGGGAATAGGAGGAAGGAAAGGGAGATGGGGAAACGGGGGGAGGGGGAGCGGGAGCTGAGGGGAGCGGGAGCCGAGGGGAGGGGAGATGGAGATGGGCGGGCAGGGAGATTGGGGAGCAGGGAGATGGGGGAATGGGTGTGTGGGTGGTTTGGGGTTCTCGACCTGTGTGGGTGTGTGGGTGATTGACTGACGCATGGTGAGACAAAGGGTGGGCGATGGGGGGATGGAAGGATAAGGGACGGGGGAATGGGATGGGTTTGACACCTTCCCCACGCTGCTCTGCGCTGATGGCTGCTGCATGATTGACCGACGCATGGTGAGTGGGATGAATGGGGGGCGGTGGGTAGAGAGGGGGATGGGGAATAGGAGGAAGGAAAGGGAGATGGGGAAACGGGGGGAGGGGGAGCGGGAGCTGAGGGGAGCGGGAGCCGAGGGGAGGGGAGATGGAGATGGGCGGGCAGGGAGATTGGGGAGCAGGGAGATGGGGGAATGGGTGTGTGGGTGGTTTGGGGTTCTCGACCTGTGTGGGTGTGTGGGTGATTGACTGACGCATGGTGAGACAAAGGGTGGGCGATGGGGGGATGGAAGGATAAGGGACGGGGGAATGGGATGGGTTTGACACCTTCCCCACGCTGCTCTGCGCTGATGGCTGCTGCATGATTGACCGACGCATGGTGAGTGGGATGAATGGGGGGCGGTGGGTAGAGAGGGGGATGGGGAATAGGAGGAAGGAAAGGGAGATGGGGAAACGGGGGGAGGGGGAGCGGGAGCTGAGGGGAGCGGGAGCCGAGGGGAGGGGAGATGGAGATGGGCGGGCAGGGAGATTGGGGAGCAGGGAGATGGGGGAATGGGTGTGTGGGTGGTTTGGGGTTCTCGACCTGTGTGGGTGTGTGGGTGATTGACTGACGCATGGTGAGACAAAGGGTGGGCGATGGGGGGATGGAAGGATAAGGGACGGGGGAATGGGATGGGTTTGACACCTTCCCCACGCTGCTCTGCGCTGATGGCTGCTGCATGATTGACCGACGCATGGTGAGTGGGATGAATGGGGGGCGGTGGGTAGAGAGGGGGATGGGGAATAGGAGGAAGGAAAGGGAGATGGGGAAACGGGGGGAGGGGGAGCGGGAGCTGAGGGGAGCGGGAGCCGAGGGGAGGGGAGATGGAGATGGGCGGGCAGGGAGATTGGGGAGCAGGGAGATGGGGGAATGGGTGTGTGGGTGGTTTGGGGTTCTCGACCTGTGTGGGTGTGTGGGTGATTGACTGACGCATGGTGAGACAAAGGGTGGGCGATGGGGGGATGGAAGGATAAGGGACGGGGGAATGGGATGGGTTTGACACCTTCCCCACGCTGCTCTGCGCTGATGGCTGCTGCATGATTGACCGACGCATGGTGAGTGGGATGAATGGGGGGCGGTGGGTAGAGAGGGGGATGGGGAATAGGAGGAAGGAAAGGGAGATGGGGAAACGGGGGGAGGGGGAGCGGGAGCTGAGGGGAGCGGGAGCCGAGGGGAGGGGAGATGGAGATGGGCGGGCAGGGAGATTGGGGAGCAGGGAGATGGGGGAATGGGTGTGTGGGTGGTTTGGGGTTCTCGACCTGTGTGGGTGTGTGGGTGATTGACTGACGCATGGTGAGACAAAGGGTGGGCGATGGGGGGATGGAAGGATAAGGGACGGGGGAATGGGATGGGTTTGACACCTTCCCCACGCTGCTCTGCGCTGATGGCTGCTGCATGATTGACCGACGCATGGTGAGTGGGATGAATGGGGGGCGGTGGGTAGAGAGGGGGATGGGGAATAGGAGGAAGGAAAGGGAGATGGGGAAACGGGGGGAGGGGGAGCGGGAGCTGAGGGGAGCGGGAGCCGAGGGGAGGGGAGATGGAGATGGGCGGGCAGGGAGATTGGGGAGCAGGGAGATGGGGGAATGGGTGTGTGGGTGGTTTGGGGTTCTCGACCTGTGTGGGTGTGTGGGTGATTGACTGACGCATGGTGAGACAAAGGGTGGGCGATGGGGGGATGGAAGGATAAGGGACGGGGGAATGGGATGGGTTTGACACCTTCCCCACGCTGCTCTGCGCTGATGGCTGCTGCATGATTGACCGACGCATGGTGAGTGGGATGAATGGGGGGCGGTGGGTAGAGAGGGGGATGGGGAATAGGAGGAAGGAAAGGGAGATGGGGAAACGGGGGGAGGGGGAGCGGGAGCTGAGGGGAGCGGGAGCCGAGGGGAGGGGAGATGGAGATGGGCGGGCAGGGAGATTGGGGAGCAGGGAGATGGGGGAATGGGTGTGTGGGTGGTTTGGGGTTCTCGACCTGTGTGGGTGTGTGGGTGATTGACTGACGCATGGTGAGACAAAGGGTGGGCGATGGGGGGATGGAAGGATAAGGGACGGGGGAATGGGATGGGTTTGACACCTTCCCCACGCTGCTCTGCGCTGATGGCTGCTGCATGATTGACCGACGCATGGTGAGTGGGATGAATGGGGGGCGGTGGGTAGAGAGGGGGATGGGGAATAGGAGGAAGGAAAGGGAGATGGGGAAACGGGGGGAGGGGGAGCGGGAGCTGAGGGGAGCGGGAGCCGAGGGGAGGGGAGATGGAGATGGGCGGGCAGGGAGATTGGGGAGCAGGGAGATGGGGGAATGGGTGTGTGGGTGGTTTGGGGTTCTCGACCTGTGTGGGTGTGTGGGTGATTGACTGACGCATGGTGAGACAAAGGGTGGGCGATGGGGGGATGGAAGGATAAGGGACGGGGGAATGGGATGGGTTTGACACCTTCCCCACGCTGCTCTGCGCTGATGGCTGCTGCATGATTGACCGACGCATGGTGAGTGGGATGAATGGGGGGCGGTGGGTAGAGAGGGGGATGGGGAATAGGAGGAAGGAAAGGGAGATGGGGAAACGGGGGGAGGGGGAGCGGGAGCTGAGGGGAGCGGGAGCCGAGGGGAGGGGAGATGGAGATGGGCGGGCAGGGAGATTGGGGAGCAGGGAGATGGGGGAATGGGTGTGTGGGTGGTTTGGGGTTCTCGACCTGTGTGGGTGTGTGGGTGATTGACTGACGCATGGTGAGACAAAGGGTGGGCGATGGGGGGATGGAAGGATAAGGGACGGGGGAATGGGATGGGTTTGACACCTTCCCCACGCTGCTCTGCGCTGATGGCTGCTGCATGATTGACCGACGCATGGTGAGTGGGATGAATGGGGGGCGGTGGGTAGAGAGGGGGATGGGGAATAGGAGGAAGGAAAGGGAGATGGGGAAACGGGGGGAGGGGGAGCGGGAGCTGAGGGGAGCGGGAGCCGAGGGGAGGGGAGATGGAGATGGGCGGGCAGGGAGATTGGGGAGCAGGGAGATGGGGGAATGGGTGTGTGGGTGGTTTGGGGTTCTCGACCTGTGTGGGTGTGTGGGTGATTGACTGACGCATGGTGAGACAAAGGGTGGGCGATGGGGGGATGGAAGGATAAGGGACGGGGGAATGGGATGGGTTTGACACCTTCCCCACGCTGCTCTGCGCTGATGGCTGCTGCATGATTGACCGACGCATGGTGAGTGGGATGAATGGGGGGCGGTGGGTAGAGAGGGGGATGGGGAATAGGAGGAAGGAAAGGGAGATGGGGAAACGGGGGGAGGGGGAGCGGGAGCTGAGGGGAGCGGGAGCCGAGGGGAGGGGAGATGGAGATGGGCGGGCAGGGAGATTGGGGAGCAGGGAGATGGGGGAATGGGTGTGTGGGTGGTTTGGGGTTCTCGACCTGTGTGGGTGTGTGGGTGATTGACTGACGCATGGTGAGACAAAGGGTGGGCGATGGGGGGATGGAAGGATAAGGGACGGGGGAATGGGATGGGTTTGACACCTTCCCCACGCTGCTCTGCGCTGATGGCTGCTGCATGATTGACCGACGCATGGTGAGTGGGATGAATGGGGGGCGGTGGGTAGAGAGGGGGATGGGGAATAGGAGGAAGGAAAGGGAGATGGGGAAACGGGGGGAGGGGGAGCGGGAGCTGAGGGGAGCGGGAGCCGAGGGGAGGGGAGATGGAGATGGGCGGGCAGGGAGATTGGGGAGCAGGGAGATGGGGGAATGGGTGTGTGGGTGGTTTGGGGTTCTCGACCTGTGTGGGTGTGTGGGTGATTGACTGACGCATGGTGAGACAAAGGGTGGGCGATGGGGGGATGGAAGGATAAGGGACGGGGGAATGGGATGGGTTTGACACCTTCCCCACGCTGCTCTGCGCTGATGGCTGCTGCATGATTGACCGACGCATGGTGAGTGGGATGAATGGGGGGCGGTGGGTAGAGAGGGGGATGGGGAATAGGAGGAAGGAAAGGGAGATGGGGAAACGGGGGGAGGGGGAGCGGGAGCTGAGGGGAGCGGGAGCCGAGGGGAGGGGAGATGGAGATGGGCGGGCAGGGAGATTGGGGAGCAGGGAGATGGGGGAATGGGTGTGTGGGTGGTTTGGGGTTCTCGACCTGTGTGGGTGTGTGGGTGATTGACTGACGCATGGTGAGACAAAGGGTGGGCGATGGGGGGATGGAAGGATAAGGGACGGGGGAATGGGATGGGTTTGACACCTTCCCCACGCTGCTCTGCGCTGATGGCTGCTGCATGATTGACCGACGCATGGTGAGTGGGATGAATGGGGGGCGGTGGGTAGAGAGGGGGATGGGGAATAGGAGGAAGGAAAGGGAGATGGGGAAACGGGGGGAGGGGGAGCGGGAGCTGAGGGGAGCGGGAGCCGAGGGGAGGGGAGATGGAGATGGGCGGGCAGGGAGATTGGGGAGCAGGGAGATGGGGGAATGGGTGTGTGGGTGGTTTGGGGTTCTCGACCTGTGTGGGTGTGTGGGTGATTGACTGACGCATGGTGAGACAAAGGGTGGGCGATGGGGGGATGGAAGGATAAGGGACGGGGGAATGGGATGGGTTTGACACCTTCCCCACGCTGCTCTGCGCTGATGGCTGCTGCATGATTGACCGACGCATGGTGAGTGGGATGAATGGGGGGCGGTGGGTAGAGAGGGGGATGGGGAATAGGAGGAAGGAAAGGGAGATGGGGAAACGGGGGGAGGGGGAGCGGGAGCTGAGGGGAGCGGGAGCCGAGGGGAGGGGAGATGGAGATGGGCGGGCAGGGAGATTGGGGAGCAGGGAGATGGGGGAATGGGTGTGTGGGTGGTTTGGGGTTCTCGACCTGTGTGGGTGTGTGGGTGATTGACTGACGCATGGTGAGACAAAGGGTGGGCGATGGGGGGATGGAAGGATAAGGGACGGGGGAATGGGATGGGTTTGACACCTTCCCCACGCTGCTCTGCGCTGATGGCTGCTGCATGATTGACCGACGCATGGTGAGTGGGATGAATGGGGGGCGGTGGGTAGAGAGGGGGATGGGGAATAGGAGGAAGGAAAGGGAGATGGGGAAACGGGGGGAGGGGGAGCGGGAGCTGAGGGGAGCGGGAGCCGAGGGGAGGGGAGATGGAGATGGGCGGGCAGGGAGATTGGGGAGCAGGGAGATGGGGGAATGGGTGTGTGGGTGGTTTGGGGTTCTCGACCTGTGTGGGTGTGTGGGTGATTGACTGACGCATGGTGAGACAAAGGGTGGGCGATGGGGGGATGGAAGGATAAGGGACGGGGGAATGGGATGGGTTTGACACCTTCCCCACGCTGCTCTGCGCTGATGGCTGCTGCATGATTGACCGACGCATGGTGAGTGGGATGAATGGGGGGCGGTGGGTAGAGAGGGGGATGGGGAATAGGAGGAAGGAAAGGGAGATGGGGAAACGGGGGGAGGGGGAGCGGGAGCTGAGGGGAGCGGGAGCCGAGGGGAGGGGAGATGGAGATGGGCGGGCAGGGAGATTGGGGAGCAGGGAGATGGGGGAATGGGTGTGTGGGTGGTTTGGGGTTCTCGACCTGTGTGGGTGTGTGGGTGATTGACTGACGCATGGTGAGACAAAGGGTGGGCGATGGGGGGATGGAAGGATAAGGGACGGGGGAATGGGATGGGTTTGACACCTTCCCCACGCTGCTCTGCGCTGATGGCTGCTGCATGATTGACCGACGCATGGTGAGTGGGATGAATGGGGGGCGGTGGGTAGAGAGGGGGATGGGGAATAGGAGGAAGGAAAGGGAGATGGGGAAACGGGGGGAGGGGGAGCGGGAGCTGAGGGGAGCGGGAGCCGAGGGGGAGGGGAGATGGAGATGGGCGGGCAGGGAGATTGGGGAGCAGGGAGATGGGGGAATGGGTGTGTGGGTGGTTTGGGGTTCTCGACCTGTGTGGGTGTGTGGGTGATTGACTGACGCATGGTGAGACAAAGGGTGGGCGATGGGGGGATGGAAGGATAAGGGACGGGGGAATGGGATGGGTTTGACACCTTCCCCACGCTGCTCTGCGCTGATGGCTGCTGCATGATTGACCGACGCATGGTGAGTGGGATGAATGGGGGGGCGGTGGGTAGAGAGGGGGATGGGGAATAGGAGGAAGGAAAGGGAGATGGGGAAACGGGGGGAGGGGGAGCGGGAGCTGAGGGGAGCGGGAGCCGAGGGGAGGGGAGATGGAGATGGGCGGGCAGGGAGATTGGGGAGCAGGGAGATGGGGGAATGGGTGTGTGGGTGGTTTGGGGTTCTCGACCTGTGTGGGTGTGTGGGTGATTGACTGACGCATGGTGAGACAAAGGGTGGGCGATGGGGGGATGGAAGGATAAGGGACGGGGGAATGGGATGGGTTTGACACCTTCCCCACGCTGCTCTGCGCTGATGGCTGCTGCATGATTGACCGACGCATGGTGAGTGGGATGAATGGGGGGCGGTGGGTAGAGAGGGGGATGGGGAATAGGAGGAAGGAAAGGGAGATGGGGAAACGGGGGGAGGGGGAGCGGGAGCTGAGGGGAGCGGGAGCCGAGGGGAGGGGAGATGGAGATGGGCGGGCAGGGAGATTGGGGAGCAGGGAGATGGGGGAATGGGTGTGTGGGTGGTTTGGGGTTCTCGACCTGTGTGGGTGTGTGGGTGATTGACTGACGCATGGTGAGACAAAGGGTGGGCGATGGGGGGATGGAAGGATAAGGGACGGGGGAATGGGATGGGTTTGACACCTTCCCCACGCTGCTCTGCGCTGATGGCTGCTGCATGATTGACCGACGCATGGTGAGTGGGATGAATGGGGGGCGGTGGGTAGAGAGGGGGATGGGGAATAGGAGGAAGGAAAGGGAGATGGGGAAACGGGGGGAGGGGGAGCGGGAGCTGAGGGGAGCGGGAGCCGAGGGGAGGGGAGATGGAGATGGGCGGGCAGGGAGATTGGGGAGCAGGGAGATGGGGGAATGGGTGTGTGGGTGGTTTGGGGTTCTCGACCTGTGTGGGTGTGTGGGTGATTGACTGACGCATGGTGAGACAAAGGGTGGGCGATGGGGGGATGGAAGGATAAGGGACGGGGGAATGGGATGGGTTTGACACCTTCCCCACGCTGCTCTGCGCTGATGGCTGCTGCATGATTGACCGACGCATGGTGAGTGGGATGAATGGGGGGCGGTGGGTAGAGAGGGGGATGGGGAATAGGAGGAAGGAAAGGGAGATGGGGAAACGGGGGGAGGGGGAGCGGGAGCTGAGGGGAGCGGGAGCCGAGGGGAGGGGAGATGGAGATGGGCGGGCAGGGAGATTGGGGAGCAGGGAGATGGGGGAATGGGTGTGTGGGTGGTTTGGGGTTCTCGACCTGTGTGGGTGTGTGGGTGATTGACTGACGCATGGTGAGACAAAGGGTGGGCGATGGGGGGATGGAAGGATAAGGGACGGGGGAATGGGATGGGTTTGACACCTTCCCCACGCTGCTCTGCGCTGATGGCTGCTGCATGATTGACCGACGCATGGTGAGTGGGATGAATGGGGGGCGGTGGGTAGAGAGGGGGATGGGGAATAGGAGGAAGGAAAGGGAGATGGGGAAACGGGGGGAGGGGGAGCGGGAGCTGAGGGGAGCGGGAGCCGAGGGGAGGGGAGATGGAGATGGGCGGGCAGGGAGATTGGGGAGCAGGGAGATGGGGGAATGGGTGTGTGGGTGGTTTGGGGTTCTCGACCTGTGTGGGTGTGTGGGTGATTGACTGACGCATGGTGAGACAAAGGGTGGGCGATGGGGGGATGGAAGGATAAGGGACGGGGGAATGGGATGGGTTTGACACCTTCCCCACGCTGCTCTGCGCTGATGGCTGCTGCATGATTGACCGACGCATGGTGAGTGGGATGAATGGGGGGCGGTGGGTAGAGAGGGGGATGGGGAATAGGAGGAAGGAAAGGGAGATGGGGAAACGGGGGGAGGGGGAGCGGGAGCTGAGGGGAGCGGGAGCCGAGGGGAGGGGAGATGGAGATGGGCGGGCAGGGAGATTGGGGAGCAGGGAGATGGGGGAATGGGTGTGTGGGTGGTTTGGGGTTCTCGACCTGTGTGGGTGTGTGGGTGATTGACTGACGCATGGTGAGACAAAGGGTGGGCGATGGGGGGATGGAAGGATAAGGGACGGGGGAATGGGATGGGTTTGACACCTTCCCCACGCTGCTCTGCGCTGATGGCTGCTGCATGATTGACCGACGCATGGTGAGTGGGATGAATGGGGGGCGGTGGGTAGAGAGGGGGATGGGGAATAGGAGGAAGGAAAGGGAGATGGGGAAACGGGGGGAGGGGGAGCGGGAGCTGAGGGGAGCGGGAGCCGAGGGGAGGGGAGATGGAGATGGGCGGGCAGGGAGATTGGGGAGCAGGGAGATGGGGGAATGGGTGTGTGGGTGGTTTGGGGTTCTCGACCTGTGTGGGTGTGTGGGTGATTGACTGACGCATGGTGAGACAAAGGGTGGGCGATGGGGGGATGGAAGGATAAGGGACGGGGGAATGGGATGGGTTTGACACCTTCCCCACGCTGCTCTGCGCTGATGGCTGCTGCATGATTGACCGACGCATGGTGAGTGGGATGAATGGGGGGCGGTGGGTAGAGAGGGGGATGGGGAATAGGAGGAAGGAAAGGGAGATGGGGAAACGGGGGGAGGGGGAGCGGGAGCTGAGGGGAGCGGGAGCCGAGGGGAGGGGAGATGGAGATGGGCGGGCAGGGAGATTGGGGAGCAGGGAGATGGGGGAATGGGTGTGTGGGTGGTTTGGGGTTCTCGACCTGTGTGGGTGTGTGGGTGATTGACTGACGCATGGTGAGACAAAGGGTGGGCGATGGGGGGATGGAAGGATAAGGGACGGGGGAATGGGATGGGTTTGACACCTTCCCCACGCTGCTCTGCGCTGATGGCTGCTGCATGATTGACCGACGCATGGTGAGTGGGATGAATGGGGGGCGGTGGGTAGAGAGGGGGATGGGGAATAGGAGGAAGGAAAGGGAGATGGGGAAACGGGGGGAGGGGGAGCGGGAGCTGAGGGGAGCGGGAGCCGAGGGGAGGGGAGATGGAGATGGGCGGGCAGGGAGATTGGGGAGCAGGGAGATGGGGGAATGGGTGTGTGGGTGGTTTGGGGTTCTCGACCTGTGTGGGTGTGTGGGTGATTGACTGACGCATGGTGAGACAAAGGGTGGGCGATGGGGGGATGGAAGGATAAGGGACGGGGGAATGGGATGGGTTTGACACCTTCCCCACGCTGCTCTGCGCTGATGGCTGCTGCATGATTGACCGACGCATGGTGAGTGGGATGAATGGGGGGCGGTGGGTAGAGAGGGGGATGGGGAATAGGAGGAAGGAAAGGGAGATGGGGAAACGGGGGGAGGGGGAGCGGGAGCTGAGGGGAGCGGGAGCCGAGGGGAGGGGAGATGGAGATGGGCGGGCAGGGAGATTGGGGAGCAGGGAGATGGGGGAATGGGTGTGTGGGTGGTTTGGGGTTCTCGACCTGTGTGGGTGTGTGGGTGATTGACTGACGCATGGTGAGACAAAGGGTGGGCGATGGGGGGATGGAAGGATAAGGGACGGGGGAATGGGATGGGTTTGACACCTTCCCCACGCTGCTCTGCGCTGATGGCTGCTGCATGATTGACCGACGCATGGTGAGTGGGATGAATGGGGGGCGGTGGGTAGAGAGGGGGATGGGGAATAGGAGGAAGGAAAGGGAGATGGGGAAACGGGGGGAGGGGGAGCGGGAGCTGAGGGGAGCGGGAGCCGAGGGGAGGGGAGATGGAGATGGGCGGGCAGGGAGATTGGGGAGCAGGGAGATGGGGGAATGGGTGTGTGGGTGGTTTGGGGTTCTCGACCTGTGTGGGTGTGTGGGTGATTGACTGACGCATGGTGAGACAAAGGGTGGGCGATGGGGGGATGGAAGGATAAGGGACGGGGGAATGGGATGGGTTTGACACCTTCCCCACGCTGCTCTGCGCTGATGGCTGCTGCATGATTGACCGACGCATGGTGAGTGGGATGAATGGGGGGCGGTGGGTAGAGAGGGGGATGGGGAATAGGAGGAAGGAAAGGGAGATGGGGAAACGGGGGGAGGGGGAGCGGGAGCTGAGGGGAGCGGGAGCCGAGGGGAGGGGAGATGGAGATGGGCGGGCAGGGAGATTGGGGAGCAGGGAGATGGGGGAATGGGTGTGTGGGTGGTTTGGGGTTCTCGACCTGTGTGGGTGTGTGGGTGATTGACTGACGCATGGTGAGACAAAGGGTGGGCGATGGGGGGATGGAAGGATAAGGGACGGGGGAATGGGATGGGTTTGACACCTTCCCCACGCTGCTCTGCGCTGATGGCTGCTGCATGATTGACCGACGCATGGTGAGTGGGATGAATGGGGGGCGGTGGGTAGAGAGGGGGATGGGGAATAGGAGGAAGGAAAGGGAGATGGGGAAACGGGGGGAGGGGGAGCGGGAGCTGAGGGGAGCGGGAGCCGAGGGGAGGGGAGATGGAGATGGGCGGGCAGGGAGATTGGGGAGCAGGGAGATGGGGGAATGGGTGTGTGGGTGGTTTGGGGTTCTCGACCTGTGTGGGTGTGTGGGTGATTGACTGACGCATGGTGAGACAAAGGGTGGGCGATGGGGGGATGGAAGGATAAGGGACGGGGGAATGGGATGGGTTTGACACCTTCCCCACGCTGCTCTGCGCTGATGGCTGCTGCATGATTGACCGACGCATGGTGAGTGGGATGAATGGGGGGCGGTGGGTAGAGAGGGGGATGGGGAATAGGAGGAAGGAAAGGGAGATGGGGAAACGGGGGGAGGGGGAGCGGGAGCTGAGGGGAGCGGGAGCCGAGGGGAGGGGAGATGGAGATGGGCGGGCAGGGAGATTGGGGAGCAGGGAGATGGGGGAATGGGTGTGTGGGTGGTTTGGGGTTCTCGACCTGTGTGGGTGTGTGGGTGATTGACTGACGCATGGTGAGACAAAGGGTGGGCGATGGGGGGATGGAAGGATAAGGGACGGGGGAATGGGATGGGTTTGACACCTTCCCCACGCTGCTCTGCGCTGATGGCTGCTGCATGATTGACCGACGCATGGTGAGTGGGATGAATGGGGGGCGGTGGGTAGAGAGGGGGATGGGGAATAGGAGGAAGGAAAGGGAGATGGGGAAACGGGGGGAGGGGGAGCGGGAGCTGAGGGGAGCGGGAGCCGAGGGGAGGGGAGATGGAGATGGGCGGGCAGGGAGATTGGGGAGCAGGGAGATGGGGGAATGGGTGTGTGGGTGGTTTGGGGTTCTCGACCTGTGTGGGTGTGTGGGTGATTGACTGACGCATGGTGAGACAAAGGGTGGGCGATGGGGGGATGGAAGGATAAGGGACGGGGGAATGGGATGGGTTTGACACCTTCCCCACGCTGCTCTGCGCTGATGGCTGCTGCATGATTGACCGACGCATGGTGAGTGGGATGAATGGGGGGCGGTGGGTAGAGAGGGGGATGGGGAATAGGAGGAAGGAAAGGGAGATGGGGAAACGGGGGGAGGGGGAGCGGGAGCTGAGGGGAGCGGGAGCCGAGGGGAGGGGAGATGGAGATGGGCGGGCAGGGAGATTGGGGAGCAGGGAGATGGGGGAATGGGTGTGTGGGTGGTTTGGGGTTCTCGACCTGTGTGGGTGTGTGGGTGATTGACTGACGCATGGTGAGACAAAGGGTGGGCGATGGGGGGATGGAAGGATAAGGGACGGGGGAATGGGATGGGTTTGACACCTTCCCCACGCTGCTCTGCGCTGATGGCTGCTGCATGATTGACCGACGCATGGTGAGTGGGATGAATGGGGGGCGGTGGGTAGAGAGGGGGATGGGGAATAGGAGGAAGGAAAGGGAGATGGGGAAACGGGGGGAGGGGGAGCGGGAGCTGAGGGGAGCGGGAGCCGAGGGGAGGGGAGATGGAGATGGGCGGGCAGGGAGATTGGGGAGCAGGGAGATGGGGGAATGGGTGTGTGGGTGGTTTGGGGTTCTCGACCTGTGTGGGTGTGTGGGTGATTGACTGACGCATGGTGAGACAAAGGGTGGGCGATGGGGGGATGGAAGGATAAGGGACGGGGGAATGGGATGGGTTTGACACCTTCCCCACGCTGCTCTGCGCTGATGGCTGCTGCATGATTGACCGACGCATGGTGAGTGGGATGAATGGGGGGCGGTGGGTAGAGAGGGGGATGGGGAATAGGAGGAAGGAAAGGGAGATGGGGAAACGGGGGGAGGGGGAGCGGGAGCTGAGGGGAGCGGGAGCCGAGGGGAGGGGAGATGGAGATGGGCGGGCAGGGAGATTGGGGAGCAGGGAGATGGGGGAATGGGTGTGTGGGTGGTTTGGGGTTCTCGACCTGTGTGGGTGTGTGGGTGATTGACTGACGCATGGTGAGACAAAGGGTGGGCGATGGGGGGATGGAAGGATAAGGGACGGGGGAATGGGATGGGTTTGACACCTTCCCCACGCTGCTCTGCGCTGATGGCTGCTGCATGATTGACCGACGCATGGTGAGTGGGATGAATGGGGGGCGGTGGGTAGAGAGGGGGATGGGGAATAGGAGGAAGGAAAGGGAGATGGGGAAACGGGGGGAGGGGGAGCGGGAGCTGAGGGGAGCGGGAGCCGAGGGGAGGGGAGATGGAGATGGGCGGGCAGGGAGATTGGGGAGCAGGGAGATGGGGGAATGGGTGTGTGGGTGGTTTGGGGTTCTCGACCTGTGTGGGTGTGTGGGTGATTGACTGACGCATGGTGAGACAAAGGGTGGGCGATGGGGGGATGGAAGGATAAGGGACGGGGGAATGGGATGGGTTTGACACCTTCCCCACGCTGCTCTGCGCTGATGGCTGCTGCATGATTGACCGACGCATGGTGAGTGGGATGAATGGGGGGCGGTGGGTAGAGAGGGGGATGGGGAATAGGAGGAAGGAAAGGGAGATGGGGAAACGGGGGGAGGGGGAGCGGGAGCTGAGGGGAGCGGGAGCCGAGGGGAGGGGAGATGGAGATGGGCGGGCAGGGAGATTGGGGAGCAGGGAGATGGGGGAATGGGTGTGTGGGTGGTTTGGGGTTCTCGACCTGTGTGGGTGTGTGGGTGATTGACTGACGCATGGTGAGACAAAGGGTGGGCGATGGGGGGATGGAAGGATAAGGGACGGGGGAATGGGATGGGTTTGACACCTTCCCCACGCTGCTCTGCGCTGATGGCTGCTGCATGATTGACCGACGCATGGTGAGTGGGATGAATGGGGGGCGGTGGGTAGAGAGGGGGATGGGGAATAGGAGGAAGGAAAGGGAGATGGGGAAACGGGGGGAGGGGGAGCGGGAGCTGAGGGGAGCGGGAGCCGAGGGGAGGGGAGATGGAGATGGGCGGGCAGGGAGATTGGGGAGCAGGGAGATGGGGGAATGGGTGTGTGGGTGGTTTGGGGTTCTCGACCTGTGTGGGTGTGTGGGTGATTGACTGACGCATGGTGAGACAAAGGGTGGGCGATGGGGGGATGGAAGGATAAGGGACGGGGGAATGGGATGGGTTTGACACCTTCCCCACGCTGCTCTGCGCTGATGGCTGCTGCATGATTGACCGACGCATGGTGAGTGGGATGAATGGGGGGCGGTGGGTAGAGAGGGGGATGGGGAATAGGAGGAAGGAAAGGGAGATGGGGAAACGGGGGGAGGGGGAGCGGGAGCTGAGGGGAGCGGGAGCCGAGGGGAGGGGAGATGGAGATGGGCGGGCAGGGAGATTGGGGAGCAGGGAGATGGGGGAATGGGTGTGTGGGTGGTTTGGGGTTCTCGACCTGTGTGGGTGTGTGGGTGATTGACTGACGCATGGTGAGACAAAGGGTGGGCGATGGGGGGATGGAAGGATAAGGGACGGGGGAATGGGATGGGTTTGACACCTTCCCCACGCTGCTCTGCGCTGATGGCTGCTGCATGATTGACCGACGCATGGTGAGTGGGATGAATGGGGGGCGGTGGGTAGAGAGGGGGATGGGGAATAGGAGGAAGGAAAGGGAGATGGGGAAACGGGGGGGAGGGGGAGCGGGAGCTGAGGGGAGCGGGAGCCGAGGGGAGGGGAGATGGAGATGGGCGGGCAGGGAGATTGGGGAGCAGGGAGATGGGGGAATGGGTGTGTGGGTGGTTTGGGGTTCTCGACCTGTGTGGGTGTGTGGGTGATTGACTGACGCATGGTGAGACAAAGGGTGGGCGATGGGGGGATGGAAGGATAAGGGACGGGGGAATGGGATGGGTTTGACACCTTCCCCACGCTGCTCTGCGCTGATGGCTGCTGCATGATTGACCGACGCATGGTGAGTGGGATGAATGGGGGGCGGTGGGTAGAGAGGGGGATGGGGAATAGGAGGAAGGAAAGGGAGATGGGGAAACGGGGGGAGGGGGAGCGGGAGCTGAGGGGAGCGGGAGCCGAGGGGAGGGGAGATGGAGATGGGCGGGCAGGGAGATTGGGGAGCAGGGAGATGGGGGAATGGGTGTGTGGGTGGTTTGGGGTTCTCGACCTGTGTGGGTGTGTGGGTGATTGACTGACGCATGGTGAGACAAAGGGTGGGCGATGGGGGGATGGAAGGATAAGGGACGGGGGAATGGGATGGGTTTGACACCTTCCCCACGCTGCTCTGCGCTGATGGCTGCTGCATGATTGACCGACGCATGGTGAGTGGGATGAATGGGGGGCGGTGGGTAGAGAGGGGGATGGGGAATAGGAGGAAGGAAAGGGAGATGGGGAAACGGGGGGGAGGGGGAGCGGGAGCTGAGGGGAGCGGGAGCCGAGGGGAGGGGAGATGGAGATGGGCGGGCAGGGAGATTGGGGAGCAGGGAGATGGGGGAATGGGTGTGTGGGTGGTTTGGGGTTCTCGACCTGTGTGGGTGTGTGGGTGATTGACTGACGCATGGTGAGACAAAGGGTGGGCGATGGGGGGATGGAAGGATAAGGGACGGGGGAATGGGATGGGTTTGACACCTTCCCCACGCTGCTCTGCGCTGATGGCTGCTGCATGATTGACCGACGCATGGTGAGTGGGATGAATGGGGGGCGGTGGGTAGAGAGGGGGATGGGGAATAGGAGGAAGGAAAGGGAGATGGGGAAACGGGGGGGAGGGGGAGCGGGAGCTGAGGGGAGCGGGAGCCGAGGGGAGGGGAGATGGAGATGGGCGGGCAGGGAGATTGGGGAGCAGGGAGATGGGGGAATGGGTGTGTGGGTGGTTTGGGGTTCTCGACCTGTGTGGGTGTGTGGGTGATTGACTGACGCATGGTGAGACAAAGGGTGGGCGATGGGGGGATGGAAGGATAAGGGACGGGGGAATGGGATGGGTTTGACACCTTCCCCACGCTGCTCTGCGCTGATGGCTGCTGCATGATTGACCGACGCATGGTGAGTGGGATGAATGGGGGGCGGTGGGTAGAGAGGGGGATGGGGAATAGGAGGAAGGAAAGGGAGATGGGGAAACGGGGGGAGGGGGAGCGGGAGCTGAGGGGAGCGGGAGCCGAGGGGAGGGGAGATGGAGATGGGCGGGCAGGGAGATTGGGGAGCAGGGAGATGGGGGAATGGGTGTGTGGGTGGTTTGGGGTTCTCGACCTGTGTGGGTGTGTGGGTGATTGACTGACGCATGGTGAGACAAAGGGTGGGCGATGGGGGGATGGAAGGATAAGGGACGGGGGAATGGGATGGGTTTGACACCTTCCCCACGCTGCTCTGCGCTGATGGCTGCTGCATGATTGACCGACGCATGGTGAGTGGGATGAATGGGGGGCGGTGGGTAGAGAGGGGGATGGGGAATAGGAGGAAGGAAAGGGAGATGGGGAAACGGGGGGAGGGGGAGCGGGAGCTGAGGGGAGCGGGAGCCGAGGGGAGGGGAGATGGAGATGGGCGGGCAGGGAGATTGGGGAGCAGGGAGATGGGGGAATGGGTGTGTGGGTGGTTTGGGGTTCTCGACCTGTGTGGGTGTGTGGGTGATTGACTGACGCATGGTGAGACAAAGGGTGGGCGATGGGGGGATGGAAGGATAAGGGACGGGGGAATGGGATGGGTTTGACACCTTCCCCACGCTGCTCTGCGCTGATGGCTGCTGCATGATTGACCGACGCATGGTGAGTGGGATGAATGGGGGGCGGTGGGTAGAGAGGGGGATGGGGAATAGGAGGAAGGAAAGGGAGATGGGGAAACGGGGGGAGGGGGAGCGGGAGCTGAGGGGAGCGGGAGCCGAGGGGAGGGGAGATGGAGATGGGCGGGCAGGGAGATTGGGGAGCAGGGAGATGGGGGAATGGGTGTGTGGGTGGTTTGGGGTTCTCGACCTGTGTGGGTGTGTGGGTGATTGACTGACGCATGGTGAGACAAAGGGTGGGCGATGGGGGGATGGAAGGATAAGGGACGGGGGAATGGGATGGGTTTGACACCTTCCCCACGCTGCTCTGCGCTGATGGCTGCTGCATGATTGACCGACGCATGGTGAGTGGGATGAATGGGGGGCGGTGGGTAGAGAGGGGGATGGGGAATAGGAGGAAGGAAAGGGAGATGGGGAAACGGGGGGAGGGGGAGCGGGAGCTGAGGGGAGCGGGAGCCGAGGGGAGGGGAGATGGAGATGGGCGGGCAGGGAGATTGGGGAGCAGGGAGATGGGGGAATGGGTGTGTGGGTGGTTTGGGGTTCTCGACCTGTGTGGGTGTGTGGGTGATTGACTGACGCATGGTGAGACAAAGGGTGGGCGATGGGGGGATGGAAGGATAAGGGACGGGGGAATGGGATGGGTTTGACACCTTCCCCACGCTGCTCTGCGCTGATGGCTGCTGCATGATTGACCGACGCATGGTGAGTGGGATGAATGGGGGGCGGTGGGTAGAGAGGGGGATGGGGAATAGGAGGAAGGAAAGGGAGATGGGGAAACGGGGGGAGGGGGAGCGGGAGCTGAGGGGAGCGGGAGCCGAGGGGAGGGGAGATGGAGATGGGCGGGCAGGGAGATTGGGGAGCAGGGAGATGGGGGAATGGGTGTGTGGGTGGTTTGGGGTTCTCGACCTGTGTGGGTGTGTGGGTGATTGACTGACGCATGGTGAGACAAAGGGTGGGCGATGGGGGGATGGAAGGATAAGGGACGGGGGAATGGGATGGGTTTGACACCTTCCCCACGCTGCTCTGCGCTGATGGCTGCTGCATGATTGACCGACGCATGGTGAGTGGGATGAATGGGGGGCGGTGGGTAGAGAGGGGGATGGGGAATAGGAGGAAGGAAAGGGAGATGGGGAAACGGGGGGGAGGGGGAGCGGGAGCTGAGGGGAGCGGGAGCCGAGGGGAGGGGAGATGGAGATGGGCGGGCAGGGAGATTGGGGAGCAGGGAGATGGGGGAATGGGTGTGTGGGTGGTTTGGGGTTCTCGACCTGTGTGGGTGTGTGGGTGATTGACTGACGCATGGTGAGACAAAGGGTGGGCGATGGGGGGATGGAAGGATAAGGGACGGGGGAATGGGATGGGTTTGACACCTTCCCCACGCTGCTCTGCGCTGATGGCTGCTGCATGATTGACCGACGCATGGTGAGTGGGATGAATGGGGGGCGGTGGGTAGAGAGGGGGATGGGGAATAGGAGGAAGGAAAGGGAGATGGGGAAACGGGGGGAGGGGGAGCGGGAGCTGAGGGGAGCGGGAGCCGAGGGGAGGGGAGATGGAGATGGGCGGGCAGGGAGATTGGGGAGCAGGGAGATGGGGGAATGGGTGTGTGGGTGGTTTGGGGTTCTCGACCTGTGTGGGTGTGTGGGTGATTGACTGACGCATGGTGAGACAAAGGGTGGGCGATGGGGGGATGGAAGGATAAGGGACGGGGGAATGGGATGGGTTTGACACCTTCCCCACGCTGCTCTGCGCTGATGGCTGCTGCATGATTGACCGACGCATGGTGAGTGGGATGAATGGGGGGCGGTGGGTAGAGAGGGGGATGGGGAATAGGAGGAAGGAAAGGGAGATGGGGAAACGGGGGGAGGGGGAGCGGGAGCTGAGGGGAGCGGGAGCCGAGGGGAGGGGAGATGGAGATGGGCGGGCAGGGAGATTGGGGAGCAGGGAGATGGGGGAATGGGTGTGTGGGTGGTTTGGGGTTCTCGACCTGTGTGGGTGTGTGGGTGATTGACTGACGCATGGTGAGACAAAGGGTGGGCGATGGGGGGATGGAAGGATAAGGGACGGGGGAATGGGATGGGTTTGACACCTTCCCCACGCTGCTCTGCGCTGATGGCTGCTGCATGATTGACCGACGCATGGTGAGTGGGATGAATGGGGGGCGGTGGGTAGAGAGGGGGATGGGGAATAGGAGGAAGGAAAGGGAGATGGGGAAACGGGGGGAGGGGGAGCGGGAGCTGAGGGGAGCGGGAGCCGAGGGGAGGGGAGATGGAGATGGGCGGGCAGGGAGATTGGGGAGCAGGGAGATGGGGGAATGGGTGTGTGGGTGGTTTGGGGTTCTCGACCTGTGTGGGTGTGTGGGTGATTGACTGACGCATGGTGAGACAAAGGGTGGGCGATGGGGGGATGGAAGGATAAGGGACGGGGGAATGGGATGGGTTTGACACCTTCCCCACGCTGCTCTGCGCTGATGGCTGCTGCATGATTGACCGACGCATGGTGAGTGGGATGAATGGGGGGCGGTGGGTAGAGAGGGGGATGGGGAATAGGAGGAAGGAAAGGGAGATGGGGAAACGGGGGGGAGGGGGAGCGGGAGCTGAGGGGAGCGGGAGCCGAGGGGAGGGGAGATGGAGATGGGCGGGCAGGGAGATTGGGGAGCAGGGAGATGGGGGAATGGGTGTGTGGGTGGTTTGGGGTTCTCGACCTGTGTGGGTGTGTGGGTGATTGACTGACGCATGGTGAGACAAAGGGTGGGCGATGGGGGGATGGAAGGATAAGGGACGGGGGAATGGGATGGGTTTGACACCTTCCCCACGCTGCTCTGCGCTGATGGCTGCTGCATGATTGACCGACGCATGGTGAGTGGGATGAATGGGGGGCGGTGGGTAGAGAGGGGGATGGGGAATAGGAGGAAGGAAAGGGAGATGGGGAAACGGGGGGAGGGGGAGCGGGAGCTGAGGGGAGCGGGAGCCGAGGGGAGGGGAGATGGAGATGGGCGGGCAGGGAGATTGGGGAGCAGGGAGATGGGGGAATGGGTGTGTGGGTGGTTTGGGGTTCTCGACCTGTGTGGGTGTGTGGGTGATTGACTGACGCATGGTGAGACAAAGGGTGGGCGATGGGGGGATGGAAGGATAAGGGACGGGGGAATGGGATGGGTTTGACACCTTCCCCACGCTGCTCTGCGCTGATGGCTGCTGCATGATTGACCGACGCATGGTGAGTGGGATGAATGGGGGGCGGTGGGTAGAGAGGGGGATGGGGAATAGGAGGAAGGAAAGGGAGATGGGGAAACGGGGGGAGGGGGAGCGGGAGCTGAGGGGAGCGGGAGCCGAGGGGAGGGGAGATGGAGATGGGCGGGCAGGGAGATTGGGGAGCAGGGAGATGGGGGAATGGGTGTGTGGGTGGTTTGGGGTTCTCGACCTGTGTGGGTGTGTGGGTGATTGACTGACGCATGGTGAGACAAAGGGTGGGCGATGGGGGGATGGAAGGATAAGGGACGGGGGAATGGGATGGGTTTGACACCTTCCCCACGCTGCTCTGCGCCAATGGCTGCTGCATGATTGCGGGAGACTAAGGAGGGGAGGTGGGGGGTGGGGGGGATTGCGGGAGGAGATGGGGAAATGGGGAAGGGGGGAATGGGGGGGTGGGGAGATGGGAATTGGGGGAAGGAGGAGGGCGAGGGGAGGGAAGATGGGGATGGGGAGGCGGGTGTATGTGTGTGTGTGTGTGGGTGTGTGTGTGTGTGTGTGTGTGTGTGTGTGTGTGTGTGTGTGTGTGTGTGTTCTTCTCCTTTTCCTTTCTATTATCGGTCCGGTATCACACGGCCTAAAAAGGGAAAGAATGACAGAACTCTCCATGTTTTGTTTTTCCCATTCCCTCTCCCTCCATGCGTATCCTCGTTATAGGGCATCTACGGGTACCCGATAGAGATCCAATCATTATTCTACATGGCGCTGAGAGTGGCGCGGTCGCTGCTGAGGGCAGACCTGGCGATAAACAAGGACCTGTTGGACCGCATAGATAAGAGGCTTATCGCCCTCACCTTCCACATGCGCACCTACTTCTGGTGGGTTGTGGTGGTGGGGGGGACTTGTGGGGGGCTGTCTTGCTGGTTTGGAGATCATATAGATAAGCGCCTCATTGCCCTCACCTTCCACATGCGCACCTACTTCTGGTGGGTTGGGCGGGCCTTGGGGTTGCCTTATGTTCCTGTAGTTCCTGTTTTGCTGGACCACGAGCAACAGAATACACAGGTACAAGATGTAGGATACACAGGATTCATCTGACCCATACCATCCACTTCTCCTCACTCTCCCATCTCCCTCGGCGCTTTCTCTCCTTCCACACCCCCCCCTTTCCCCCTCACACCCAGGCTGGACCACGAGCAGCTGAACAGCATATACCGGTACAAGACGGAGGAGTATTCACACACGGCGGTGAACAAGTTCAACGTCATCCCCGACTCCATCCCCGACTGGCTCTTTGACTTCATGCCGCTCAAGGGCGGATACTTCATTGGGAACGTCTCTCCCGCGCGTATGGACTTCCGGTGAGTTGTGGGTCGTTGCCATGCTATTCTGCATGGCAACAGGCAACACACCCCGCAAGTGTGCGGCACTTTTCTGTTTAGTCGACTCATTGTCTTCCCCCTGCCAAACAATCCCCAACCCCAACCCCCACCACCACCCCCCCCACCCTCTCCTTCCCCCAACTTGGCTGGTTCACCCTGGGCAACTGCGTTGCCGTCCTTCCTGCATGGCAACGGGCGACGCGGGCCGCAAGTGTTTTGCTTTCTTCTGCTAAGTCAAATCAATCCCTCCCCCCTGCCAAACAAACCCCAACCCTGCTTTCAGCTGGTTCACCCTGGGCAATTGCATTGCCATCCTCTCCTGCATGGCAACGAGCGAGCAGGCAGCAGCTATAATGGACCTTATAGAGGAGCGCTGGGACGAGCTTATTGGGGAGATGCCGCTCAAGGTGACCTACCCTGCGTTGGAGGGGCATGAGTGGAGAATCACGACTGGTTGCGATCCGAAGAACACACGGTGGAGCTACCACAATGGGGGGTCGTGGCCGGGTGAGTCTCAAGGCATTCGTGCACACACCTGCACACACCTGGACATACCTACACACACCTGCATACACCTGCACACACCTGCACACACCTGCTGGAAAGTGACATGAGTGGAGAATGACGACTGGGTGCGATCCAAAGAACACCCGGTGGAGTTACCACAATGGAGGGTCGTGGCCGGGTGAGTCGTGTGACATTGTAACGAGGTTGAATTTCTGTGTAAAAAGGTGAAATTCCAGTAACAATGTGAGTTTTTAGTGGCTTATAGGGGAGATGTTGCTCGAGATGACTTAATCTTTTCTGGAGGGGCATGAGTGGAGGATCACGATGGGGTGTGATTCCAAGAACACCCGGTGGAGTTACCACAATGGAGGGTCGTGGCCGGGTGAGTCTCAAAACACACCTACCAGAAAATTTCACGGGTTTGGAATAGCACAACAGCGTATGAGGCAGTCTGAACCAGCAACTAGCAGCAGCACCATCATTGTTTCTTACATCCCCATGCTCCTTCCCCTGTTGCTGCCCTCCCTACTAATCCTGCTGTGGATGCTCTCACAGTCAAAAGCATCAAAGTGGGTCGCCGGCACGTGGCCCGCCGGGAAACCTCATGGTTCTGCTGCAATTTCCCTCTCCCCCTCCCCTCAACACCCCCTCCCCCTTCCCACCCCCCTCCTCCCCCCTTCCCTCTGCCAGTGCTGCTGTGGATGCTCACGGCTGCGAGCATCAAAGTGGGTCGCCCACACGTGGCGCGGCGGGCAATCGACGTGGCGGAGAAGAGGCTCTCACAGGACAACTGGCCCGAGTACTACGATGGGAAGCTGGGGCGGTATGTGGGCAAGCAGGCGCGCAAGCAGCAGACGTGGAGCGTGGCGGGGTACCTAGTGGCGAAAATGATGCTGGAGGATCCGAGCCATTTGGGGATGGTGGCATTGGAGGAGGAGAAGATGCTGCAGCAGCCGGTGATCACTCGGTCGCACTCTTGGAAGCTCTGATTGGAGGAGGAGGAAGAAGGAAGAGAGGGGGCTGGGTGGATTGGTGCGCGTTTAGGGGTTGGTGGGGAGCAGGGCCGAGTGATGTGCTTATATGGGTGGTTGGCACAGGGAAGGGTTATTATTGTCATTTTCCTTGATAAGCGCTAGAGGTGTTGAGAAGATTGTGAAGTGTTGGACTGTAAGACTGTTGGTGTCACGTGTAAATTATTGGATAGGAATGCTTGTGGTACCAGTACATCAGATGTTCACCTTTTTGTTGAATCGCTGGAGTGTATTCTTCAGTGAGCCTCAGTTTCATTACAAGAGAGTGTGCCGCAGGACTAAAGCGAAAGCGGTGACATGCGAGGAAACGAAGTTGCCCGATCTGATCAGCCACTCCCAGGTGTCGATTGATTGTCACGGACACGGCGAAACTGGAGGCAACCAAGTAATCTCGTCAATGCCTTTCGCGACTCGAAAATCGACAACACATCTCTGGGTGGTGGTCGCCAGGGTATCGTGGCTAAGGATGGATATACAATTTGTGTACTGTACTTGGGTCAGCGTAACTTTCCGTCACCCCATCAATCTGTCTACAACAAAAGGGAGGGGGGGAGGGGAGGAGGGGGAGAACTCTCTACGAGTTGTGGTAAAGAATCCCATACCACATACTTTGTTTCTCTAGGGAGCACTGGAACCATATCAATAGAGTAGTGTGTCTATTAGGGTAACAGTGAAAAACAATCCATCAAAGCTATTTGCAGACACTCTGCAACCCGCAGGCATCACGAGCCGCGATGCTGACACACAGAAACAGAAAACCCAAGGTCGAACGCACGCCCACACCAGCCGACGTTCGCCATCAAATCAGAGGCCTCGATAAAACCGATCACCGACGGTGAGCCCATCGCATGTGCGATCGGCAGGAGGTAACCACCTCAATCTCCCCACTCGGCCGAAGCTGAACTTGACTGAGGTGCCTGTCGCAAAGTCGCTCATCGCGTCGCTCAGCTCCTCTACCCTTGCTGACGATTTCCATCTCCCCATCCGCGCGCCTGCGCTCTTCGCTCCGCTGGGTCACCTCAATTCGTACACTCCGCACCGCGCGCACTGTGGTTGGTCGGATTGCGGTTTGGCTGGAGAAGACTTGGGGGACTCAGCGGAGCTTGGGGAGCCTGTGGGGGGAGCAGGGGCATCTGCCGCACCTCGATATCTGCGTTATCTGCGCTGCCTCAATCTGGGCGGTTCAGGCGAGCAACACCGCCCCGCACAACCGCAAAGGGAATGTCGCGGGCGCTCGTTTCGAACATACATCCAGAGCGGTTCATTTTGTTATAATGCGTTCCCAGTGGGTATAAGCTTATTGCCACGGTAAACTGTCAAGATGTTGTAAATGAAACTGAACCATCAGCGGACCAGCGCGCGCGACTCGCGCAAGAGCTCCCCGCTCGGCTGGTCGCATTTGTTCGCAGACTCTTGGGAATTGGTCGCTCGCTGCTTATCATGCTCTTACTGGTCTGCGACTGTCAGGCCCTCTCCCCTGCTGGTGATTCTGTTGGTGCTTTTCCAAGTGCTCGTGAGTGAGTCGTTAGCCATGAGTCGTGACGGACGACATTGCCAAGGCTTGACTGATTTCCAACTTCAGCTTCCGTTGTCCAAGACGGACCAGTGCCAGTTCCCACTTCAACCATTACACAGCAGCGACAGATTCCGTCCGTAACCTCATAGATTCACGCTACGTGAGGTCAGTAGATATATATCTGAGTAGCAGTTCTCTCTCCTGCTGCTTGCCTGCTTTCTTGAACGTCTCTAAGTTAATCCAGCTTTCTCATATTGCGAGATCAGGTAAATCAGTCTAACGGTCCCGTTTTTCAAAGAGAGGGATTGAGTTCGAAGGTGCTTCAGGCTCTGATACTAGTCGTCCATCGGACCCGCGTCTTTGATACGCGATCTTTTGGATTCGGCGACATCTGGGCTTGTTGCGGCGCGTCCTCGCTCACCGCTTCCAAGTGAAACTCATCGGCTCCCCTCCCGCGCTCTCGCCTCTCGATCCCCGCTCCCACCACTCTCCCTCTCCCTCGCTATCACTCGCCGGAGGCCACAAACCGCACACGCTCACGCGTACGGCCACAGACTTACGTCTACGTCATCACCTTCTGTCTCTCGCCTGCCAGTCTTGCTCTCCCCGCTATCACTCACCCGATACCACAAACAGCCCACACCCACGCCTCCGTGAGACGCCTCGAGGATACACGTTCACGCAAGGGACTTTTCACGCGACACGATCTCCCCCGCTCGCCAGCGCCTTTTGAGTCGACTCAAAGTCAACTCGACCCGACCCGACTCTCACGTGCGCCAGCACCTTCGCCTGCGTTCTGTCGAAACTCTTCGCATGCGGACCGACCCAGTCATGCACGTCGACCATCCTCAACCACATGCCTGGGAGCGTCATCTCGCCGGGTTCGGCGCCGCATCTGCCGCTCTCGGCAGCACATCCCCCCCGTCACCAGTACCCGCAAACCACGTCAGCACCTCGCGGTCGATCTTCAACCTTATCAGGAAGACACGTGGCGTGCAGCCGTCCACGGGAGTCTCGGCTACGGGCGGCTCGGCTGGTCAATCAGGAAGCGTGGGACACGTAGGAACCGCAGCGCATTCAGTGGGGCAGTATGGCGACTTGACGGGGCGTAACGGCGGCTCAGCGGTTACTCACGACTTGGGCCCGTCCACGTCAGCGCGCCAGCAAGCCACGTGGCAGCACGGCAGCGGCGGCGGTGGCGCCCCTTCACCTCATCAGCCGCCGCCGCAGAAATCGAAACAGCAAGCGCAGCACGAGCCGCCACCGCCGCGTCATCACGCTGCTGACGTGTCAATCGATCTGGCCGCTTTACGCGACCGCGCGGTCCGGAGCACCGCATCTGTCGTGGATTTCCGTCAGCAGCACATGGTGCGGTTCTTACGAGACGCCAATCTGCTCGCGCTCAAGGGGCGCCGCGCGTGCGCAATGGGGGGCGTGTGGGGGGCGCACGAGGACGTTCTGGTGGTGTGGGAAGGGGAGGCGGAGGCGGAAGCGGAAAGTTCTCGCGGGTCGGCAAGCGTGGGGACGGGGAGCGGCGGAGGAAGGGGAGGGGGAGAGGCGGAGAGGCAAAGCCCGCGTTTGCACGGGTCCGGGGAGGGTTTTGCGCGGATGGGGGGGATGGCGCAGGGAGCGTGCGCGGGTGGGGGAGTCGGCGGAAAATTGCACGCGCGGTGTGACGAGAGCGCGTCGGCGCGGGAGAGAAGGCGGGAGGAGGATGTTTTGGGAGAGATTATCGCTGCTGCAGGGGCCGCCGATTGTGAGTATAACGGCGTGGTGCCAGCAGCGGGGTTGACTGTAACGGGAGTGGACGCGGCAGCAGCGACAGTCGCCTCCGCCGCCGTCGCCGCCGCCGCTGCCCCGAACGCCGAACTCGGAAAACTGGGGCGGCCCGGTATAGGTTCATATAAAGCCTCCGAGGGCGCGTTCGATGATTATTTGGTCCCTGCTGGGAGTAGGGTGTCACGGGTTGCGGCGAAACCAGGAGAGCAGGAGTTAGGGGGAGAGTCAGGGAGGCAGGAGAAGGGCGTAGAAAGGCAGAACACCGGGAAGAAGCGGGGTTTGAGTCCGCTACGTCTGCGGATTTCGTTACAGTCACCACGGCAGGGGAAGGAGGAGCAGCAGCAGAAACAGCAGCCGCCGAATCACCACCACTATAGTCACGCGGACCAGAGCCTGGACCGGCAGAGCAGCAGTTTGAATCAGGATAGTCACACCTCGTTTAGTCACACCACGGCCCCTCAAACGCATCATCAACATCACGGTTTGTTTCATGGGCTGTTTCGAAGAAACTCCAGACCGACCTCGCAACAGTCACACTCGCAGCTGTCACAATCGCAACAGTCACACTCCCACGGTCCCCTCTCCCATCCCCAGCGCTCTTATACTTCCCCTGTTACCTCCTCCGATACGTCTGCTGCTGCTGCTGCGGCGGCGGCAGCTGCTATGGCAGCGGCAGCAGCGGCAGAAGCAGAAGCGGGAGCAGAAGTAGAAGCAGCAGCAACAGTTTCGCCAGGGAAAGTGGATTCACACTCAAGCCGAGTGCACCAGCCTATGACTATGACTGCTGCTGCTGCTGCTGCTGCTGCTGGTTCGGTTGTTGCCTCACGTGCTTGTAACGAGGGGCAGGGTCACACACGCAGCCACAGCCACACTCCAACGCCCACCCACCTTCAAAGTCACACTCACACACACACCCTCGGCCCTCTGCATAACAACACCCATACCCGCACCCTCACTCCCTCCCACACTCCCTCACACACTCTCTTCCACACTCCCTCTCACACTCCCTCTCACGCACAGTGCAAGCAGCAGGTACTACAAATTCCGGTCCCTTCCTTAGAAGAAATCTTACACGTCCCTAGGAGCATAGCTTCCGACCATGGGGGGAGGGGGAGGGGCGCGGGGAGGGGCGGAAGGGGGGTGGGGGAAGACGATCCACTCCGCCTATCCAATCCCCCTTCCCCTTGCGCCACTGCCACAGCCGCGGGAACGGAGGTCCCCCTTTCCCTCTTCGCTGCTGTGCCTACCACCCCTGGCGGAACAGGAGGGGGAGGGGGGGGGCGCGGAGGGTGGGAATCCCCGCCCATGGCCGAAAAAGGTGGGGGGAAAGGGGAATGGGGGGGAAGAGGCGAGGTATATAACCTCCAAGGGCATGGTATGGAAGCAAAGAAAGGAGGAGGAGCAGCAACAGCAGCAGCAGCAGGGACAGCAGGAGCAGCAGCAGGGGCAGCAAGGGAAAGTGGCTCTAGTCATGCCACCAGAAAGGTGCACAGTACTTCCAGGGTCTTCCCCAGGCAGGCATCACCTGGGGGAGGCGGGTTTGGGGGGAGCTGGCGCAGGGCTGGCAGTCCCTGGCGGGGGAGAGGAGGGGGGGAGGGCGGAGGGGAAGGGGGGAAAGGAGGGGGAGGCGGAGGTGGAGGGGGAGGCGGAGCGGGAGTGGGGAGGATGGTGGGGATAGGTTTTGTGGCGGCTGCAGTGCCTAGATGGGTGACCCCCCCTAGACGGTTCTGGAAGAGCGGAGGGGGAGGATGGGGAGGGGGAGGGGGAGGAGGGGCAGCATCATCTGCGGTGGCTGGGAATATTGATGAGAACGAGGTATGGATGTGACAGTCATACAGGTGGTGCTGAGGGATCTTATTCTGAGCTTCACTTACGTTGTGCAGGTGAAAATTTAAGACTTATGGAGAAAATCTGAGAGATTTTGGTTTGAGAGGATGGGATATGGGTGAAAGCGTAGAATTTCAATGTGGAGGTGTTTGTTTCGAAGGGTCGTTTAGGTTCTACTGCAGAGGGAGGGGAGGGGAAACAGCAGGAGGGGAAACAGCAGGAGGGGAATGGGGAGCTGTTACGATGACAAGTTTTCTCCTCATCCTCCCCACAGTGCTGTCCATGCCTTCTTTCCATTCCACAGTGATAACTTGTCTTCCTCGTTCTCCCGTGTTTTTCCTCCGTCTCATTCTCCCTTGTGCTTCGTCTTCTTCGTCCGTCCTCATCCCTTGCAGCGGTCTCAACGCAGTCGGCACGGCAGTGCCGCTCCTGCCAGGAACAGAGCTGCTGCGATGAGGTGATGAGGCACCAGATGACGTGGCAGGGGGTGATGTGGCGATGTCACGTGGAGTGATGTCACGTTATGACAGAAAGTATGGTATGGCTTGTGAAAAAAGGCATGGAGTGAATGACATGAGATTTCATGGTGGGTATTTTTTCACGTAGTGGGAAACCCTGTATTCTTTGCTGCTACGGTAGTTGGTCTCTGACAATGCTGCAGCTCTGCCCTGTTCAGGGCTGAAGGTTTAGGAGGGTAACAATTTTACCTCTAGTAGGAGTTCTTTATATAGTTGCAGTTTTGTACAGTAACCATATTGTGATAGGTATTGCACTGGCTGTTGCAACACAGAATCCTTTTATTGTCCGTGGAAGCTGGGTGTATTTTTTTTTCTACTTTTAAGGAAGGAAGGAACTCAGTTAGCATGGAGAATATTTTTTAACTGCTAACTGAGTTCCTTCCTTAGGTACGGTAACCCAAGCAAGCACCCCACAGAACCCTGGTATGGTCGTAAGATAAGCCAAAATCAAGTTTTGCAGTTAAGACAGTAATGGAATACCATGTAAATGCATCACCTCGTTTATAGTAATTTGAGTGTGAATCTACATGCATGTTACCAAGCCAAAACCCCTCTTATCTTTATTTAACAAGTGTCCAGAAGTTGACTACCTGAAGGACTAAACCTAGAAAACAAGCATACACTGATCTATCTACGTACACAAACAAAGGGAATCAGACTACTTCACACCATCAACATGATCTCACAAGTTAAACCCTAAACTCTGTTAAAAAACTATATCGAATGTGGTGTACCAACAAAACAGGCTAGCTTCTCAATTCTTTGGAATGTACTCCCACGGCTTGATGACAACAATGACAATGACGATGATGATGACTATAACGAGGATCACGCCACAACAAATCCACTGCGGGAATGAACAGGCAAACAAAGAAATCGTACAAAGTGTGGGAGCACAGTGAATAAGGGACAAAACTAATAAAATCAACAGGGAATACCGTACTATAGCATAAAGTAGGCCACATTAAACACACGCACTAAGAGCAAATTGATGAATACGGGGAGGATAGCACACGGGTTGTTGGGCATAGCATCAGCAGCAGACAGCAGCACTCACCTTGCGAGTGTTGATTTGCGTCTTGCGTGCTTCCACCAGCTGCTTCGTGCCTTGCTGCACGTGGTCCACTGCTTGCCCCACCTGCAACGAGAGGAGGCGAGGGTGGGGAGCGGAGGGGGTGGGGAGGGAAGGGTGGTGATGGTAAGGGGAAGGCAGAGAGAGCAGTGGGTGCTTCCACCAGCTGCTTCGTGCCTTGCTGCACGTGGTCCATTACTTGCCCCACCTACAGAGAGGAAACAGGGGTTGTGGATGGGAGGGGTTGGAGGGAAGGGGGTTCCGAGGGTGTGAGAGTGGCGATGGTGAGGGGCGGTCAGAGAGAGAAAGCAGTGGGTGCTTCCACATTCCACAAGCTGCTTCGTCCCTTGCTGCACGTGATCCACTGCTGGATTGCTAAGCGGAGGGGAAGGAAAGGAGGGAGGGAAAGGGGGGGAGGGGAGGGAGGAAGCGGCGAGCAAAGGTGAGTCAATGCTCCACACATCATTTGCGCTATGGCTGCACAAGTCAACAACGGTCAGCCATGGCTGCCCAGAGTCAAGTCGACGCCAGTCAACGCCAGTCAAGTCGATGCCAGTCAACGCCAATCAAGTCAATGCCAGTCAATGCCAGTCAACGCCAGGGGTCAGCGGGCTCTCACCTGCACTTCGATGTTATCCAGCAGCTCGCCCTGCGACTCCACCAGCACGGCCATATCCATGAAGATCTGATGCAGCTCCAGCAGCTGCTTCTCTATGTCCTGCACTGCCGTGTGCCGCTCCTGAATCTCAGCCAATGTGTCCATCACCTGGGCGACGCGTATATGGTGGGAGGATGGGGGTACAGAAAGGGGGATGGGAGAGGGTAGGTGGGGAGTTGTGAGTTGCATCAAGGTGCAATGCAGCCCATAAAACTTCTTTCCATCCACATCCACTGCTTGCAACCCACAGCCCTTCACGAAGTCCTGTCTACTGACCCAGTAACTGCAGTATCTGGCACTCTTTGCCGTTCTTTGTCGCTCACTTACCCCCGCGTCACCCTGCCTCCCCTCCCCAGTACCTGTCCTTGGCCACTCTCTGCCCCTCCCTGCCATTTCTCTGCCGCTCCCTGCCGCTCTCCCCCTCACCTTGTTGCCACAACCATTCCTGCTCCAATCCCCTTCTCCCTCGCTCCCCCCAGTCACCCCAAAACCCCTCACCCCCCCCAGCCGTACCTGCCCTCTGCCCTGCTCCTGGATTGCCCTCTGGAAAATCGCCTCGCTCTCCCCGTTGTCAATCAGCGTGTCAATCGTCTCTGCGTCCGCGCGTTGCCCCGTGACTGTGAAGTAGCGCCTCTCCACCACGTCACGGTACTCCCGCTGGAACTTGTCCCTCAGCTCCTGCACGAACAGACAGGTACAGTTCGGTGCAGGGCGGTACAGAGGGGTACAGACAGGTACGGTAAGGTACAGATGGGAAGAGGAAGGGAAGGGAGGAGTGAGACACGTTGCCCCGTGACTGTGAAGTAGCGCCTCTCCACCACGTCACGGCACTCCCGCTGGAACTTGTCCCTCAGCTTTTGCACGACAGAGGCAGGTGCAGTTCGGTGCTACAGTACGGTACAGAAGTGCGCATGCACAGAACAGAGGTGCAGGTGATACGTGGAAGGGAGGAGCGGGGGGAGGAGAGAAATGAGTGGGGAGTAAAGAGAGGCGAGACGTGAAAGCTGAGAGGGGAGGGAGGGTGGTGGTGACGGCCATTCGCAACGGCATGGTTGAAGAGGAAGTGCTTTGCAAGGTAAGAGGTGTGTGGGGAGCAGGGAGTACGGTGAGGCAGAGAGAAGGGAGTGCGATAAGGGAGAAGGGCGAGGCGACGCACCTGGAACTCGTTCATGAGCGATTTCAGCTTGTTGGAAAGGGTGGTGGTGATGATCATTCGTTGCCGGTCTGTGGCGGAGCCCTTTTCGCACCCTGGCACCTTGCGGCTCTCGTCGTTCTGGTTGTAACGAGTCACGCACAAACGAGGGGCGCACGAGAAAGGGCGCACAGGCAAGGGGCGCACAGGCGAGGGGCAAACAAGCATGAAAACATGGGCAAAGGACGCACAGACAGATGCACAAATGGGCATGGGAGAAAGATCACAGTCTCTATCTGGAAGCAAGCCCCAATTGGCCTGATCTATTGACTTGGATCAGACAAATAGAAAGTGAACGGCGCGGGTCAAAATAAAGAGGGTCAAAGAGTGAGTCAAAACGAAGAAAGGGAGTCCAAGGAGAGAGGGAGAGAAATAGAGTCACAGGACTGCACAACTCACGGCTTTGTTCAGAGCTTCAATCTTGCGCTTAATCCCCTGTGCTATCTTCAACACTTGGTCGATATCCCCCTCCATGCGCTCCTTTATAGCTGCACGCACAGCCATTCCCACAGGTGTTAGTTCACGGCACAGCCATTTCGCACAGGAATTATTTAACCGCACGAGAATTACTTAACAGCACAGCCATCCCGCACAGTATTAATCTGAAAGCACAGACGTTCCACACAGGCACGGCATAAAAAAGCCGTGGTTGTAGTTCCAATCTTGCACTTGATCCCCTACGCTATCGTCGGAACCTGGTTGCTGTCCCCCTCCATGCGCCCCTATAAAGCTCGCACACGTCGCGCGCAGTTCTCACACGTCGCGCTCAGTTCTCACACGTCGCGCGCGGTTCTCACACGTCGCACGCGGTTCTCACACGTCGCACGCGGTTCTCACACGTCGCACGCGGTTCTCACACGTCGCACGCGGTTCTCACACGTCGCACGCGGTTCTCACACGTCGCACGCGGTTCTCACACGTCGCACGCGGTTCTCACACGTCGCACGCGGTTCTCACACGTCGCACGCGGTTCTCACACGTCGCACGCGGTTCTCACACGTCGCACGCGGTTCTCACACGTCGCACGCGGTTCTCGCACGTCGCGCGCGGTTCTCACACGTCGCGCGCGGTTCTCACACGTCGCGCGCGGTTCTCACACGTCGCACGCGGTTCTCACACGTCGCACGCGGTTCTCACACGTCGCACGCGGTTCTCACACGTCGCACGCGGTTCTCACACGTCGCACGCGGTTCTCACACGTCGCACGCGGTTCTCACACGTCGCGCGCGGTTCTCACACGTCGCGTGCGGTTCTCACACGTCGCACGCATTTCTCACACGTCGCACGCATTTCTCACACGTCGCACGCAGTTCTCACACGTCGCACGCAGTTCTCACACGTCGCACGCAGTTCTCACACGTCGCACGCAGTTCTCACACGTCGCACGCAGTTCTCACACGTCGCACGCAGTTCTCACACGTCGCGCGAAGCTTTCACGTTCCACGCAGCCCTCACACGTCGTAGGCAACTGTCGCATGCATCTCGCGCGAGCGCGTGTGCGTAGAAACTCGTTCGCCCTCATCACACCGCAAAGGCGGGCTGCGCGTTTGATGCAAATAAATCGCCCTTCGTTCTCGCGCCTCTCGCGCCTCTCGTGCCTCTCGCGCCTCTCGTGCCTCTCGCGCCTCTCGTGCCTCTCGCGCCTCTCGTGCCTCTCGCGCCTCTCGTGCCTCTCGCGCCTCTCGTGCCTCTCGCGCCTCTCGTGCCTCTCGCGCCTCTCGTGCCTCTCGCGCCTCTCGTGCCTCTTGCGCCTCCTGCTCCTCTCGCGACTCTCGCGCCTTCCACCCCACTCCATCCATCAGGCACCTTTCATGGCCGACGCTCGCGTGACTCGTTTGCTCTCCTCGTGTGCGTCCTGCAGTCGCGTCAGCTTCCCTCTCATCTGATCCATGCTCTCGTTGATGTCTTTCACCTGCCACGTGTCATGACGGCATATCCAGACGCCCGCAAGTGAGAATAAAGAGATAAGGGAGAATCCACAACGAGTTGGAGAACAAAGGGATGGAATACAGACAGGAAATTGGGTGAACAGACGTTATTGCCACGTCACACGTCTCAAAAAGCAAATAGACAGGGCCAAGGCCGAGAGCATGTCCGACAAGCCAAGCCAGCAACGCATGCGCGTTAAAAGCAGCCTCGTGAAGCGAATATACCTCGCGATGAAACTCTTCCATGCGCTGATCCATCTCCCCCGGTTCTTCCACCCCACCGACCTCCAAGTCCACCTCATCCGTGCTCGAACGGCGCGGAGGGCTCGCGCCCTGGGAAGCAAAACAACAACGGGGTAAAATATGCACGATGAATGTGTACAGTGATGAAACGGATTTTCAGTCCACGTCCTCCATGCTCAGGTGACGGGAGGGCTCGTGCTGTACGGAAGCCGAAGCATGCGTGGCAGAGGGAGGCTTGAAGAGCGCTATTCTCGAAAATACAAGGGGAAGCAGACAAGAAGTGGTATAGAGCGGTTTGAAGTTTTTTCGCTCAAGAAAACGGACTCAGAGGAAGAGGGAGGTGCTAACTCGCGGAAAAGATGGGAAGGAGGAGACACGAAGCGCCTGGAGCAGCTGTAAAATTCGGAAAGCGGTGCAGCGCGGTGAAATACGGTGCGGTGCGGATCTGCTAATGGGAAGAAACAGGCGAGTAGGCGAAGAAGCTAGAAAGCAGACGTGGACACACAGGCGACGACAAAAAAAAAAGCAGAAGGGACGATTGCCACAGAAAATGGCAGTAGGGACGATTGCAGCAAAAAAATGGCAGTCTGGACTAAACCCGCAATAAATGACAGTAGCGACTATATCCGCGAAAAATGAAAGGCACTATGGCCGCAACAGAAATTATATTACGGAGCATAGCAGTAGAGCATGACTTCATAGGCTCGACGCCATGGTAGCGGAGGCATACTCGTCTTATGGACTTGCTCCTATTCGCTCAATCAAAAAGGTTCTCACTGCTGCTAGTAACATCGGCCATGGTAAGGACTTGCCGGCCGCCACTGCTAGCAACACTAACGGCTAGACGCATGGTACTGAGCGAGAAAACAAAACTGCTCAGACAGCGGGGAATTGAGATCACCCACCCATAACAAATCGTTCATGGTGCCGCTGCTCCTTTGTTTCTAAGAACCAGCAGGGTCAAGGAAGTGGATGCAGGCACTGGTGCGTGTCGCTTCAACACGTAACAGGGTCTTGGAGTGAAGATCGGTTCCTGGCTCAGCGGGATTGAAACTCGGCTAGTCCTGTTCGTAGGCTAACAACTAATGCAGCTGAACAACGTGTCGGAGAGGGGGATGTCAGGCAGAAGAACCTAGGAAAGCTCTTGGGTGAGCCCTGTCTCGCAATTTCCAAACACTACTGAAAGCGGCGAGGTGACAAGACGAGCTGTTAAAGAGGGGGAGGCAAACTGACAAGGATCAATTGAGAGCAGCGAAGTAAAGGGGTACCATTCTCGAGGCTCCCTGTAAAACTACCTCGAGGTTGCTTTCTCTTGGGTTTGCTTCTTTCTCGTCCCTTGCGGTCTCTGACCGAACCGAATCGGACCTGACTGACGAGGACAACAACCCCGGCTCAACCAGAACCACACGGCACGCCATTGCTCTGCATGGTAGGTTGGGAGTCCATCCAGAAAATTAAAACAGTAAATTTATGAACAGAAAGTTTGGGGGCCTGAACTTCTGATTGTGGTAGAGCTTGTTATGTTGGGTTGCAGTTGTAACCTTACTAAGGAACCGATATTTTAAGCATTTGCAGAGTTATTTAGCGGACGTATACACCCACTTTCCTTGGTGATTTTTTATTTCTGCCCCTCGAATGCTGTCTGACAATCAAGAATAAGCCGTTGTGCTTCTCGGGGGCTCCTGCACTCCTGGTTGGTGTTGAACTTCCAGCCGTTGACACGCACTGCCGTTGTCCTCGCGCCAACTCCGAGGCGCTGCTTGACAGTGCGTGTGTTATACGCGTTTGAGTGAGAAACAGACAAATACCGTCATTTCCGCATGTCGCGTTTACGTGTGTACTTGCAAGGACACCCGTATGTCTCAGATACTTAGCACCTCATCATATTTAGTTTCACAATCTAGGACAATGTTCCACATTTATTCTTCTTAGCATTTAATATGAAAAATACGGTTTCATTTTGTTAAATATCTATTGGCTCTGTCCATAAAATATACATATGAGTTATCTAGTCGACAATAATTAAGTTATGCCAATTCTAATCACATATAAAGAGGCTTGGAACGTAATGAATCTATGTACGTAACTTCTCTATCAATACATGTTTTGCTGCGCAGGGACGGCCTTTTCTGAAATCATGTAAGCATCAAACAATATATATATATATATATCAATAAAATCCCGTCCCTACACCAGGGCTGATTTTATCTGACTAAGCGTGCCCGATTGTCTGAAATATGGTATATTTTTTCGTACATCCCTAAATTTTTGTTCTTATTTTCCAAAGCAAATGATTGTTTTAGATCGCTACATTTTAAGCACGGTAAAAATCAAGATAGATGCTTGTATTGTCAAATTGCATTTGTTATGTAGGCTGTAGTGGGGCATACCCTAAAGGGTACAACACATTAGGGTTAGGCTATACAATCCTGTCTTGCCCTTCCTACTAGTTCATTCTTACATTCTAACATGGTTTCAGAGTAGGTCCCGGTTAGGACCGATTTTTTTAGGGCCCACCGTCGTTTCCGCCTCGTTCTGCCCGTACCGCCCTAGCGCTTTTCTGCCCTGCCCAAGAGAATCGCGCTGCCCTGTTGACACGCGCTCTCCTCTGCCCTAGCGCGTCGCGCTGCCCTGCAAGCGCGCTGCCCCTGCTCGCTGCGCGCCCTGCCTGCTTGCTGCACCCGCTCGCTGCGCGCCCTGCCTGCTTGCTGCACCCGCTGCTCACACGCTGCCTCTGCCGCTAGCGCGCTGCATTTGCTGCCTGCGCGCTGCTCGCCCTGCCCGCGAACTGCCCGCGCGCTGCTGCGCCACAGCCACTACTGCCGCACGCGCTGCTGCGCTGTGCCCTGCCCCGCGCTGCTGCTGCTGCTGCGCTCGCTGCTGCTACCGCTCTGCTGTTGCTGCTGCGCTCGCTGCTGCTGCTGTTGCTACGCTGCTGCGCCTGAGCTGCTGCTGCCGCTCGCACTGCGCTGCTGCTGCTGCTGCGCCTGAGCTGCTGCTGCTGCTGCATGCGCTGCTGCACTGAGCCGCGCCGCGCCACGCTGCCCTGCCCAAACCGCGCCGTACCGCGCCGCCCTGCCCAAGCCGCGCCGCCCTGCCCGAGCCGCGCCGCCCTGCCCGAGACGCGCCGCCCTGCCCGAGCCGCGCTGCACTGCCCCTACAGAGCTGCACTGCCTTACTGCTGCTACTACTACTACTGCAGCTGCTGCTATGGCGACCCCTACTGTTCTCACCTTTGACGGAGAGGGTCACCCGGTAGACTCGGATCCTGGTTAGAGGATCTCCACCTGTACCTGCAGAGCCAGACTAAGGAGGATGTCTCACTTTTTGAGCATACCTCTGGGACCCTAGCTGCCCCTGCTGCCACAGCTACTCGTGTAGACCACTCCAGGTGGGCGTCTCGTGAAGCTACTGCTGCTCTTTCAGTCCGTAGCCACCTTCCGCTAGACCAGCGCTCTTACTTTCGCCAGCTTAAGACGGCCAAGGCGCTTTGCGACGCTGTAGTCACACGCTACTCGTCCCCGTCGTCTGCCACTGTAGGCCGTCTAGCGCTGCCGTTCCTCTTTCCCGAGCTGTCGGATTTCTCCACTGTAGCCGACCTCATGACTCACCTGCGCTCCCTTGAGACCCGCTACGCTGCCGCCCTCGAGCCCACCTTTAGGGCTGAGAACAAGCCACCTATCTATCTCACCCTTTACTTTCTCACGACCCGCCTCCCTGAATCCCTTCGTGCTGTACGCGACCACTTCCCCGCCCTCGACCCCACGAAGATCACCCTCGACACGTTCGAGTCCCGTCTCTTGGAGGCGGAGTCTGCTACCCTAGCTGTCGCTGCCTCTCGTGGCACTCCCCACCCCTCTGTCTTTGAGGGGTGCTCCCCCTCCCTGCTCGCGTCGTCCGTTGCCTCTGCTGCTGCTGTTGACCTCTTCGGTGCTGAGGAGGTTGGTGCTGCTTCTGCTCCTAGTGGGAAGCGCCGCAGCGGCAAGGGCAAGGGTGGCAAGGGTGGGGGTGGAGGGGGTGGTGGGGGTGGAGGGGGCAGTGGTAGTGGCGGTGGAGGTGGTGGGGGAGGAGGAGGTGGAGGCGGCAAGGGAGGAGGCGGGGGTGGAGGGAGTAGTGGGGGAGGTGGAGGGGGTGGGGGTGGCACTAGGGGCGGAGCTGGAGGAGGAGGTGCTGGAGGTCCGGTCACTCGTGGTGCAGCGGGGGGTGGAGGTGGTTCTGGGGGTGGCCAGCAGCAGCAGGCGCAACTCTCGCCTCAGCAGCTTCGTGAGTGGGCGATCCGTCGTGGCAGCTCGGGTGGCCCACCTCGCTGCAGGTACGTCCGTCGCACAGGTCAGCCTGGAGCGACCTGCTCTCGCACCGACCACACCGAGTCTCGCTGCTTCTTTCGCCTCGAGGATCTGTATCGTGCGGAGCATGGTGAGCACATGAAGACTCCTGACTGGCTCGCTTTGCTAAAGTATGACATAGATGTTTTTGCTTGTGACTGGGCTGTGATCCATGCTGGCATGTATGCGATGTATGCTGCTTCTGCTAGTGTTGAGGAGGACTGTTACCTGTGTGTGCCTAGAGTCGCTAGGGTAGAGGCTGCTAGTCTTGGTGCTGTTGACTCAGCTAGCACCGATGCAGAGCCTGAGGAGGCTTTGCACACTTTTACTCTCGACTCAGGCGCTTCTCGTTGCTTCTTTCCGCGACAGCACCACAGTCACACCGCTCACAGTCCCTGTCCCTGTCACACTGGCCGACCCCTTTGGGGGCCTTGTAGTCGTGCGAGGCGCCACTGTTCTCCCTTGTCCGGCGGCCCCTTCCGGCCTCCTCACAGGTCTCCACCTCCCCTCGTTCGCTAAGAACTTGGTGGCTACCTCTGTCCTCCAGGACCTGTGGGTCACTGTCACCCAGCCTGGAGGCGAGCTAGTGGCGATCTGTACGGACTCGCGCACTGGTGAGCACCTCGCCACGTTCACTCGGAGGCCTGGGTCTGGCCTGTACACACTGACCACTGAGTCTGCACTGGTAGCTGAGTCAGGTCAGGTAGATGCGTCGGTTGAGGTCGCCTCGTCTTGTTCGTGTCGTCTCCTCACGCACCAGACTCTCCTCTGGCACCACCATCTTGGCCACCCCTCCTTGCCACGCCTGCGTGGCATGCACTCTCGTCTCCTTGTGTCCGGTCTCCCCAGGTCCCTGCCCCCGCTCCCGAGGTCGCTTGCACCGCCTTGCCTTCCCTGCGTCGAGGGGCGGCAGCGCGCCGCTCCTCACTCCTCCTCGTTTCCTCCTACCACTGCTCCTTTGCAGACCCTGCACATGGACGTGTGGGGGCCCGCCCGCGTCACTGGACAGGGTGGCGAGCGCTACTTTTTGCTGGTAGTCGACGACTACACGCGCTACACCACGGTCTTCCCCTTGCAGAGCAAGGCGGATGTCCGCGGTGTCTTGATCCACTGGATCTGCGCTGTTCGTCTCCAGCTTCGCGCTCGGTTCCGTGAGGACCTTCCTGTCCCGCGGCTGCACTCTGACCAAGGTGGTGAGTTTTGCTCCCACCTCCTTGAGGACTTCTGTGGTGCTGAGGGCATCCGCCAGACGTACACGCGTCCGGCCTCTCCACAGCAGAATGGGATTGCAGAGCGCCGCATTGGTCTTGTCATGGAGGTTGCTCGCACCTCCATGATCCATGCGGCTGCTCCCCATTTTCTGTGGCCGTTTGCGGTCCAATACGCCGCTGAGCAGCTCAACCTCTGGCCCCGTGTCTCCCACCCGGAGACCTCCCCCACTTTGCGGTGGACGGGCGAGGTTGGTGATGCGTCGGCGTTTCGGGTCTGGGGTTCCCTCTCTCTTGTCCGCGACTTGCCTGCGGGCAAGCTCTCTCCACGCACTCTTCGGTGCATGTTCCTTGGCTTCCCCACCGACGCACCGCCCTGGCAGTTTTACCACCCGGGCTCTCATCGTGTGCTGTCCGCCCAGGACGTGACCTTTGACGAGTCCGTCTGCTTCTACCGTCTTCACCCCCACCGCAGTTCCCCGGTACCCCTCCCCCCTCTCACCCTGGTGGACGACCCCCCCCCGGTAGCCCCCCTCCCTCCTCACGGTCCCGCTCCCTCAGGTGTGTCTCAGGTAGACCCACCCCCCTTGGTTGAGCCTTTGGAGGTCTCCTCAGACACCTCTGGCCCAGCTGAGGGGGGTGACCCGGCTCCTGCTGCCACAGTGACCCCTCGCCGCTCTGCACGCTTGGCTGACCCTCCTGGGTTTCCGCCTCGACCGTCTTCACCGCCGCTGCAGCCTGCTGCTGTGGACTCTGGTGCTGCAGGAGGTGGTACCACAGGGGGTGCTGGTTCTGGGGGTGCTGAGGGTCCTCTGGGTACAGGAGGTACAGGAGGTATTGGTGCTTGTGGTCCTGCTACGAGTCGGCAGGAGGCTCTCTCGCCGGAGCGGCTGCGCGAGTGGGCTGTCCAGTGGGGCAGCCCTGGTGGTGGAGCTAGCCGTCTTGGAGCTGGAGGTGCTGGAGCTGCTGGAGCTGGAGGTTCTGCTACTGGTGGTACTGTGGTTGCTCGTACTGGTGGCACTGTTGCACGTCGGCAGGCGACTCTTTCGCCGGAGCGGCTTCGCGAGTGGGCTGTACAGTGGGGCAGCCCTGGTGGTGGAGCTAGCCGTGCTCGCTCTTCTAGAGCTGGAGGTACTGGAGGTGCTGCTGCTGTGGGTGCTGCTGCGGGTAGTCGTGGCGCGCGTCGCCAGGCGTCTCTCTCGCCGCAGCGGCTTCGCGAGTGGGCTGTCCGTTGGGGCAGTCCTGGTGGTGGCGCTGGACGTACTGGAGCTGCAGGTTCTGGAGGTGCTAGCCCTGGAGGTGCTAGTCCAGGTGTTCCTATTACTGGAGGCACAGGTGCTGCTGGAGGTGCTGGAGGTTCAGTTTCTGGAGGTGCTAGCCCTGGAGGTGCTGGTGCTGTTGTTCCTGGTACTGGAGGTACAGGCGCTGCTGGAGGTGCTGGAGGTGCAGGTACTACTGGAGGTGCTAGAGGTGCTGACACTGGAGGTACTACTGGAGGTGCTGTTGGAGGTACTGGAGTTCGTGGTGCTAGTCGGCGGGAGGCTCTCTCGCCGGAGCGGCTGCGCGAGTGGGCTGTCCAGTGGGGCAGCCCTGGTGGTGGAGCTAGCCGTCTTAGAGCTGGAGGTGCTGGAGCTGCTGGAGCTGGAGGTTCTGGGGGTGCTGTTACTACTGGAGCTGGAGGAACTGGTTCTGGGGGTGCTGTTGCTACTGGAGCTGAAGGCACTGGTTCTGGGGGTGCTGTTGCTACTGGAGCGGGAGATTCTAGGGGTGCGACTACTCAGCCGCAGCCGTCTGCGCTTGGTCGCCTTCTCAGTCTCCCACCTGCTGCTACTGAGTTCCCGGTTCCTGGTACTACTCCTCCGCTACTGTTACCACCGACTGACCAGTCTCAGCCACAGCTACTGCCTGGCTCCCCGCTGCCTGCTCCTGCTCCTCACACTGAGGTCACTGCGTCCCTGACTGCGCGTCGTGAGCCTGAGACTCGTGCGTCCACTCCTGAGCGTTGTGAGCTTGAGACTCGTGCTTCCACTCCTGTTCGCGGTCGTCGTGTTGTCCGTCCTCGTGCTCCCGCTGTGCCAGGCACTCACCGTATGGCACTTCGTCCTTCCTCTATTCCTCAGTGTGTTGTCCTGCCTTCTCCTCCTGCGTCCTCTCTTCCTCACGTTCCTGACCCTGAGTCAGACCTTGTTCGTGCTGCCAGCTCGACTGTCACTCGTCTCCTTGCCACAGTTGTGACTGACCCTTCCTTTGAGTCTGCTGTTGCGTCTGCCTTAGTCACTGAGCTTGTTGACTTTGCCGCTTTGTGCCGCCTTGACTACGCTGCGAGTCTTGTCTTTGACTCTTCCTGTCCTCCGTCCGTCGGGGGTGAGCTTGCCCTTGGCTGTGACGTTCTTGAGGACAGGCAGTTTGAGCTGGAGTGCCTCGCGGCCATTGCACCGCATCTCGCGTCCTCGCTACTTTGCCCTGAGGGAGACCCGGATGCACCAGACATCCCGACCCCACGCACTTACGAGAGGCGATTACGGGTCTGTACTCCTCTCAGTGGCAGATAGCCATGGACGCAGAGATGGCCTCCTGGAAGTCCACAGGCACCTACGTCAACGAGGTTCCCCCACCTGGGGCGAACATAGTCAATGGCATGTGGATTTTCAGGGTGAAGCGGCCGCCGGGTTCTCCACCTGTCTTCAAGGCGCGTTACGTTGCTCGAGGCTTCAGTCAGCGTGCGGGGGTCGACTTCTTTCAGACCTTCTCCCCCACCCCGAAGATGACCACTCTTCGGGTGCTACTGCACGTTGCAGCACAGCGAGACTATGAGCGACTTCTTGACAACCTTCTTGCAGGGGAGCCTTCACGACTTATCTGGTTGCGCCGTCCACGTGGCTTCACTGGGTCGTTTCCTGAGGGTACCCAGTGGAGTCTTCGGCGACCAGTCTACGGCCTTCGACAGGCACCCCGCGAGTGGCACGACACACTGAGGACTACGCTTGCGGCTCTTGGCTTCGCTCCCTCGACTGCTGACCCTTCGCTGTTTCTGCGCACAGACACTTCTCAGCCGCCGTTCTACGTTCTTGTGTACATTGACGACTTGGTTTTTGCTACTGCTGACACAGAGGCCCTGGCCTTGGTGAAGGCGGAGTTGCGGGAGAGACACACTTGCACTGACCTGGGTGAGCTGCGGAGTTACCTTGGCTTGCAGATCACCCGGGACAGAGCACGCCGCACCATCACCCTCACTCAGTCACACATGGTGCAGCAGGTCCTTCAGCGCTTCGACTTCACGTGGTCCTTGCCACAGCCCACTCCTCTGTCTACCGGCCACTCGCTCTCAGCTCCACCTTCGGACGAGTCCGTAGAGCCGAGTGGTCCATACCCAGAGCTTGTGGGTTGCCTCATGTACCTGATGACGTGCACACGACCTGACCTCGCGTACCCTCTCAGCTTCCTGGCTCGCTACGTGGCTCCCGGTAGGCATCGAAAGATGCACTGGGATGCTGCGAAGAGGGTATTGTGTTACTTGTGCAGCACATCGGGCATGGGGCTCGTGCTTGGAGGACGGGGTTCAGTTGTTCTCACTGGTCACTCAGACGCTTCTTGGGCTGACGACTAGACTACTCACCGATCGACACAGGGGTACAGTTTCAGCCTCGGCACTGGTTCTGTCTCGTGGAGGTCCACTCGCTCTTCCTCTGTACTTAGTTCCAGCTGTGAGGCCGAGATCTATGCTGGGGCTATGGCTGCACAGGAGCTCCGGTGGCTGACCTACCTGCTGACCGACCTGGGTGAGCGGCCTCGTTCTCCTCCAGTTCTGTACGTCGACAACAAGGCCATGATTGCCTTGTGTCAGGACCAGAGACTGGAGCACAGAACGAAGCACATTTCTCTCCGCTACTTCCTCACGCGAGAGCTGCAGTAGCGTGGTCAGCTTCGTCTTGCTTACGTGGCCACTCGGGCCAACACTGCTTATGTTTTCACCAAGGCCCTTGGGTCTAGTGATCATCAGCGTTTCTGCACTGCACTTGGGTTTGTGCCCACTCTGCCTCACTTGCTTGTCTCTTGATCTTGCTCTTGTTGTACACTGATATATATGAGTATACATGCATGCTTACACTTGCTAGGTTGTGATCAATACACTGCTCTTTGCTATTATAAACTCTGCATGTGAATTGGCCTTGTGGCCGCTTGCTTATGCTCAGAATGCGTGGTGACCTTGTGATCCACCCTGAGCTTTGCTTTGCATTATTCTCTTGCTTGACTGGTCTTGTGACCATCCGTTGTGTTTGCTATCCCCCACTTTGCCTATGAGGGTGTGTCAAATTGCATTTGTTCTGTAGCCTGTAGTGGGGCATACCCTAAAGGGTACAACACATTAGGGTTAGGCTATACAATCCTGTCTTGCCCTTCCTACTAGTTCATTCTTACATTCTAACATGTATAAATTTGAGATATCAATTAACAAAGGTCATGGATCCTTCAAATATACATACACGCCATGCGGCAAATACAAATTGCCATCCAAATTTTCCTGTTTTGCTGCCAATCGATGCATATTGACTCTCTCTCTCTCTCTCTCTCTCTCTCTCTCTCTCTCTCTCTCTCTCTCACTCTCTCTCTCTCTCTCTCTCTCTCTCTCTCTCTCTCTCTCTCTCTCTCTCTCTCTCTCTCTCTCTCTCTCTCTCTCTCTCTCTCTCTCTCTCTCGTTATATTCCATGAGAACCGGAAGTAGTCACTTCATGCATCATGCGAGCATTGTATTCACTGAAAGTGACGATGCATAGTTGTACTATGAAGATGTTTCTGTTGAAGGAACCATAGTGTTTATTGTAATACATGGATCCCGTAATTAGACGACCTATTATTTGAACCATGAGATTCAAAAGTGTCAGAAATAAGGCCGTGGTGCAGATTGCCTCAGATTGAGGCTGATCTACGATTTCTTGAAAGTCGTATTGGCCTTTTTAAGTGATCGGGGGACAATCTCTCGATTGCGATTAATGTCCTGGTCCCACCCCACTGATCGCTTCGATTCAATGCAATCGAATGTGGTTGAGTAATCAGTAGATCGGGCCCGATCGGGCCTTACTGGAAATATCCACGACTAGTAATTAACCCATGTCAACTTCACTTCAGCTCGCCGCAATTGTGTTATGCGCGGTGTGAATATTGGCGTGCGATAAAAGTGGTTTACAATGTGATTGCGCGTTGCAGTAATTTTATGAATCTCGCTGACTCCAGTGTAGAAGGGGCGTGGCTCGGGCGTGGAAAATTTGCTGGTGGTGCTGGCATTTTATTTCAAAATCAACCTCAGCGTGGAAAAACTACAGAGCGCCTCAGATCGAGGCAATCCGATCTGATCTATAACTACCAGCCTCGATATGAGGGGATCTGCATCATGGCCTAAGGTGAATGAATAGCAATTTATTTATTTATTTTCGTATGTATTTTAAGAAGGCATAGAAACATTTGTATGGAAATTCAGTTGAAATGTTGTTGCTCGTTTGAGAATCTAGTGTCTAGCTCAAGTATGTCTCTTAATCCAAATAAATTATACGATTTAGTATGACAATTCAACCTTGCGTGGTTGTTTTGTCTGAAAAAACATACTGCTGCAATATATGCGGAGGAATAGAGAGGGGCAACATTTTCGTCAAAATGTCAGACGGGCCCATATTCTACGAAGAGCCCCACATATATCCACTTTCACTATAGATCACCGCCCCATACTTTTTATTTTCATTTAATCACAAAATCTTGATATCGCTAGGTGTACAAGCATACTAGCTGTCAAACATTATATATGTTACTGCTGTGTAGGCTACAGTGGGTTAGCCTTTAGGGGGTACATTACTCTAGGGTTTCCTACTTGTATCCCCAACCTTTCTAGTTCAAACACTCTTGCTAATTCTAACATGGTATCAGAGGACGGTCTCGTGCGTTAGAGAGCGACACGAGCAGGGGGCCGACAGCTGACCTGACGCAGACGCAGACGCAGCTACCTGAGGGGACTCAGTGGTCAGTGGGTACAGGTCCGACCCCGGCTGCCGAGTGAAGGTAGCCAGGTGACGGCCCGTCCGAGCACACGTGCAGTGTGTCACGCGCTCGTAGGCAGGGGTGAACTGGTGGACACCCCCGTCCTGGAGCGCACAACCCGCCACCAAGTTCGTAGAGAACGAGGGGAGGTGGAGACCTGACAGTGTGCCCGACGGAACCGCAGGACAAGGGAGGACAGTGGAGGAGGTCGCAATGACCGGACCCCCAGAGGGGTCAGCGAGGGACACAGCAACTGGCCGAGCAAGCTGCTCAAGGGCAGTGTGGTCACGAAAGAAACAGCGGGAAGCACCCGAGTCCAGTGTGAAGGTGTGCAGTGCCTTAGTAGACGTAGTACCAGCAGGCGCAGACTCACGAGCACCTAGAGCAGCAGCCTCACCAGCACCTAGAGCAGTAGCCTCACTAGGACCTAGGGCAGCAGACGCACTAGCACCTAGAGCGGCAGCCTCACCAGTACCTAGAGCAGCAGACTGGATACCGGGGTCAGGCGGCACACACAGGTGACAGGCACTCTCAGCACCAGTAGGACGACGCTGTAGCTGCACCTGGCCACTACCAGAAGCTCCCGAACTACCCACTCCAGTGCGACTCCCACTACGGCCACCCCGATAACCCCAACTAGCGTACCACTCACGAAGCTGCTGGGGCGAAAGAGCCTCGCGGGGACTACGCTGCAGCTGCACCTGGCCACTACCAGAAGCTCCCGAACTGCCCACTCCAGTGCGACTCCCACTACGGCCTCCCCGATAACCCCAACTAGCATACCACTCACGAAGCTGCTGGGGTGTGAGGGACTCACGCGGACGGCCCTAGAGCTGCATCTGGCCAAGCCAGGTGCAGCAGTAGCAGCAGTAGCAGCAGTAACAGTAGTAGCAGGAGGAGCAGTAAAAGCAGTAGCAGCAATAGCAACGGTAGCAGCGCGGGCAGGGCAGTGCTCACCAGTGGTGGTAAGGGCAGGCGCAAGACGGCGGCGACAGCGGGGCCGCCACAGCTGCAGGGCGGGGCCGGGCCGCGGCAGTAGCTGCTCCAGGGGCCAGGGGCGGCTGCTGCAGGGGCGGCTGCTGCAGTGGCGGCTCCTGCAGTGGCGGCTGCTCCAGGTGGCCAGGGGCGGCTGCTGCAGGGGCGGCTGCTCCAGGGGCCAGGGGCGGCTGCAGGAGAGGCAGCTGCTCCAGGGGCCAGGGGCGGCTGCTGCAGGGGCGGCTGCTCCAGGGGCCAGGGGCGGTTGCAGGTGCGGCTGCTCCAGGAGCCAGGGGCGGCTGCTGCAGTGGCGGCTGCTCCAGGGGCCAGGGGCGGCTGCTGCAGGGGCAGCTGCTCCAGAGGCGGCTGCTCCAGGGGCCAGGCGCGGGGTAGGTCAGGGCGACGCAGCGGGCAGCGGGCAGGGGCGACGCGCGGGCAGGGGCGACGCGGCGGGCAGGGCGACGCGGCGGGCAGGGGCGACGCCGCGGGCAGGGGCGACGCGGCGGGCAAGGCGACGCGGCGGGCAGGGGCGACGCCGCGGGCAGGGGCGACTCGGCGGGCAGGGCGACGCGGCGGGCAGGTGGCGACGCCGCTGGCAGGTGGCGACGCCGCGGGCAGGTGGCGACGCCGCTGGCAGGGCGACGTGGCGGGCAGTGGGGCGCGACCGCGTTACTGCAGGGCGGGGCCGCGACTGCGACCTGACGGGGCCGCGACAGCGACCTAACGGGGTCGCGCGCTGGCCTGACGGGCCTGCAGAGGCTGCGTGCGGGCGGCGAGGGCCTGCAGGGGCGGCGCGCGGTCGGGCAGAGGCTGCGCGCGGGCCTGACGGGCCTGCAGGGGTGGCTCTCGGGCCTGACGGGCCTGCAGAGGCGGCTCGGGGGCCTGACGGGTCTGCAGAGGCGGCTCGGGGGCCTGACGGACCTGCAGGGGCGGCTCGAGGGCCGTACTAGCTTGCAGGGGCGTCGCACTGGCCTAGGGCAGCAAGAGGCAGCACAAGGGCTGCAGGACGGCACGCGGGCAGAAAGAAGGGCGGGGCGCGCGAGGGCGCACTAGCAGAAAAAAGGGCGCACGAGGGCGCACGAGCAGAGAAAGGCGCACGAGGGCGCACGTAAGGTAGGGCGCACGAGGGCGCGTCTTTGGTCACCCGTCAGTGCAGCGCCTTCGTGGCATGCACAAACGGTACCTTGTCTCTGGTCTTCCCAGGGTTCTCCCTCCCCTCCCACCCTCGCCTGCTCCTCCCTGTCTTCCCTGTGTCGAGGGGCGGCAGCGCGCCGCTCCTCACTCCTCCTCGTTTCCCCCGACGACTGCTCCCTTGCAGACACTCCACATGGACGTGTGGGGCCCAGCCCGCATCCGTGGACAGGGTCAGGAGAGGTACTTCTTGATAGTTGTTGACGACTACTCGCGCTACACCACGGTCTTCCCCTTGCGCACCAAGGGTGAGGTCCCTGATGTTTTGATCCCTTGGATCCGCGCTTCTCGTCTCCAGCTCAGCGAGCGGTTCCACTCGGACTTTCCTGTCCTGCGTCTGCACTCTGACAGAGGTGGGGAGTTTCCCTCTGACCTCTTGAGGGCCTTCTGTCAGGGGGAGGGCATTGAGCAGTCGTTTACGCTTCCGGCCTCTCCACAGCAGAATGGGGTTGCTGAGCGCCGCATTGGCTTGGTCATGGAGGTCGCTCGTACCTCCTTGATCCATGCGGCTGCCCCCCACTTTCTGTGGCCGTTTGCGGTCCGATACGCTGCGCATCAGCTCAACCTCTGGCCCCGTGTCTCCGTTCCGGAGACTTCGCCGACACTGCGTTGGACGGGAGAGGTTGGCGATGCGTCGCGTTTTCGGGTCTGGGGATCTCGAGCTTTTGTTCGCGATACGTCCGCGGACAAGCTCTCCTCCCGCGCTGTTCCTTGTGTCTTCCTTGGCTTTGTCCCGGACGCGTCTGGTTGGCAGTTTTACCACGCCACCTCGCGCCGTGTCCTGCCCTCTCAGGACGTCACTTTTGACAAGTCGGTGCCCTACTACCGCCTCTTCCCCTACCGCACTGCCCCGCTCCCCTCCCCGCCTCTCTTCCTCGCGCCAGGTGCTGCTGTGGTAGACCCCCTCCCCCCTCAGGGTGCCGCTCCCTCAGGTGTGTCCCAGGTAGACCCGGTTGAGCCTGTCGAGGTAGCTGTCGACTCTCGTCCTGCTAGGGGTGCTGAGCCTGAGCGTGCGGAGCCTGGGGGTGCGGAGCCTGGGGTTGCGGAGTCTGGGGGTGCTGAGCTTGGGGGTGCGGAGCCTGCGGGTGCTGAGTCTGGGGGTACTGAGCCTGGGAGTGCTACGTCTGAGGGTACTGAGCCAGAGGGTGCTGCGACTGAGCGTGCTACACCTGGAGGCGCTCCCTCCTCACAGCAGCTGCGTGAGTGGTACTTACAGTACTGCAGCCTCAGGAGGGGTGCTTCTGGAGCTAGGGGTGCTGCTGGAGCTGGTGCTCGTGCTTCCCCTCCTAGGCGGGAGCCGCCCTCTCCCCAGCGGCTCCGAGAGTGGTACGCTCGGCGCTGCAGTCTCCGGAGTGGCGCTACTAGTGTCGCGGACCCTGGAGCTGGAGCTGGTGCTGGTACTGGTGCTGCTGGTGCTGGAGCTGCTGGAGGTGCTGCTGCTGCTGGCGGTGCTGCTGGCGCTGCTGGAGGTGCTGCTGGTGCTGGTGCTGCTGGAGCTGCTGGAGGTGCTGCTGCTGCTGGCGGTGCTGCTGGCGCTGCTGGAGGTGCTGCTGGTGCTGGTGCTGCTGGTGCTGCTGGAGCTGCTGGAGGTGCTGCTGGCGGTGCTGCTGGCGCTGCTGGAGGTGCTGCTGGTGCTGGTGCTGCTGGAGCTGCTGGAGGTGCTGCTGGTGCTGGTGCTGCTGGAGCTGCTGGAGGTGCTGCTGCTGCTGGAGCTGCTGGAGGCACTACCACTGCTGGTGGTGCTGCTGGAGCTGCTGGAGGTGCTGCTGGTGCTGCAGCTGCTGGAGGTGCTGGTGCTGCTGGTGGTGCTGCAGGTGCTGGAGCTGCTGGAGCCGCTGGTCCTGGAGGTGCTCGTACAGGAGGTACTGGAGCTGCTGGGACTGGAGCTGCTGAGGGGGTTGGAGCTGGAGGTGCTGAGCGGCCGCGGCCGTACTACGTTCCGCTCCTTCAGCAGGTTCTTGGTCTCCCGCCCTCTACTGGTCCTACTCCTCCCCTACTGAGTCCACCGCCTGTCCAGTCGCAGTCACAGTTACAGCCTGCCTCTCCGCTGCCTGGTCCTTCTCCTTACACTGCGCCGACGGGTAGTTTTACGGAGCGTCGTGAGCCTGAGTCTCGTCCTCCGTCGCCTGAGTCTAGTCCAGAGTTGCCTGAGTCGCGTCCAGAGTCACCTGTCCGCGCTGTCCGCGCTGGTCGTCGTGCTCCGCGTCAGCGTCCTCCTCCTGTCCTTGGCACTCACTATATAACCCAGCGTCCTTCCACTGCTCCACAGCGTGTCCCTCTGCCGTCTCCTCCTGCGTCCTCTCTTCCTGACGTTGCTGACCCGCCGTCAGACCTTGCTCGTGCTGCCAGTCCTACTGTCACGCGTTTCCTTGCTACTGTTGTCACTGACCCTACCTTTGAGTCCTCTGCTGCGTCTGCTCTAGTCGCTGAGCTTGTTGACTTTGCTGCCGCCTGTCGTCTAGACTACGCCGCTAGCCTTGTTGCTGAGTCTGAGTCTGTCTGTCCTCCGTCCGTCGGGGGTGAGTGTGCTCTTGGCACGGACGTCCTTGAGGACAGACAGGAGGAGTTTGAGTGCTTTGCTGCTGCTTTACGTCATCTCGTGTCCATGCTGATTGCCCCTGAGGGAGACCCGGATGCACCAGACATCCCGACCCCACGCTCTTACGCAGAGGCGATGGAGGGTCCCTACTCCTCTCAGTGGCAGACAGCCATGGACGCAGAGATGGCTTCCTGGAAGTCCACAGGCACCTACGTCGACGAGGTTCCCCCACCTGGGGCGAACATCGTCAGTGGCATGTGGATTTTCAGAGTGCAGCGGCCACCGGGTTCTCCGCCTGTCTTCAAGGCGCGGTACGTTGCACGAGGCTTCAGTCAGCGAGAGGGAGTTGACTTCTTCCAGACCTTCTCCCCAACCCCGAAGATGACCACTCTTCGGGTTCTGCTGCACGTCGCCGCTCAGCGTGACTACGAGCTCCACTCTCTTGACTTCAGCACTGCTTTCCTACAGGGCAGCCTGCACGAGGAGATCTGGCTGCGCCGCCCACCTGGCTTCACTGGGTCGTTCCCTCCTGGTACCCAGTGGAGCCTCCGGCGGCCAGTCTACGGTCTCCGCCAGGCACCCCGTGAGTGGCACGACACACCGAGGACTACTCTTGCTGCTCTTGGGTTTGCTCCTTCCACTGCTGACCCGTCGTTGTTTCTACACACCGACACCACTCTGCCGCCGCTCTACGTTCTAGTGTACGTAGACGACCTGGTCTTTGCTACTGCTGACACTGAGGCACTCGCCCACGTGAAGTCGGAGCTACAGAAGAGACACACGTGCACAGACCTGGGTGAACTGACAAGCTATCTTGGCTTGCGGATCACCCGGGACAGAGCACAGCGCACCATCACCTTGACTCAGTCACACATGGTGCAGCAGGTCCTTCAGCGCTTCCGCTTCACGTACTCCTCGCCTCAGCCCACTCCTCTGCCTACCGGTCACTCGCTCTCAGCTCTGCCTTCGGATGAGTCCGTAGAGCCGAGTGGCCCGTATCCAGAGCTTGTGGGCTGCCTCATGTACCTGATGACCTGCACTCGACCTGACCTTGCATACCCTCTTAGCATCCTAGCACGCTATGTCGCTCCTGGCCGTCACCGGAAGGAGCACATGGATGCCGCTAAGAGGGTGTTGCGCTACTTGTGCAGTACGTCGGGCATGGGGCTTGTGCTTGGAGGACGGAGAGACGTTGTCCTCACTGGGCACTCAGACGCTTCTTGGGCTGACGACCAGGCTACGCAGCGGTCGTCTCAGGGTTACACCTTCAGTCTTGGCTGTGGTTCAGTTTCTTGGCGTTCTACTCGCTCGTCTTCAGTTCTCAGCTCCAGTTGTGAGGCTGAGATCTACGCCACAGCCATGGCTGCACAGGAGTTACGCTGGCTCACCTACCTGCTGACCGACCTGGGAGAGCGGCCTCGTTCTCCTCCAGTGCTGTACGTCGACAACAAGGCAGCCCTTGCCTTGTGTCAGGAGCACAGACTGGAGCACAGAACGAAGAACATCGCTCTGCGCTACTTCCTTGCTCGAGAGCTGCAGCAGCGTGGTCAGCTTCGTCTTTCGTACGTGGCCACTCGGGCCAACACTGCTGATGTGTTCACCAAGGCGCTTCCGCCTTGTGATCATCAGCGTTTCTGTACTGTTCTAGGCCTTGTGCCTACTGTCCCTCACTTGCTCACTTCTTGACTCTGCTTGTACTGTGATCTCTATATATATACCTGCATGCTTACACTTGCTAGGTTGTGATCACTGTACCTCTTGTTATATTATCAAACTGCATGTGAACTGGTCTTGTGACCACTTGCTTGTGCTCGGAATTTGTGTGGTATCCTTGAGATCCACCCTGAGCTTGTTTTGCTTTGCTTTGCTCTGACTGGTCTTGTGACCCCTTGCTCTCCCCCACTTCGCCTATGGGGGTGTGTCAAACATTATATATGTTACTGCTGTGTAGGCTACAGTGGGTTAGCCTTTAGGGGGGTACATTACTCTAGGGTTTCCTACTTGTATCCCCAACCTTTCTAGTTCAAACACTCTTGTTAATTCTAACACTAGCGCATGCTACTGTAGGTTGCATGCATGCACTCGTAGTCTACATGCCAGCATGAGTAGGGGAGCCTTGATTAGAAACCAATCTGAATTGTCCTTTCGGCACATTGAGTTCCAATGACATATACACCGCTCCTAATCTCCCACCAACATCTTCATGATTTATTTTGTTCCTTTTCCATTGAGATTTGATTGTCGGAATTGCTGGTTTTGTGTGCGTCAAGGCTATTATCTTGTGGTTTTAGCAGGATGTGCATGTTCTGTGCATGTATTAATTTGTGTGTGCGTGCGCGTGTGTGTACGCGCGTGCGTGTGTGTGTGTATGCGTGCGAGTGTGTGTGTATGTGTATGTGTATGTGCGTGTATGCATGCATGCGTGTACGCTTATGTGTGTATGTATGTGTGTGTATGTGTGTATGTGTGTGTGTGTGTGTGTGCGTGTGAGTGTGTGTGTGTGCATGCGTGTGTGTGTATGTGTGTGTGTGTGTGGATGCATCTATGTGTGCGTTGTTGTTGTTGTTGTTGTTGTTGTTGTTGTTGTTGTTGTTGTTGTTGTTGTTGTTGTTGTTGTTGTTGTTGTTGTTGTCGTTGTTGTTGTTGTTGTTGTTTCTGTTCAAACAACGAGTTAACTAGAAACTTAGGGCGTATTCCTGGCTTCGGGTCATCCCGTCTTCGGGTCATCCCGAATTAAAATTTCGAACCGCGGGTTTTTCGACTCGAGCTTCGGGTGTTCCGCCTCGGGAGTTTGCGAGCTTCAGCGAACATGGTAAACGAAATCTGTTTTACCCCTGCAAAATTGTCGTGAGCCTGCAGTGCGAGATCGCAGACGATGCGACAAATTTCACATTGAAAATTTTGTGCAACATTGCACATTCGAGGCTCGCGCAGAATCGTAATCGCTCGCCAGTTTGCTCTGGCGATCGGTAATTTCAGTGTCGAGAGCTGCGATTTCAGGTAACCCTCAAAATATTTGTCTAAAAAAATCGTTAACAATTTCAGGTTGTTGACCCGAGCTGCTCCATTGCAGCTCGTGTCTTCCCAAGATTTCGGATGACATTTTTAGCGGATGACCCGAAGCCAGGAATCCGCCCTTAGGGTTTACAAACCATGGCGAGAGGATCAGAGCAGCGTGAGGAAGATTGACAAAAAGGGTTCACTTAGTCAAGAAACTGTCAGAATGTTGTATTTGTTTAGCCTGCAGTGGGGTACTCTATAGCGAGTACAGCCCAATTTAGGGTTTGCTATATGTACTCAACTGCCTGCTAGTGAAATCCTTTTTTCTCATTCTAACTTTCCTCGTTATTATTCTCACATGGTTTCAGAGCAGGTCGACCCTCCCTGGTCGATCCTGTGGATGGGCCCACCCGATGCTTCCGCTGCTGTACTGCCTGTCGCGCGCCCGGGGCGCGCAACGTTTTCTGCCTGCCGCGCGCTCGTGGCGCGCGGCGTTTTTTCTTCCCGCCGCGTGCTCGGGGCGCGCGGCGGTTTTCTGCTCGTCGCGCCGCCCTGCTGGTCGCGTTCTGCTCTGCCCTGTCCGTGGCGCCGCCCTGCTAGCCGCGCACCGCCCTGCCCTGAACGTCGCGGCGCCCTGGGGGCCTGCGCGAGCCCCCCCCCTCCCGTCGCCCGTCGTGGCGCCTCAGGGGCCCGCGCGTCAGCCCCTCCCGTCGCCCCGTCGCGGCGCCCTGGGGGCCCGCGCGCGGCCCCCCTCTCGTCGCCCGTCGTGGTGCCCCGGGGGCCCGCGCGTCAGCCCCTCCCGTCGTCCCGTCGCGGCGCCCTGGGGGCCCGCGCGCGGCCCCCTCCCTTCGCCCGTCGTGGCGCCCCGGGGGCCCGCGCGTCAGCCCCTCCCGTCGCCCCGTCGCGGCGCCCTAGGGGCCCGCGCGCGGTCCCCTCCCGTCGCCCGTCGAGGCGCCCTCGGGGGCCCGTGCGTCGCCCCCTCCCGTCGCCCGTCGAGGCGCCTCGAAGGCCCGCGCGTCGCCCCCCTCCCGTCGCCCGTCGAGGCGCCCCGGGGGCCCGCGCGTCACCCCCTCCCGTCGCCCGTCGAGGCGCCCCAGGGACCAGCGTGCCGCCCCGCTTCCGCTCGCCCGCTACCCGCGCTCCTGCCCCGTGCTGCCTGTGTTAGGGTTTGGGGGTGGCGAGTCTGGGGGTGTGTGCGCCGTCCACTGCTCCTCCTCCTCCTCCGTCTCCCACTGCTGCAGCTGCCGCTGAGGGGGGTGGATGTGTGGGATCCGTCGGAGTGGTACTAGGGGGGTGGCGTGTGAGCAGTGCTAGGGGAACAACAGGGGGTGTGTGAAAGGGGTGTGGGACATCTGGGGGAGGTTGAGTGGAGGCAGCCGTCTAGTCGTCCGCAGCGCCAGTAGTCCGGAGGCTACAATCTCCGGTAGTCGCCAGTCGCCCGTGGGTCAGTTGCTCCAGCCGCCAGTAGTCCGGAGGCTACAATCTCCGGCGTAGCCGCGGAGCCAGTTACTCCTGAAGTCCGGGCCTTTGCTTCGGTAGCCACTGAGCCAGCCGCTAAAGTGTGTCTGCAGCTTCAGCAGCCGCCTCCCATCTTCTCGCCCCCACAGTCTCTCCTCCTCCTCACTTGCCCTCTGTGACTGCCTCTAGCTTTACTTGTGCTTGTGAACTATTGCTCTGCCTGCTTATTGTGCTGATTACACCCCACTTTGGCTATGGGGGTGTGTCAGAATGTTGTATCTGTCTAGCCTGCAGTGGGGTACTCTATAGTGAGTACAGCCCAATTTAGGGTTTGCTATATGTACTCAACTGCCTGCTAGTGAAATCCATTTTTCTAATTCTAAGTTTCCTCGTTATTATTCTCACAGAAACAAGGCAGCCAAGGTGCACTATAGCTACAGCTACAGACAGTTATACATATATATATATAAATATATTCTGACATAAACTACATGCGAATGCGATTCATAAATATATTAAAAGTACATAGATTTGACATGCGCATTTGCTGGTGGGGCGCTGGCAGCTCTTGTTTGCGCACTAGCTGCTGCTACTGGCATGCTAGGGGCTGTTGGTGGCGCGCCAGTAGCTACTGCTGGCGCGCTAGCTGCTGCTGGCGCATGCTTGCTGGCGGGTGGCGCTTCGGGTAGGCCGCTAGCTGTGGTTGTGCGCGCTCGTCCGTGCTGCAGCGCGCGCGGGTGCGTGCTGGTGTGCGTGCTGGCGCGGGCTGCAGTGCGCGCTGCTGTTACGCGCCCTGCTGCTGGTGTTATGCGTCCAGCTATGGTGCATGCTACTGCTGCTGCTGTGCGCGCTGTGGCGCGCGCTGCTACGGTGCGCTCTGCAGGGGGGCGCTATGCTGGCGGCGCGCGCTGCTGTTACGCGCCATGCTGTGGCGCGTGCTGCTGCTAAGCACGACGGGCTGTACGGGGCAATAGACGACCTAAGGCGCGACGGGCTGCACGGGGCAACGAGCGGCCTAGGCGCTGGCTGGCTGGATGGCTGGCTAGCTGGCTGGCTGGCTGGCTGAACGGCTGGCTGGTTGGCTAAACGGATGGCTGACTGGCTGGACGGCTGGCTGACTGGCTAAACGGTTGACTAGCTAAACGGCTGGCTGGCTGGACAGCTGGCTAGCTTGCTGGACGGCTGGACGGTTGCATGGCTGTCTGGACGGCGGGATGGCTAGCTGGACGGCTGGCTGGCAGGCTAGACGACACTCTAAGACGTAGGTGGCCCAGGAAAAACCATCTGGTACCATATCGGAATAGCACGTAGCGGAATAGGTTCATTAGCAAGAGTAGCAGTACAAATACTAACCCTAGAAATGGGTTGTACTCCTTAGAGTGCTACCCACTATAGCATAAGAAGCTATTATAACATTTGACATACATGGCTAGCTTGGTTGTCGTTTTTCCTTGTAATCATATATAAACATTTGTATTTCTTTGTAATAGTTACTTCCGTCATTTTACATTCACTCTGACAGGTGTCATCAGTGCTCATTTCTGCTGAAAACTACATGCAATCAATCCTGAAGCAGATAATGGCTAAGGGTACATTCCTGTATCGACACAAGTGTCTCAATGCCGTTTTTCCCGAGTCGCGTCTAAATGTTTAGTCAACTTCGCGTCTCAAAGCGTAGATGTATCGCGACACTGTACGACCAGGTGACATGTATAGTTGGGCGCGTCTGATTGGGTTATTCAAACGGAAGTACACCAAATTTTTCAACCAACGGGCAGGGACACACAACAAATGTGAACATCTTCGCGTAGAAAGAAATATGGGTGGTGAGGTAGGAGGGGGTGTCAGCGGGAAGTTTTTGCGCGTGGCAATGATGACGCGCAGGGTCGCTTTAAAGTCCTTTTTGGGCTGCCTGTCGATGTTTTTGTTCCCGCGTGAAATTGGCAATGTGTGGGGTGTCCAGGTGCATGTGGTCGGGTCGGGCATTTTGAGTCGCGTGCGCATTGTTGACAGTGACGGGTCATCTTGCAACTCGTCCGCGACGTCAGCGTGTTCCACGCTGACCAATGTAAAATGTCAGAATAATCTGTGCAGGAATGATGAATGACTAGCAACAGGGAGATACAAGTATGAAACCCTAACTGGGGTTGTACTCTGTACTGAGCACCTCACTATAGCCTAGCAGAACTAAGAACATACAAATATGTTTTGACACACCCCCCTAGGCAAAGTGAGGGATAGCCAAGACAACAAACAGTCACAAGACCAGTCGGGCAAGAGAACAAAGCAATGCAAAGCCCAAGGTGGATCTCAAGATCACCACGCATTCTGAGCACAAGTAAGCGGCCACAAGGCCAGTTCACATGCAGAGTTATAATAGCAAGGCAGTACACTGATCACAACCTAGCAAGAGTAAACATGTAGGTAGAAATATATATATCAGTGTACAACAAGTGCAAGATCAAGAGACAAGCAGGTGAGGCAGAGTGGGCAGAAGCCCAAGAGCAGTGCAAAAACGCTGATGATCACCAGACCCGAGGGCCTTGGTGAAGACATCAGCAGTGTTGGCCCGAGAGGCCACGTAGGAAAGGCGAAGCTGACGACGCTGCTGCAACTCTCGGGCAAGGAAGTAGCGAAGAGCAATGTGCTTCGTTATGTGCTCCAGTCTCTGCTCGTGACACAAGGCCAGCATGGCCTTGTTGTCGACGTACAAAACTGGAGGAGAACGAGGCCGCTCACCCAAGTCGGTCAGCAGGTAGGTCAGCCAGCGTAGCTCCTGTGCAGCCATAGCCCCAGCGTAGATCTCGGCCTCACAGCTAGAACCAAGCACAGAAGACGAACGAGTGGACCTCCACGAGACAGAGCCAGAGCCAAGACTGAAGGTGTACCCCTGTGACGACCGCTAAGTCGCCTGGTTGTCAGCCCAGGAAGCGTCTGAGTGACCTGTGAGTACCACTGAGTCCCGTCCTCCAAGCACGAGCCCCATGCCCAATGTATCGCACAAGTAACGTGGTACCCTCTTTGCAGCTTCCCAGTGCACCTTTTGGTGTCTACCGGGAGCCACGTAGCGAGCCAGGAGGCTGAGAGGGTACGCGAGGTCAGGTCGTGTGCATGTCATCAGGTACATGAGGCAACCCACTAGCTCTGGATACGGACCACTCAGCTCTACGGACTCATCCGAAGGTGGAGCTGAGAGCGAGTGACCTGTAGGCAGAGGAGTGGGCTGTGGCGAGGACCACGTGAAGCCGAAGCGCTGAAGGACCTGGTGCACCATGTGAGACTCCGTCAGGGTGATGGTGCGGCGTGCTCTGTCCCGGGTCATCTGCAAGCCAAGATAGCTCCGCAGCTCACCCAGGTCAGTGCAGGTGTGTCTCTCCTGCATCTCCGCCTTCACTAGGGCCAGTGCCTCAGTGTCAGCAGTAGCAAAAACCAAGTCGTCGACGTACACGAGAACGTAGAACGGCGGCAGAGAAGTGTCGGTGCGTAGAAACAACGACGGGTCAGCAGAGGAAGGAGCAAACCCAAGAGCCGCAAGTGTCGTCCTCAGTGTGTCGTGCCACTCGCGAGGTGCTTGGCGGAGACCGTAGACTGGCCGCCGGAGGCTCCACTGGGTACCCACTGGAAACGACCCAGTGAAGTCATGTGGGCGGCGCAGCCATATCTCCTCGTGAAGGCTGCCCTGCAAGAAAGCTGTGGAGAAGTTGAGGGAGTGCAGCTCGTAGTTACGCTGTGCTGCAACGTGCAACAAAACCCGAAGAGTAGTCATCTTCGGGGTGGGGGAGAAGGTCTGGAAGAAGTCGACCCCCTGTCGCTGACTGAAGCCTCGAGCAACGTAACGCGCCTTGAAGGCAGGCGGAGAACCTGGCGGCCGCTTCACTCTGAAAATCCACATGCCATCGATTATGTTCGCCCCAGGAGGAGGAATTTCGTCGACATAGGTGCCTGTGGACTTCCAGGAAGCCATCTCTGCGTCCATGGCTGTCTGCCACTGAGAGGAGTACTCACCCGCGATCGCCTCAGCGTAAGAGCGCGGGGTAGGGATGTCAAGTGCATCCGGGTCTCCCTCAGGGCAAAGCAACATGGATGCGAAACGAGGTAAAGCGGCCGCAAGACACTCAAGCTCAAACTGCCTGTCCTCAAGGACGTCACCGCTAAGGGCCGGCTCACCCCCGACGGACGGAGGACAGACAGACTCAGACTGAGTAACAGGACTCGCGACATAGTCGAGACGACTCCTAGCTGCAAAGTCGACTAGCTCAGTGACTAGGGCAAACGCAGCAGTAGACTCAAAGTCAGGGTCAGTGACGACAGTAGCGAGGAGACGAGTGACAGTAGGACTGGCAGCACGAGCAAGGTCGGACTCAGAGTCAGGAACGTGCGGAAGAGAGGACGCGGGAGGCTCAGGCAGGACAACACGCTGTGGAACAGAGGAAGGACGAAGTGCCATACCGTGAGTGCCTGGGACAGCAGGAGGACGAGGACGGGCGACACGACGAGCACGCACAGGTGTGGAAGTACGAGTCTCAGGCTCACGATGCTCAGTCAAGGACTCAGTCACTTCAGTGTGAGGAGCAGGAGCGGGCAGCGGGGAGCCAAGCAGTAGCTGCGGCTGAGACTGGTCTGTCGGTGGACACAGGAGAGGTGGAGTGAGGCTAGTGGAAGACGGGAGACTAAGAACCTGGCGAAGGGCCGAGTCAGGCGGTGGCAGGGACGACTGCGGCTGCGGGTAGAAAAATGGTCGGCTCGGCACAGTACCCGTACCGTCAGCAGCTCCAGCACCTCCAGTACCTCCAGCTCCAGCACCTCCAGTAGCACCTCCAGCACCTCCAGCACCAGCAGCACCACCAGCTACGGCAGCTCCAGCACCTCTAGTACGAGCACCTCTAGGACCAGCAGCTCCAGCACCTCCAGTACCTCCAGTACCACCAGCTCCAGCACCTCCAGTACCTCCAGTACCACCAGCTCTAGTACCTCCAGCACCAGCAGCACCACCAGCTCCGGCAGCTCCAACACCTCTAGTACGAGCACCTCCAGGACCAGCAGCTCTAGCACCTCTAGGGCCTCCAGTACCACCAGCTCCAGCACCTCCAGTACCTCAAGTACCACCAGCTCCGGTGCCTCCGGCACCAGCAGCACCTCCAGCACCAGCAGCTCCAGCACCTCCAGCACCACCAGCTCCAGCAGAACCTCCAGTAGTACCTCCAGCACCACCAGCTCCAGCACCTGCAGCACCTTTAGCAGTACCTCCAGTACCTCCAGCACCTCCAGGACCAGCAGCTCAAGTAGTACCTCCAGCACCAGCAGCTCCAGCGTCTAGGTAACTCCAAGCTCCAGGACCAGAGCGGCCTCTTCGAACGACCCACTCACGAAGCTGCTGCGGTGAGGGTGTCTCGAGTCCACTAGGTGGCTGCTGCTGTCCAACACCAGGACCTGCAGCAGGAGCACCCACGCCCCCTCCACCACTAGGACTCGCAGCACCCCCAGTCTCAGCACCCCCAGAACCCTCACCCCCAGGACCAGCACCCCCAGTCTCAGCACCCCCTGTCTCAGCACCCCCAGTCTCAGCACCCCCAGGACCAGCACCTCCTGCGTCCTCACCCCCAGTGTCACCACCCCCAGCAGCACCAGTGTCCACAGCTACAGGCTGCAGATGTGGTGAAGACGGTCGATGCGGAAAACCAGGAGGGGTCTCCAAGCGTGGAGAGCGACGAGTGGCCGCCGTGTCGTCAGCGACAAGGTCACCCCCCTCAGCCGGGCCAGAGGAGTCAGAAGAGATCTCCAAAGGCTCAACCAAAGGGGGTGGGTCTACCTGAGACACACCTGAGGGAGCAGGACCCTGTGTGTGGGGGGGAGGGGGTCTACCGGGGGGGGGAACTGGTACCAGGAAGAGAGAGGCCAGGGGAACCGGGTGGGACGCGTGCGGGTGGAGCCTGTAGAAACAGACCGACTCGTCAAAGGTGACGTCATGGGAGGAGAACACGTGACGCGAGCGAGGGTAGTAAAACTGCCACGGCGGGGCGTCGGTGGGGAAGCCCAGGAAGGCGCAGCGGAGAGTGCGAGGAGAGAGCTTGCTCGCGGTGGTATCGCGAACAAGGGAGAGCGCGCCCCAGACCCGAAACGCCGATGCATCGCCAACCTCTTCCGTCCAACGGAGTGTGGGCGAGGTCTCTGGCAAAGAGACACGGGGCCAGAGGTTGAGCTGATGCGCGGCGTATCGGACCGCAAACGGCCACAGAAAATGGGGAGCAGCCGCATGGATCATGGAGGTACGAGCAACCTCCATGATCAAGCCAATGCGACGCTCAGCAATCCCATTTTGCTGCGGAGAGGCCGGAAGCGTGAACGACTGGATGATGCCCTCATCTTGACAAAACTCCGCAAGGAAGCCGAAAGAGAACTCACCGCCCCTGTCAGAGTGCAGACGCAGGACTGGAAGGTCCCGCCGAAACCGCTCGCGCAGCTAGTGACGAGTAGCGCGGATCCAGGGGATCAAAACACCGCTGACGTCTGCCTTGCTGCGCAAGGGGAAGACCGTTGTGTAGCGCGTGTAGTCGTCAACGACCAGCAGGAAGTAGCGCTCCAGGTCCGTCCCACTGATGGGGGCCGGGCCCCACACGTCCATGTGGAGAGTCTGCAGAGGAGCAGTGGTCGGAGGAAATGAGGAGGAGTGAGGAGCAGCGCGTTGCCGCCCCTCGACGCAGGGAAGGCACGGCGGGGCAGGCGAGCGCAGGAGGGGGGGCAGGGACCTGGGGAGGCCAGAGACAAGGAGACGGGAGTGCATGCTGCGGAGATGCGGCAGAGAGGGGTGACCGAGTTGGTGGTGCCAGAGAAGAGTCTGGTGGGAGAGTTCCCGACACGAGCACGACGCAACGAACTCACCAGACGCAGACACCTGACTCGACGCAGCCACCTGACATGACGCAGCCACCTGTGCACACACAGTGGTCAGGGTGTACAGACTGGACCCAGGCTGCCGAGTGAACGTAGCAAGGTGACGGCCAGTCCAGGAGCACGTACAGATCGCCACACGCTGCCCTCCAGGGGTAAAGGTATCAACCCAAACATCCTGAAGGACTGCGTTGCTCACCAAGTTCGTCGAGAACGAGGGGAGGTGGAGGCCTGAAAGAGAGCTGGAGGGGACTGCCGGACACGGGAGGACAGTAGAGGCCCGTGCAACGACGGGGCCTCCAGTGGGGTCAGTTAGTGAGAGTGGGACAGGTGCTGCGAGCGGTGTGACTGTGGTGCAATCACGAAAGAAGCAACGTGACACGCCTGAGTTAAGTGTGAAAGTGTGCAAGGCCTCAGCTGAGGAAGGACCTGCGGCAGCGGACGAACTAGCACCTAGAGCGGCAGCAGACTCACTAGCACCTAGAGCAGCGGCCTTTGCACAACCAGGGACGCATCGCTGAGAAACCACCTCGCAAAGCTGCTGCTGCGAGAGGGTCGCCTGCTGACGCTGCTGCCGCTGCTGTCAAGTATGGGTAAAACCAAAACATCCACCACCAGCACGGGCTCGCTGACTAACCCACTCACGAAGCTGCTGTGGCGAGAGAGTCTCCGGGCGACGAGGCTGCCGCTCCTGTCCAGTACCGAGATAACCATAACTTCCACCACCAGGACGGCCTCGCTGAATAACCCACTCACGTAGCTGCTGCGGCGATAGAGTCTCCGGCTGACACTGTGGCTGTTGCTGTCCACCCGCAGACACTGCTACGACCGTGATAGTGGTCATGATAGGCAGGGGCAGTCAATAGCGACGGCGCAGGGGCGTCAGTAGCGACTGTAGGAGCTACAGCTGTAGTAGTAGTGGTAGGTGCTGTGGCTGCAACAGTAGCAGTAGGGTGCGTGGGGAGTAGAGCGCGCTCAGGTTATCACGTGGGCTACAGGGTAGTAGGGCGCGCTGACTAGCAGGGCGCGCTGGCGCGCTAGGCAGCGGGGCGCGGTAGCGCGCTGGGCAGCAGGGCGCACTGGCGCGTTGGGCTGCGGGGCGCGCTGGCGCGTTGGGCTGCGGGGCGCGTTGGCGCGCTAGGCAGCGGGGCGCGTTGGCGCGCTAGGCAGCGGGGCGCGCTGGCGCGCTGGGCAGCGGGGCGCGCTGGCGCGTTGGGCTGCGGGGCGCGCTGGCGCGTGGGGCTGCGGGGCATGCTGGCGCGCTAGGCAGCGGGGCGCGCTGGCGCGCTGGGCAGCGGGGCGCGCTAGTGCGCTGGGCAGCAGGGCGCTCTGGCGCGTTGGGCTGCGGGGCGCGCTGGCGCGTTGGGCTGCGGGGCGCGCTGGCGCGCTAGGCAGTGGGGCGCACTGGCGCGCTGGGCAGCGGGGCTCGCTAGCGCGCTGGGCAGTAGGGCGCGCAGGCGCGTTGGGCTGCGGGGCGCGCGGGGCAGGGGCTGCTCGCGGGCAGTAGGTTCGCGCGGGGCAGGGGCTGCTCGCGGGCAGCAGGGGGCGCGCGGGGCAGGGGCTGCTCGCGGGCAGCAGGGGGCGCGTGGGGCAGGGGCTGCTTGCGGGCAGCAGGGGCGCGCTGGGCAGGGGCTGCTCGCGGGCAGGCGGAGCTCAGAGGCAGGTAGCGCGCGAGCTGGCGCAGGCAGCTCGCTCGGGTAGGCACGGCGCGTGCGGGCAGGTAGCGCGCGTGCAGCAGGCAGTGCGCTAGGGCAGTACAGCGCAAGGGCGCTTCGGGCAGGGACGAGCGAAACTATTGGTGGGCCCTAAAAAAAAACCTTACAGGTAACCTGCTCTGAAACCATGTCAGAATTATCTGTGCAGGAATGATGAATGACTAGCAACAGTGAGATACAAGTATGAAACCCTAACTGGGGTTGTACTCTATACTGAGCACCTCACTGTAGCATAGCAGAACTAAGAACATACAAATATGTTTTGACATAAAATACAGCAGTGGTCGCATTAAGGCGACGCGCGTTTATGACACAATACAGTTTATGCTGTTTTTGGGCGTCACAAAGTAATTGGGACCCTTGTGTCGATACATGAATGTACCCTAAGCCACTCTTGGGACTATAACCGTGCGTTCCTACGATTTCGTTATGGCACGGGGTCACGCTGCTGGTCTCAGCCAAACACGGTCAATCGCAGTTCTGATTCGTTAGATATGCCCAATGGCAAGCCATTTAAATATATATAATGCTGGTATCAACGCTTGGCTTAATCCTGAATGGTAATCCGACATGGCCTTATACATCAGTGCATGGTTTGGCAAAATCTGGCGTGCATTGCAGCTAACACTAGCGGCTGGGAACGGGCGAAGAGCTGTCAAGGCGTACTGATAAAGTGTTGTGCTAGGTGGGAACGTGTGGAAAATAGGAAAATCAAGTACAACCAGTGTTAGCTTGTGGTGGTATTTCATTTCTTATGTGGAAGTATTTTGTGTTCTTTTGATTTCGTAATGGCGTCACGAGGTCACACTGGTGGTGTTAGTCAAACACGGTCTACCATTGTTCTGATTCGTCAGAACTGCACAACTGGCAAGACTCTTGGAATTTGAAATATACTGCTGGCATTCAAGGCCTCCAACAATCCACGTCACTTCGCAATGTTTCTTGTCAAGTCCTCCCAGCATTGCCCAACAACATCAATAGCAGGGTAACCGAATGTGGATGTCGTGAAAATTCGACTTCTTCGTTTGCAAGCGTGATATGGCGCTCGCAGCGCTGCGAACGATCATGTTTTCGCGATCACGCTGGTCAACTTACTACCCTCCCATCCCAGCTGCCTGGGGGCATTTCTTGCAAGTGATAATTGTGAAGATAAGCAGTAGAAGAAGGCGCCATAGCTAGGAAAGCCCTAGCTAGGCAAGAAACAGTTTAGGCAAAGAGAGGAGTTGCACTAGCAAGAATGAGGATACAAATAGCAAACCCTAGAAGGGTTGTACTCGCTATAGAGCACCCCACTACAGGCTAGAGCATAATATTCTGACAATAATCATCTCCATCCTTCCACTAATTCTTTGTACAGCGTCTTATTCTTTGTTCATTTGTTCTTGCTGGTGATATCATTCAAGCCGCACTGGTAGAATATAAATTAAACGACATCACACCTTCAACTACACCGTGAACCGTTTTTGCTTTCAAATGTCTGGACTCCACTTTCGAGAGAAAACGAGCATCAAGATTGGTTTTCCATTCCCGTGAAGCACGCTTCCCATGATGGGAGGGCCCCGGATTACCAGAATGAATGTGGGAGGCGCGGAGATCCACTGGGGGTTCAGCGCAATGATTGTGTTGACGTGTCTCGCCGCGTTTTCCGGGCCAGTCAGCTGTGTTCCGTACGCCAACTCACAGGGTACGCCTTTTGTATCATAATACAAAGCCGTTCCGCTGGAGTGCTGTTCCACTGTTCCTCTGCCAGAGGAATCATTCATACCAAGACGCTGTTCCGCTTCTCGTTCTTATTATCGAATGGATGCCAAACGCAGATTGTCCTGTCAAATCTGTCACCAGCCGGAAATATCGGATCGAGGGAGTGCGTATACCGTCTTATAAGTTGTGAAGTTTCTTTTCTTCATCAATTACTGTGCAACGTGTTACCACGTGGTTACCACCATCCCTATGGGAGAGATGAAGATAATTATACGGCCACGTACCATCTCACTGCCTCTTTTCCACCTAATAAAATTCCTCTCCTTCCTTTGATACCTCTCCCCTCCTTTCCTTTCTCCAATCCCCAGAGCAAGCTCTATTGGACTGCCAGCAGGCTTGGGGGCAGAAGTTCGCAAGCTGGGGGCTTTCGGGCGCGAGTAGTAGCTGCAACAGCAGCGCTGCAACCAATCTCACCTGCGACCCCCAAGGGATGATCACTGCAATGTGAGTGAACCCTTAAAGAGTAGACCAATGTGAGTGAACACTAATTTTTTGGGCTTGCAAACAAGAGCAACTAAGAATCCCTCCGAGATGTCTTCTCCGTTTTAGAAACTGCATTCCGTTCACCCCCGGACCACGACCAGGACCATGATGGTATCAGGATCTGCTAGGTTATCTATGGTATGCCATTTTGTGTCTGTAAGTAATTATCTCCTAACGAAGGCAAAGCCTTGGCATTTTGTTTTCTCCAATCGAACATTTTCTTCTCAGGAGATTTTACAGCAACAACCTCACTGGCTCTATTCATGCGACGATAGGCAACCTCGTATCGCTGACATTCATGTGAGCTGCATAATTTGGAATCAGATTTTCTCTTGCTACATGATGGACACAAACCTAGCGTTCGGAACTTGTCTAAACAATAGTGGGATCTTCAAAGTCTAGCACACTAGGATGTGACTTTGCTAGAATGCAGTACTAGGTGCACACACACGGTGCCCTCAATACTTGACATCATACTGTCTTTCCCTCTACTCTAATCATTACATCACATCCCCTAACGCGTTACTGGATCCATCAGGGATCTGGGCGGGAATAATCTCAGTGGTCCCATCCCATCTACTGTTGGAAGCTTGACCAACCTGCAAGCTGTGTTAGTGTCATAAATGCTTCGACGAGTAAGAGAGCTATTTTCATGATTTATTACTGGAAAATGCACAGCGGTCGAACTCTGGTTACCATATCGTTCCGTTCTAAAACGAAATTACGTGTATCGCTACATACATGATGCTAATAAAGGCCCACGCACTTCTATTTATTGATTTCTTTCTTTCTGGGTTTTCTGTTTGGTCTTTGCTCTCACACACTGCATGCTGACCCAAGAAGCGTGGTGTAAGCGTATAATATGAATCCATAGTGTTAGGTCTGGCCTAATCAGATCCAACCTACAGTGCTACATAGAGCGTGACAGACATGGTATGACTTTGTGAGCCTCATGAAAGTCTTGAAAATGAACATGTATGACGACTTCTGGTTCAATCTGTACTCTCCTTACTATTCATAACCTGCAGTAGCTTTGGTCGGAATCAGCTCAGTGGACCAATACCCGAGACCATAGGCAATCTTCAGAGAGCCAGGGAATTGTGAGCCTCTTGACTGCAAAGGACGTTGCGCCTATCATCCTTGAAGTCCTACTCGCATCCCTCAATGCTTTTTTGTACCTATAACCCTGAGTATTTTGCTTGCATTGCTTCGCTCTTGCTTCTAAATTGCGTTCACCAGTCACACTCCCATCATAAGAAAATATTGTGTATTCCCCACTACACCCTGCCAGCGCCATAAGCGACAACAAATTAGTCGGACCGATTCCACCTACGATTGGCAACATGACAAGTCTGACATTTCTGTGCGTGTCGTGAGAGAAATAAATGATTGATTTGCTATTGCTGTTGCTGTTGTCATCGTCGTAGACGATGTGTCGGTGGCACTGTCTTCTGTCAGAATCCCAACCACTAGACCATTGGGATAAAAGGGCTTGTTAAGTAGCGGGTCAGTGCGCCCATAACCCCCCAGGACAACGAGCCTGTAACCCTTCCGTAGGATCAATCGGGGATAACCAGTGGACCTCTGACACCCCCCCGCACTGGAATGCCCGAAGTGCACACACTGGGATTCGAACCCGAGATCGCTCTGATACCATGTCAGAATCCCAACCACTAGACCATTGGGATAAAAGGGCTTGTTAAGTAGCGGGTCAGTGCGCCCATAACCCCACAGGACAACGAGCCTGTAACCCTTCCGTAGGATCAATCGGGGATAACCAGTGGACCTCTGACACCCCCCCGCACTGGAATGCCCGAAGTGCACACACTGGGATTCGAACCCAGTGGACCTCTGCACCCCCCCTGCACTGACATGGTATCAGAGCGATCTCGGGTTCGAATCCCAGTGTGTGCACTTCGGGCATTCTAGTGCGGGGGGGTGTCAGAGGTCCACTGGTTATCCCCGATTGATCCTACGGAAGGGTTATAGGCTCGTTGTCCTGGGGGGTTATGGGCGCACTGACCCGCTACTTAACAAGCCCTTTTATCCCAATGGTCTAGTGGCTGGGATTCTGACATGGCATTCCAGTGCAGGGATTTTTACAACAATTCTCTGACTGGATCCATCCCAGATTCTATTGGGAACCTCGTAAACTTGCAGTATCTGTAAGAGAATGTTACCTTGGATTCTATACTTAAGTATATTCCCCTTCTGCTAACATCACATATGGCAGATTGATAGTCATTCTTGGCTAGCCTAATGTTGTTGTTCGCTCCTTTCATACAACTTTCCTTCGCATGCTCAATTCATTCACCCGTTTCCTTGTGCCATGTGTGGAACCTCTGCTGGGTTTTTTTCCAAACATCTATACAACAACAGCCTGAATGGCACCATTCCAGATTCTATCAGCAAGCTCATAAACCTTCGTGAACTGTAAGGAGGCGCCTCTGTCATGGGAATTCTTCCTCGTGTACACATTGCATCGCGTTCTTATATGATGTTCTGAATCATGTCTCGAATCATGTCTCGAATCATGTTTTGAATTATGTTTCAAATCATGTTTCTGCAGGCTGATAGACCACACCAGCCTGAGCGGAGGACTCCCATCCACACTCGGCTACCTCACCCACCTTTCATCCTTGTAGGCTCACTCAACGCTTCTAACCTTAACTGACTTATATCAAACCTCATCTATCAGGAAACACCAGTAGATGTAAAATCAAGAAGCTGAGTTTCCCATTACATTTCCCAATTCAAACTCATCTGCGTATGACCTCTTACGCTTTCCCTATGCCTCGATTGATGCTACTGCAGCCGGTTCGACCAGACCAGCTTGAGTGGGCAGCTACCTCCTATGTTCGGCTATCTGACTCTCCTCTCATCTCTGTACGTTACTTCCCTAGTTGACACGGCCCACAACCTCTTCTTTCTTCCTTTTGATATTTCTAAACTAAGCCTGCATATGTTTTAGCATGTGCAATAATTTGTCTTCTACACTATGAATACGCACTGCTCTAGAAACTGCATCTGGTTTCTTAGAGCTTATTCACGAAAACATTGCACTTTTGACTTGGAGCATCTTGTTATCTTGTGTTCCCAAATACTCTTCATAAGCACAATTTCGATTAGAGGCACACTCAACGTGGATTGCAACCTTTCAACTCTCACAAACGCGTTGTGTACACCCGCAGGAATATTTCGGGAACTGCAATCACATGCCCACCAGACAGGACCAGCTGTGTGGTTCCACAGAACACCTCAAGCGCCTTCTGTCTAACATGTCCCTCATTCTGCCGCTCTTGCATCATGCCAGCACCCTCTCCTGGACCAACCAATCCCCAAGGTGAGACATCCACACCTCAGAGTCGATTCCTCCTTAAGTAACCCCCCCCCCCCCCCCCCCCCCCCCCCACCCCCCCCCCCCCCCTCAAAGTCAACACCCCTCCCAAGGCGACTCCCCTTCAAGTCAACTCCTCAAATGAACTCCTCCCTAAATAAACTCCTCCCCAAGTGAAATCCTACCCCAATTTTATTCCACCCTAGTTCCTGCCTCTGACAGTCTGAAAAATCTAAGTTTCATTCACTTCTTTCCTCCTCTTCCCTCTCACCCCTCCCTTCTACCCCCCCCTCTCACCCCTATCTTTCACCCATATCTCTCACCCATGTTTCCCTCCCTCTTCTCTCTCCACCCTCCCTTCCGCCTCTCCCTCCATTCCGCCCCATCCTACCCTCATGCCCATCTCCCACCTCCCTCGGCCGCCAGTGCAACTCCTTCTGGACTTCCAGAAGGCGTGGGGGCAGACCTTCGCTGGGTGGGTGGCTGGAGGCAACTGCAGCACTGCAGAGCACGTGCTGTGCGACGATCTGGGCATGGTTACCAGCATGTGAGTTCCCCCCAAGGCATGGTTACCAGCATGTGAGTTCCCCCCAAGGCATGGTTACCAGCATGTGAGTTCCCCCCAAGGCATGGTTACCAGCATGTGAGTTCCCCCCAAGGCATGGTTACCAGCATGTGAGTGCCCCCCAAGGCATGGTTACCAGCATGTGAGTGCCCCCCAAGGCATGGTTACCAGGATGTGAGTGCCCCCCAAGGCATGGTTACCAGCATGTGAGTGCCCCCCAAGGCATGGTTACCAGCATGTGAGTGCCCCCCAAGGCATGGTTACCAGCATGTGAGTGCCTCCCAAGGCATGGTTACCAGCATGTGAGTGCCCCCCAAGGCATGGTTACCAGCATGTGAGTGCCCCCCAAGGCATGGTTACCAGCATGTGAGTGCCCCCAAGGCATGGTTACCAGCATGTGAGTGCCCCCCAACCCAAGGCATGGTTACCAGCATGTGAGTGCCCCCCAAGGCATGGTTACCAGCATGTGAGTGCTCCCAAGGCATGGTTACAAGCATGTCAGTGCCCCCCAAGGCATGGTTACCAGCATGTGAGTGCCCCCCAAGGCATGGTTACCAGCATGTGAGTGCCCCCCAAGGCATGGTTACCAGCATGTGAGTGCCCCCAAGGCATGGTTACCAGCATGTGAGTGCCCCCCAAGGCATGGTTACCAGCATGTGAGTGCCCCCCAAGGCATGGTTACCAGCATGTGAGTGCCCCCCAAGGCATGGTTACCAGCATGTGAGTGCTCCCAAGGCATGGTTACCAGCATGTCAGTGCCCCCCAAGGCATGGTTACCAGCATGTGAGTGCCCCCCAAGGCATGGTTACCAGCATGTGAGTGCCCCCCAAGGCATGGTTACCAGCATGTGAGTGCCCCCAAGGCATGGTTACCAGCATGTGAGTGCCCCCCAAGGCATGGTTACCAGCATGTGAGTGCCCCCCCAAGGCATGGTTACCAGCATGTGAGTGCCCCCCAAGGCATGGTTACCAGCATGTGAGTGCCTCCCAAGGCATGGTTACCAGCATGTGAGTGCCCCCCAAGGCATGGTTACCAGCATGTGAGTGCCCCCAAGGCATGGTTACCAGCATGTGAGTGCCCCCCAACCCATGGTTACCAGCATGTGAGTGCCCCCCAAGGCATGGTTACCAGCATGTGAGTGCCCCCCAAGGCATGGTTACCAGCATGTGAGTGCCTCCCAAGGCATGGTTACCAGCATGTGAGTGCCCCCCAAGGCATGGTTACCAGCATGTGAGTGCCCCCCAAGGCATGGTTACCAGCATGTGAGTGCCCCCCAAGGCATGGTTACCAGGATGTGAGTGCCCCCCAAGGCATGGTTACCAGCATGTGAGTGCCTCCCAAGGCATGGTTACCAGCATGTGAGTGCCCCCCAAGGCATGGTTACCAGCATGTGAGTGCCCCCAAGGCATGGTTACCAGCATGTGAGTGCCCCCCAAGGCATGGTTACCAGCATGTGAGTGCCCCCAAGGCATGGTTACCAGCATGTGAGTGCCCCCCAACCCAAGGCATGGTTACCAGCATGTGAGTGCCCCCCAAGGCATGGTTACCAGCATGTGAGTGCTCCCAAGGCACGGTTACCAGCATGTCAGTGCCCCCCAAGGCATGGTTACCAGCATGTGAGTGCCCCCCAAGGCATGGTTACCAGCATGTGAGTGCCCCCCAAGGCAAGATTACCAGCATGTGAGTGCCCCCAAGGCATGGTTACCAGCATGTGAGTGCCCCCCAAGGCATGGTTACCAGCATGTGAGTGCCCCCCCAAGGCATGGTTACCAGCATGTGAGTGCCCCCCAAGGCATGGTTACCAGCATGTGAGTGCCCCCCAAGGCATGGTTACCAGCATGTGAGTGCCCCCCAAGGCATGGTTACCAGCATGTGAGTGCCCCCCAAGGCATGGTTACCAGCATGTGAGTGCCCCCCAAGGCATGGTTACCAGCATGTGAGTGCCTCCCAAGGCATGGTTACCAGCATGTGAGTGCCCCCCAAGGCATGGTTACCAGCATGTGAGTGCCCCCCAAGGCATGGTTACCAGCATGTGAGTGCCCCCCAAGGCATGGTTACCAGCATGTGAGTGCCCCCCAAGGCATGGTTACCAGCATGTGAGTGCCCCCCAAGGCATGGTTAGCAGCATGTGAGTGAACCTGTGTTGGACATACAATCCGTAGCTGACTGACATCATGACCCCCTCTCTCGCCCGTAACTTCCTCCCTCCACTTTTCTCCAATGCTCTCGCTTCCCTTACCCCTATCACATGCACCCTTGCCCTCCCCTCCCATTTATCTCGATTCCCTTGAAAGTAATACCGAAACCTTCAAGCAGAATGTTGGTGTTGCGTCTTGAAATTCTCAGAAGCAACACCAACATATCCGTATTCCTAAAATCCTGTCCAGAAACCTCCACGCATAATTCTCACCCTGCCTGACGATCCTACATTCCTCTGTGTTCTCTTCTTATCTCCTCGTCTCTCCTCTCTTCTCCTCTCCTCTCCGCCTTATCCCATATTCCTTGCGGAACCCATTGTGCCTTCTCCAGTGATCTGAGTGGTCATGGCTTGAACGGATCCATCCCATCCACTATCGGCAGCATGGCCAGTTTGACACGCTTGTGAGTGACAGAAACCTGGCATTTGATTTTGGGTAGCAGTCCCATATGTGGTGATTCAATTCCAAAACGAGCGTCACTGTGCACCAATGAGTGTAGCTACATGCTTATTTGTCTGAGGCTCAACAATATCGTTGCTCGCAAAGGTAAAGCCACAATCACAGTCGTTTGGGGATCATCTGTATCAGCACACACACAACAGATCAGTGCGACCAGAACTGGATGTTCATAGTGCGCCATAGGAATGAAAAGAGAACGCACACAAAAAAACTCGATCCTTACCATTGCCAGCTTACTCTCAACTGAATGGTATGTTTCACATTAAACAGTTCATATTCCACTTGGTTAACTCTAAGTAGGTCTTCTTTTTTATCATTTGCCAACTCTCTGTTCTATCTTGTATCCTTTTCCTCCATCAGAGATTTGCACACAAACAACTTGACAGGATCAATTCCGAGACGAATCGCAAGCTTGAGCAGGCTAACACGCTTGTCAGTACCGATAGCACATCGATTGCTCTGTCTTCGCCCCTGGTTCTTGTCTGCTTGTGCGCTGCGCACAGTTTCCACCACACCTGATTTGCTCGCAGACACAATATTGACTGGCAGACTGGCCGATTGGCCGTCTTTTGAGTAAATTTAATTATATTCGTAACTCCTCATTTTTGTCGCTTGTGCCAATTCAGCATTCACTTTCTCATCGTTTGTATCCCAACCAACGGCCTCCAGGGATCTCTATGGGAACCACCTCAGCGGCTACATTCCCTTAACCATTGGAGCTCTCCTGGATCTTCAATACCTGTGAGCATATCAATAGTATATCAATAGTATATCAATAGTATATCAATAGTATATCTATAGTATATCAATAGTATATCAATAGTATACCAATAGTATATAAATAATATATCAATAGTATATCAATAGTATATCAATAGCATATGAGTCGCGTATCAAATTATTTTTTCTAGACAGGTCATCAGTTGTACATATCATCTTGTTATCTGCCAGCCATAGGCTTGACCTGTACTTCCTATAGGCCCATGTGTCATCTTAAACTAGAGATTGTAATGTGTCATTTTATTGTGTTTTATAACGATCCCAATTTCATGCGAGCAATAATATTTTGTCCCTCTGTTAGATACTCTGGCTCATCAATTCCTCCATATCCTCCTCCCTTACGTGGTCCACTCTACCCGTGCACAAATCTCTATGCATGTACCATCAGGGATCTGGGTATCAACAACTTAACATGGTCTATCCCATCGACCATTGGGAGCTTGAGGAACCTCACCTTCATGTTAGTATCAAGGCACTGGATCAAAACCATGTGCTCTTTAGTTTTTACCAAGGCATATATGGCGATTTTAAAACCACGTGCTCTTTCACAACATTTCTCTCTCGATGATGCATCCCTGCTGCTAACAAACAAATGCAGGAGTATGAAGTCGAACAACCTCTCGCAGACCATACCAGGATCCATTGGAAGCCTCACCAACCTGAATTCTCTGTAAGTGTCCCATAATACATAGTGGTTCAGACTCCAGAGACGTTACACGGGAACAGGTAATACAATTTGTTTGACACCCAGGATAGCCCAATTTCCCGCCTGGGTGTTCTCCTCCTGCTGCTATCCTTATGAGCCATATCTTTCAACCTGTGTGGGCTGCTGCATATCCCATGCTCACACAACAATCCAAATCCTCGTTTTTTTGTTAAAGCGCCTCAAATAACGCTCATACAAAATGCCAAGACTTGTGCTGCCTTGTGTAACTTGTGCTTTGGCCCACCAGACTACTTTACAACAATAATCTGACTGGCAGCATTCCCGACTCAATAAGCAACCTGGCCAATCTCACGAGACTGTATGCGTTATTTGTTTCTCTCACTAATATGCATATTACCTTTTTGTTGATGCTAAGTGAACGTACTACACCAGTCATATGCATATTACCTTTTTTTTTATGCTAAGTGAACATACTACACCAGTCTAGGTCAGTTTAGTTTGGGTTCCAAACTAAAAGCATGCGTCAGTCACAGTCCCTTTGTGTGAAACGAATGGTGAATGTATTTCTTACAGTGCCCATCTTTCTGTGTGCGTACGTGAGTGCATGTGTGCGAGTATGCGTGCATGCGTGTGCGTGTGAACGTTTGTGCGGATGTGTGTGTGTGTGTGTGTGTGTGTGTGTGTGTGTGTGTGTGTGTGTGTGTGTGTGTGTGTGTGTGTGTGTATGTGTGTGTGTGTGTGTGTGTGTGTGTATGTGTGTGTGTGTGTGTGTGTGTGTGTGTGTGTGTGTGTAATTGCATGCGTGTGCACGTGCATGTGTTTGCATATCAGTGATGTCAGCTCTACCAACCTGACAGGCCAGCTCCCTCCTATATTGGGTAGCCTTACTCGCCTTCTAACATTGTATGACACATCACGCCCATCCAAACTCACCACTACCCCTTTACTTGACTTTGCCACCCTGAAACTCCAGCCATGGGAACTCCGGGATGCAAAATGTCTCTGTGCGATGTGTTCCATTTAAGGATATATATATATGTATTCATATTTTTGTAAATTAAGAAATAACATGGTTTACATCGTTTGTACATGTGCAGGGACATCTTTGGGACGGGAATCACATGCCCCCCCAACAACTCCAACTGTGTGGTCCCACAGACAGCCTCAACTGCTTTCTGCCGCGAATGCCCATCTTTCTGCTCCTCCTGTATCAAGCCACCACCCTCATCCCCTCAAGATGGGTCACCATGTGATCTATGGCCCCTGGAAGCCCCGGTAACGGCCTCTGTATACTGGG